>OZ026849.1:22409953-22829953 GCA_964023205.1 Lutraria lutraria
GCTAGTGACACGGCCAACAATATTTCAAAGACAATTTAAGTCTATTTAACCATAAATAGATGAAAATAGAAAATGAAAATTACAAACGATGGCAGAGTTTTTTAATTGCGTGTGTCAATGATATTAAAGCGTGTGAGCGTGATTCACGCGTAATTCGCTGAATTGAAGATATGTGTTACAGCTTCACTAAAGTATTAGTAAGTATTTGATTCATATAACACAGGTACTTCTTCATCAAAAAGTGACGGTAAAACTTACTATTCAAGCGTTAAATGCAAACCAGCTGAGCTCGAGGAAGACAAAGAGGCAGAGGATGACGTTGATACAAAACCTAAAGCAACACATGGACAGGATGCGGTGTATGAGAATGTGGCTAGCATTACAGTGTCTGGTTTTGACGCGTATGTAAGGAAGAAGTCAAAGGAAGATTACAAACAAGAATTTGAGGTAACTAACATTAAATGAGTCCTTAAAATATAGCAAATAAAAAGGGGAATTTTGCCATACTATACACACCTTTAAAATTAATGATAGTATGTATTCTATTAGTCGGAATCTTATTAATAGACTTGATGATTTTAATGTCATTCTCCTCAAAATGTGAACGCATTATATGGTATCAAATGCTTATTTAGTCAGCATCTCATTAACTCTTATCACATATTTGAATTTCTGATACGGAAATTTTCTGTAAATGCAAAACCAACCTTTCCGATCGATAAGGAAACTTTCTCAGTTCGATTTTACATCGATAATGTTATCTATGAGATTAAGTGATATTAGAATGAGCCATGATCATGTTAAATTTATCAACTTACGCTTAATGGCTTGAAAATTAGAATTCAGATTCAATAGATAACAAGCATAATATAAGTAATGCATCCATTTCAGGAATGTTATGAATATACATAAAAATCTTAATTGCATTCTCTTCAAAAGCTGAATAGACATATACTCGAAATTTTAAGTGTAACGCAAGAATGTCATTATCTTATTTACTCTTATCTCTAAACTTATAATGAGAATATGAAATCTGATTCCATGAAGAAACCAGACGCAATATAATCCATCTAATCAATCATCTTTGCAGCAATTGCCTAAGGGTATTACCCAAAGTTGTAAAGATGCAAGGAAGGAGGAAAATGTGGTGAAGAATCGGTATAAAGGAGTATACCCATGTATGTGTACTAAATAACTGATTGTTAAATAATTTTAAGCAATGTAAACATCACTAAGCGACCACTTCAGAATAAAATCACGTACTTTCCAAACTTAAAAAATATATACGATCTGATCAAGAATATTAAAACCGTACTCTTAATACTAGTTGTACTGTATGAAAGTGTCAGAACAGAGAAGAGTACCACCAGGGCCTGTATTCATAAAGCACCTTGGTTTTAAGTAAGGAGTTTACTCATATCTAAGGCAAATCCTCAAACTTATTGAATATTTTTCCTTTAGGAGTTTTATAGAAACGGGCCAAGAACAAGAGTTGTACCACTCCAATGAAATATCACATGTGCAACATTTACTGTTTATTCTTTAAAATAATACCAATCAGATAGACAATGCTGATGGTTAATTTTGAAATAATCTCTGATTAACTTGTACATTTATATGTTAGTAATATTTTACTCAGAACACTTCCGTCATCATTTCAGATGATCACTCTAGGGTCAAAATCAAAGGTGATCCGAAGTTTTTCATCAATGCCTGCAATATCGATGTAAGTACTTGTGTGTCAAACAACTTCTCAAACATTTCTCCCAGTATTCCTTTTACTTTCTTTTTTTTCTCAGTGTCTTCCTATCCTGATGTTTACAAGAACATGTGTATCTTTTATTCCTTTTTCTCCTCCTTTCGTCTATCTGTCTTCCAATCTTGATGTAAAATTGTTAATACAACTTTTTAATATGGCTTTCTGTATTTCTTTTTCTCTCCTTTTCGCCTCTGTGTTCCAATTGCGGCATAATTCGCTTCATCGTCTACGGTATCTTATCATTTTCAAGCTTCTTGTCATGCCTTTAATTTCGAAGCCCAAGATGTGACAAATGCAAAGTAATATAAGTCTTTAGAGTTATATCATTTGACAAATGCATCAGTCATTTTGAACCTTTGGATCATTTATTTGTGTAAAAATATATTTTCAGGGATTCCAAGGGTCACCTGGTTACATCGCATCTTTGGGTAAGTTATGATGATGTTTTATTGTCAGGAATGTTATTAATGTTAGTGGAATTCCAAATCTAGGCCCAACTGTTATTAAGATTGATAGTATAGTTCAATATGTTTCTTACTGACTAGCTTATTGTTTATTTCACGAGTATTAAGCTGAATCATTTTTGTTCGAATCTTTTGTGGGCATTGGGTTATGTCTTACAACATATTGGAAATATCATTAAAAGATATAAATTGTCTTAGAAGAATATCACAAGTGATAATGCTGTTAACATAGTCGTATAAGATTAACAATACAAAGGGTTATAGAAATAATGTTATTATGTATTTTAGGTCCCACAGAGGCAGCCACTGACGACTTTAATACATTCTACACAATGGTTTGGCACGTGAATTCAGATATTATTGTTATGCTTACAAACCTTCGTGAACCCAGTGTAAGTTATATCTCTTGTTATATCAAGCATATATATATACCAAAATATAGCTTAGACCTTAACATTTTTGTATCTGGTTACATGCTCATTTTGAATAGGTTAGGTTGCTTAGTGCCTTTTGGCTCTTAAAAGCATGTGGACATTTTTAAAAAAGTGAGAAAGTGGATGGACCATTCCTCGGGCTTAATAAAAAAGTCAAGGGTCTTCGGGGGATAAGAAAAGGTCGGGTTACCAGAAGCCATTCTTTTACACCATAGCAACCTTTAAATCTTGTTTGTAATTTGTTGAAGAAAATGTTGCAGAAAGAGTTTTACTGTAAACATTTGCATGATGACCACTTCAGTATCAAAAACCACCTAACTAATGGGACCTGTTTCCAACATTTCCTCTGTAATTCAACTCAATAAAGACCTATTTATTTGTTTCAAGGGGTGGTCTTAATATCGAGTCTTTCCTCTTTTGTTTCAGGGTAATAAATGTGACCAGTACTGGCCGAATCTGAACTGTACAAACACTCATCAAGATATTACAGTTACTTGTCGAAGTATTGAAGTCTTTGCTGAGTACACTGTGCGAACATTAACAATGAAAAAGGTAAATGAATTTACAAGATTCATAAACAAGTATGTTATTCACGCCATACTTTGCTTGTTGACTTCCATTTCTCATAGTTGAAATTAACAGATTCAAAAGATAGCATTCAACCACCAATTCACGCGCATAAAGCCTTTGTATTCTGTAAGACGGTGTCAAATGTTAAGCTTTAAAACTTCCTTATTATTTAACAGCTGCTAATTTGAATATTTTTCTTCAAACAATTAGCAAACAACTGCTAAGGAATGAGGAAAATTTGAAAGTTCGAAAATATCTATTTCGGTACAAGTAGTGTATGTGCAGTTTTCCTGCAGTATGACAAAGCAACATTTGTAAAAATATGGCAAAAAATGATTGAAATCTGATATTTAGAGGAAAATAAAGACTTCAGTACAGAACTAAATGTGAGACCTGCGATCTATTCTTCACGCGCAGCACTGATCACTTCTGTGATAAATGCATATAATGGCATGATGGCAAAGATAACTTAAGTCGACCACGAAGTTGACATTGAACATGAAACTTATTTAATGTCCTTGAAAATTTAAAGGCTTTGAATTTACATTTAAGTCTAAAATTACAACATAACATTATTGACTTGAGTTTAACGTTGCACCTACATCTAAGGACATTTGGCGAAATTACAGATATGGAAAGCGCACAGAAGTGTAGCTTCAAGCAAAGATATAAAAGGATTCACTAAACAATATCCCGCACATTTTTTGTTCGTGTCTAAAATGTTCATTTCTATTCCCGTGCATGTAGAAATCAAAGGAAAGAACAGTGTACCAACTTCACTACACAGCATGGCCTGACAAGAGCATCCCGGATGAAGTGACAAGTTTGGTGGAGTTCCGTCAAAGAGTTCGAAGCACTCCACGTGTTCTATCAGGACCTGTCATTGTACACTGCAGGTATCTATCCAGCATATATTACTAATTTTACACCACATTTGAATACCTCAATCGACCGCCTTTGTCACGTGATCGTGTGGGAGTCACGTGACTCGAACACGAAAAGTGACTTGAAATTTACTTTTCAGTCCCTAAATTTAGGTATTTTTTGTAATACCCCATTGAACTTATCTTAATTATGCCAAATGGCTTCAAATTCCTCCTCTTACCAGTCCGTTGTAATTTCGGGAACACCCGGGAAGTTTGTTTGCATTTTAATCCTGGTAAGTACCGGTCATAGTTCACAAACCGTTGTTATCAGATAATTAATTGTACATGTTACAATTGTAAAAAATGTATGTTACTGAATGATAATAAGATGGATTGCCTCAAGACACAATTTTTACAAGGGTCAGAATCCTTATTTTACTAATTTCAAGGGTCAAAAGACATTTTAAGGGTCAAATGAAAGCCCTATACTATCATTCATATTTTCACCATATTTACTTATCTAAGAAGACCCTTAGATAAATAAGTACTAAGACGATATTGGTGGTAGCCTTAGAATTTTATTATATATAGAAGTATAGCTGGAAATTATAAAACTGGCTTAATATATCAATGTTTGATTAACAAATAAAATAATTATTTTATAAACGACTGCATGGTTGATCAATGCAGACGATCATATTTGAATTTAACGCGATCATACCTGAATTCAAATTTTCACGAATTTGTAGTTTATACCCCATAATTATATGCCTATACAGATTTTAAAACGAGGTGTCTTTTTTATGAAAGATATATAATTCACCTGCATGCATTTGTTACTTCAAGCGAACAATTTCACGACATTGTAATGTGGAAATTGTAAAGGATATTTATTGACAAAGATATTTCATTGCTCTTATTTTGCAAAATATAGAATTACAAAGCAAATTTATTTATGTACATTCTATGCATTGCACTGGGCTAGCTAGAAACGTATCTTTTAATCTATTTCAAATGTGATTTTAATGCTTGATTGTCACGAAGTATTCAAGGGTATTAGTAGGAATAACTTTACAAATTTACTGTCTGATGTAGAAATATGAAGCGTTTGAAGTGTTTAATTATTGGAGGGAAGTTCTCACTTAAATCTGTAACAATGATCTTTTTCTTCAATCTGTCTGGTAAATCAAAAAAAGAGATTATCACACGATGAAGCTGTTTAAAATGTCATGTACATCATGACTGAAAGAGTATTTCTCTTCCTGGCAGCATCTTTATAGAGTATTTGAGGACCCTTTGATCGCAAGTGATGTGTATTCAACGCAAGTGGGCGACACTTTTTTAATTTCCTCAAGATGAATGGCCTTGTGTTAATGTAAATGAGATTAATGTTTAATATGTAATTGATATAATGAAATGAACTAAACATTGTTCTCGTGTTCCCTTAAGACTGGACCTCATCCGGACCATATTTATTTTAAAATCCTTTAAGAAAAATTAAACACACAAATAATAATTAAGAAGTAGTGTCAACGAAGCAGCATTATGAAATTCTAATTTGTCTAATCTTAATTTCGTTACCAAACAAATAATGAGCATGTAACCAGAAATAAATTGGGTTTTTTATTTGGCCTTATAAATCTAGGATAGCGTGTGAAATAACAAATCATAATAATTGTCTAGATTAGTACACTGATATGTGTGTAGGTTTATATAATGCTGCAAAAATATTACCCATTGTGCTCTAATGGTAATCAAAGCAATGACTATTAGGGGGAGATAATGCTGTGTGTTTTACGTTGTACAAACAATGAGCGAGGAATTAATTCCCTTTACAGAATGATAAACTTTAACTACAAAGACTTAACGATTCAACAGAACTTTGTATTCCAATTGTTTTAGTCAAGTTACACATAATTCGAAATATAAACTGAATAGAATGAAATTATCTCATAAAAAAGATAGTACAATGTTTTGTTTAACTATACATGTGATGAATATTGATTGGAGTTTCAACCCAACCGTCAATGTGGCCATGTGCCGCGCCAAAGGTTTAAACCCAAGAAGTCTGTATATATATATGTGTGTGTCCAGTGTCCATTCTGTCGGACTAAGTGGACGTGTTTGAACAGGTTTGTAGGGAAACCAAATGCAGCTAAGTTCATTTTAAGGTTATTCATGAAAATTCGCTTTTTTCGCAAGCTGTGTAAGTAAGTTACTGTTGCGTTTCCTCCACACCTTTTTCGAACGACGCTGCGCCACGCCTCATAAACAGTGAGCTATGCTTCCGCTATCAATTGTACATAGCTATTAACTTTGTAAATACATGTAGTTATTAAACTCAATATTTTATAAGTGAACAAAATTAATGTTCAATTTTATTTACTTCTTTTCCAATTTATATTGTCATATAATTTGTAGCTTTCAATGTAATTTTCAGTGCAGGCATTGGGCGAACAGGAACGTATATTGCTCTCGATAGATTGACAGAAACCGGTGAAGCAGGGCAGAGAATTAATGTGTATGATTGTGTTAACCAGATGAGACAACAAAGAGTTAACATGGTGCAGACATTGGTAAGTCAAATCAGTTGGATTCAGTTGTTAAATACGAAATTGTAAAAATAACGTTAACGGAAAGAATTAAATTTAGAGAAATTTACAAAAAGTTGAATAAGTAGAGAAAATCACTTAATTAAATTAAGAATTAAAAGAAATCATTTAAAATGAATTGTTAGTGAATTTAACTCGGTATGATTAATAATAAATGAAATTAAATCAGTGTAACTAGAGAAAATAATAAAAGCTATGAACATTTATCATCTTAAAATAGCATTGAAAAAATACGTTTATCATGCATGTTTCCTTCTCAATTTCATGAATGATTTGTGCACCTGCAGTTCCATGCATTGTTTCTACATGGATTGTTTTTCTATAAGTAACAAATGTATATCAACTTTAAAACCCATGAAAAGAGTATTTATTTTAGGAGCAGTACGAGTTTCTTCACAAAGCCCTTGTTCACACGCTGACGTTTAAGTCCGAGGCGATGCGTGTTGAGAATTTTGGAGAGTACATCAGAAACACAAGTGAACCTGAATTCAACAAAAACTTCCACGTACGTTATGTATTATAAGTAATCATAAGTGAATAAGGATTTGATATATCATTATCGCTTCTCTGGGGTAAAGTCAAAGAAAGATAACTCGTTAAGATTACCAATCACAGCTGGTAGAGTATATCGTCCCTGAAATGTAAAAATAAGTCGTGAAACTGACAAAGAGAAGTTACATTGTTGCTCCTTGGTGGCATGCACATGTTATTGTATCTGAGATAATAAATAAATATGGAGTTATCTATTCAGTTCCTTGGCATTTAAATATTAATATAGTCAACGCGAACAGTATTCTAATTTAACATAACCTTTATTCTTCTTCCGTGAATGTATTTAATGCATACACCGATAACTGGCGTGTCTTTTTTCACAATGACCAATGTGTTTTTAGTAGAAACATTTAATGTAGTTGTTTTACATTTGTTGCAGTTACTAAATACCGTGGTGAATGAAGAATCTTCGGATGAGTTGAAAGCAAGAAGGACGAATGGTAGCCATGGAGACAAGAACAGGAAGAAAAGTGATATTCCAGGTATTGTATTTATTAATCTACAGACATTGTGCTGCAATAGTGATACATCTATAATGTGTAAGTATTCGGTAGTTGTTTGATTGCATATTTTATTGCATTGGAGATTGTTTGTCTGATCATGTACATGTACATGGATAGTGGTTGTTCCACTATATTGTTTGTCTGTTCATGTATATGGATGGTGATTGTTCCACTGTATTGTTTGTCTGTTCATGTACATGGATGGTGATTGTTCCAGTATATTGTTTGTCTGTACATGTACATGGATGGTGATTGTTCCAGTATATTGTTTGTCTGTTCATGTACATGGATTGTGATTGTTCCAGTATATTGTTTGTCTGTTCATGTACATGTATAGTGGTTGTTCCACTGTATTGTTTGTCTGTTCATGTACATGGATGGTGATTGTTCCACTATATTGTTTGTCTGTTCATGTACATGGATAATGGTCGTTCCACTATATTGTTTGTCTGTTCATGTACATGGATAGTGGTTGTTCCACTATATTGTTTGTCTGTTCATGTACATGGATAGTGGTTGTTCCACTATATTGTTTGTCTGTTCATGTACATGGATAGTGATTGTTCCAGTATATTGTTTGTCTGTTCATGTATATGGATAGTGATTGTTCCAGTATATTGTTTGTCTGTTCATGTACCTGGATAGTGATTGTTCCAGTATATTGTTTGTCTGTACATGTACATGGATGGTGATTGTTCCAGTATATTGTTTGTCTGTTCATGTACCTGGATGGTGATTGTTCCAGTATATTGTTTGTCTGTACATGTACATGGATAGTGATTGTTCCAGTATATTGTTTGTCTGTTCATGTACCTGGATGGTGATTGTTCAAGTATGTTGTTTGTCTGTTCATGTATATGTATAGTGATTGTTCCACTGTATTGTTTGTCTGTTCATGTACCTGGATGGTGATTGTTCCAGTATATTGTTTGTCTGTTCATGTACCTGGATGGTGATTGTTCCAGTATATTGTTTGTCTGTTCATGTACATGGATAGTGATTGTTCCAGTATATTGTTTGTCTGTTCATGTACCTGGATGGTGATTGTTCCAGTATATTGTTTGTCTGTACATGTACATGGATAGTGATTGTTCCAGTATATTGTTTGTCTGTACATGTACATGGATGGTGATTGTTCCAGTATATTGTTTGTCTGTACATGTACATGGATAGTGATTGTTCCAGTATATTGTTTGTCTGTTCATGTACATGGATGGTGATTGTTCCAGTATATTGTTTGTCTGTTCATGTATATGGATGGTGATTGTTCCAGTATATTGTTTGTCTGTTCATGTACATGGATGGTGATTGTTCCACTAACTTGTTTAGAGTTTTGAATGGTAATTGTGGACATACTTAAGGAGGAACTTTGAGGATTTGGAGAGAGAATGAATGTTGAACATATTGTATTGGGGATTGGGTTGTCACTTGTTGACAATCTTTTTGGATATTTGGAGGGATGATTGTTGACCATATTGTATTGGGGATTGGGTTGTCACTTGTTGACAATCTTTTTGGAGATTTTGAGGGATGATTGTTGGCCATATTGTATTGGGGATTGGGTTGTCACTTGTTGACAATCTTTTTAGATATTTGGAGGGGGTGATTGTTGACCATATTGTATTGGGGATTCGGTTGTCACTTGTTGACAATCCTTTTGGAGATTTGGAGGGGGTGATTGTTGACCGTATTAATTTGGGATTTGAAGAGTCGCTTGTTTTGGGGGATTGCGGGATTATTGTTGACCAAGTTGTTTGGGGATTTTGGGTGTCTTCTTGGCCTTTTCGTTTAGAGTTATTTTTAACCATATTGTTTGGATTATATATGACCACCGTTGAATAAACTTGTGTTTTCATTGACAACAGGTGACAGATATCGGCCAAGATTATACATAAGTCGAAAACTCAGTTCCTCTGATTACATCAATGCCGTGTTCGTTAATGTAAGTAAATATACCTGCACCAAATTGTATACACATTGGATACTGCTTGCATATAAGTACGTTCTCCATTACAAACAATGGGTTCCAAGACTTGTTTTGTAGAATATGGTATCTCAGTTAGGATATGTCTATGAAATGACACCATGAAGTATTGCTATGTTAAATTTATTGTGTCTATTACAAAAAAATGAGTCCCAAGAACTTTTATTGTAGAATATGTACAGCAGTATAGATAAGTCTATGAAATGACACCATGAAGTGTTGCTCTGTTAAATTTATTGTGTCCATTAGGAACAATCAGCGCCAATAAGTTGTATTGTAGATTATGGTACAGCAATATAGATAAGTCTATGAAATGACACCATGAAGTGTTGCTATGTTAACTTTATTGTGTCTATTACAAAAAAATGAGTCCCAAGAACTTTTATTGTAGAATATGTACAGCAGTATAGATAAGTCTATGAAATGACACCATGAAGTGTTGCTCTGTTAAATTTATTGTGTCCATTAGGAACAATCAGCGCCAATAAGTTGTATTGTAGATTATGGTACAGCAATATAGATAAGTCTATGAAATGACACCATGAAGTGTTGCTATGTTAAATTTATTGTGCCCATTACGAACAATCAGCGCCAATAAGTTGTATTGTAGAGTATGGTACAGCAGTATAGATATGCAATGAACTGGCACCATGAAGAGTTTCTATGTTACAAACTGCTTTTCAGGGTTTCAAGAAGAAGAACCAGTACATCATCGCACAGTCCCCTCTACCAGAGACAGTGTTTGACTTCATATGTATGATCTACCAAGAAAACTGTTACTGTATTGTGTCAATGGAAGACCCAGATTTAATAGGAACGGTATGATATTCTATTTGCCATCTTTAATTCCAATTTTCTCATCTGTTGGCTTGAATACTAAGACTTTCTTCTAGTCCAGAAATGATGTTTATGATTTTTTAATTACACGAGGGCACAATACTAGAACACCTAAAACTAGAACCCCCCTCAAAGACAATGCTGAATTTTAAATTTTAAGTGTCCAGGTAATTTTTGATTACTTAACAAATTCCTTTTTCTCTTCGTATTAAAACCATGCTTACTGTTTATTTGCCTTGAATCTGTCCAGTATACCTAGGTCTCTGGTACTTACAAGTGCTTTTCTTTGTTCTTTTGAATCCGGATGCCTCAACGAAATTTTAATGTACATAATTAAATATTGAGCGACCAAAATATTGCCAAGATGCAAATTCTGACCAACAAAAAGACTGAATGTAGAGAAATGACTTCTCTAAAAAGGTCATAAGACTATGGAGAATTTACTAGAGGATTGCGGATGTTGACCGTTGTATCTCTAGATCCATCAGAATTGATAGGCAACTTTCTTTTAATTACAACTTACATCTTCAGTTGTGTCCATAAAATCATGACTACCTCTTGTTTAGAGTAAGGTGAGTTCCTCTACCCTTTCGAATAAAATTTATGCAATCATGAACTTTTCTTGAACTATTCATGAATAGTTCATGAAATATACATAAATAATTGACATGGGTAGTTTTTAGTAAATCACTTGATATTGCTTCGGCGGTATTGTCGTAAAAGGATGATATAAATAAATGAAGATTTACTTATTTTCTGTTTACAGGAGATTGGGGATTACATAGGGACAGACAATCAAGCTTTGTCATGTGGAAGTTTTAAGGTGAAGGCAACAAGGTGCGACTCCTCACCGCATTATGTGCTCAGAAGGCTGAACATTTCCAATAATGACAAGGTAAAAAACTGTTTCACTCATGTTTTACTCAAACCTGTTTTAGGATAAGGGACTCTAATACAAACCATGATGCCTATGCATAAACGTTAAAGGTACCTGATTCTTATAAATTGTGATATTCAAACATAACT
Organism: Lutraria lutraria; assembly: GCA_964023205.1. Classification (NCBI taxonomy): domain Eukaryota; kingdom Metazoa; phylum Mollusca; class Bivalvia; order Venerida; family Mactridae; genus Lutraria; species Lutraria lutraria. The sequence goes on from OZ026849.1 coordinate 22,421,561, forward strand.
AATAAAATGTTAACTTTCAGCCATACAAAATATTGAAATGATGGACCCGGGTTAGTTATATTTGACTTTATATCATAAATGAATATTACTATAACTAGTTCTCTCCCTTTTCTATGATCATACAGCATTTGAATTTATGTTCACACATCCCCAAACTACACAATTCAGAAAAGGTTCTTGGTGAACGATTTCATGAATTTCATTCGAAGAGGTAATATAATCCTCGTTCTTTTCTTGTTTCATTAACATAATACCAATCTACTGTTTCAGCGTTCATCTGGAGAAAAGGTAGTGTACCATTATCAACAGAATAATTGGAATGGTTCAGATAAAGTACCTGCTAACGTGGGACAGTTTGTACAATGTGTGAAAGATGTCATCACCAAAGCTGGCGATATGATGAATGAACAAGCTCCAGTTCTTGTTCATTGCTTGTAAGTACACATGTTCAGTCAATCCTGTGTTAGCAGTCACCTCCGAATAACACCACCCTTTGAATACAGGCCATTCTTTGAAAAAGAGTATTTGATTATTTAGAACAAACATACCTCCGAATACATGCCACCTGTCCGTAAAGACCATAATTTGTCTCTCCCAAAGATGGCCTTTGTTCACAGGACTGGTCTGATTGTATTACAAAATTGTGAATTTTTGAAAGTAGTAAATTTTGTTAAGATTTAAAAAGCCAAGATGGTGATTTTAAGAGATTGTTTGAATTCTCTAGATTGTTAAAAACACACCAGCTCAGTTTTTAAACGATGCTTTTGTTTATTTGGAGATTAAAACTAAAATGAAATTATATCTGACATACAAAATATCAAAAGTAATGTTACCAACCAAGTAAACAAAGGTACGGTGGTCCAACATTTTGTGTATTTGGAATGCCAATTGTTGATTATATTGTATGGAGATTTGGAGAGTCTTTTTTCTATATTTCGTTTCAGAAATGGCGCTAAACGTAGCGGTCTTTTCTGTGCTGTTGGTGTTTTGGTTGAGAAGGTAGAGACTGAAGGACAAGTCAGCGTACCAAACACACTGAGACGGCTTCGTGCACGAAGGAAATTGTCTATTCCTAACAAGGTTTGTAAATCAAGATACTCTAATGCGCCGATCTCCGCCAAGTTATCTCCCTTGGTAGTGCGATAGAATACTTTGTCATGATTCTGTTCTGATTATTCATTGGCTTAAATAATCAATCCAGTGTGTCCATAGTTGTGTAGAATTGCCATGATAAAACAGGAAACCCGTGAAGAACATTTGCGCATGCGCAAAGCCAGAAATGCCACAACGCGAACAATTATTTAAGTGTATAATTTGCACATAGTCTTTGTAATGTTCACTTAAGGCTGCTTAAGAAAGGTATTTGCACTTCAAAATACTAGTAACATAACTAACATTATATCGTCGGAGGTCATAACAGCGCCACTGTCCTAACTCCGCCATCTTTCTTGTTGTTTTATCGTAGTCTCGCGAGATTCTACCACAAGCACCATTGACCGTGAGATTTTTTTCTCTGACGTAATAAATATAAATAAACGAGGACGAATTTTTGTGTTAAAATGCGATTCAAACATACAAATGGATTAATTGCTTGAAATAGCATCAGTTTTGATGAAATAAAATTTCAAAATTGGTGAAACAGTTTGTTCACGATATACATATTGATCAATTGTATTGATTGTTTCTGTTGGTTAATAACACTATATTTCTAATTTTGTTTTCAGGAACAATATGAATTTTGTTATCGATGCATACAAGTATATTCCGATTTAAACAACACATATTCCAACTTTGCTCAACAATGAAACTATGTTTAAGTGTGTTGCTTCCAAAGAGGAGGTGCCGTTTCAAAAGGGGAGATGCCAGTCTCTAAAGAGGGAGGTGCCAAATTTCCAATGGGAGGATCTTGTTTCCCAAAGACGGGGTGCCGTTGATGACAACTCTGTTCATTTGAGTGTATATTAAGACAGATATTTATGTATATGGTGTACACGGACAATATTGTTGTTTATTGAATCATTGGTGTCGCTTACACGTAGGACTCTTGATTATTTTTGCTTGTATTTATGCAGTATCTTTTATATTCTTATTCATTGTTTTATTGACCACGTGTATTTGACTGACTAATTGATATCTTGCTAAGCTTCAGGTGCCTCGTCTAGTGTATTTTTATCAAGAAATATCCGAGAAATTTCAATACAAAAATAATTTAAATATCATTACAGTTAAAATATTAAGAGAAGCTTTTTCGAAACTCAGATTAAGTTCACAATATTTAGCTATAGAAACTGGTAGATGGAACCAACTTAGAAGCATGCGTTTTTTTGATGATAGAAAATGCAAATTTTGTACGAAATTAGAAGATGAGTTTCATTTTACTATCGAATGTCCATTATACAAAAATCTTAGAAAACAATATACATGTATTAATAATCTTTAAATATATAGAACTGATTAAAAGTAAAAATTATTTCAAACGTAATTAAAAAATTGGAAATATATATTCATAAAGCTTTCTTATTTAGACGACAAATTGTATCAATTTAATACTTTGCCACGATATAATTGAATATAACAATTTGTTCCTCATATTATTTGAATGTATAACATATATACTCGTTAGGTTGAATTCTAGATACTTTGATAATGTATACTTTTTCTCCCATATAAATGTAGTGCATATACATTTTTGTTATGTTTTATGCATGCATATTATATAACTATGTATGTTGCCAATGTATATGTTTGTAAATAATTATGTTGTCCTCATGGGCCAGTTGGCCTATTGGATCCGAAGTAAAGTATCTACCTTCATTTAAATGCTTGAACGATAACAATTTCTTTGAGTACCTTTAATATTGTTTACTAAAAATCAAGACTAAAACTAATTGGAATTTAATTTAAGGGTGACAATATATTTTTGGTCGGATATTTATGTATTGATATGTATATATGTACTAACCCATTTGTCATGCTCATGTATACAAAGAATAAAATATATTCATATTCAGCAATGAAACGTACAAATAAATGAATCATCTAGATCTAGTACTTATTTATTCGGAAATTTTGGTTTCAAACCCTATCTTAAAGTAATTGATATCCTGAAATACGGATATGCTTTCTCGAAATTGATAATGTCAAGTCATCGTTTCGATATTGAAAGTGGATGATGAGATAGACCTAATAAAACACATAGAAATGGAAGGAAATGTAAATTTCTTGAAGATGAATATCACTTTGTTTTAGAATTATTCTCAAATTTTCGAAAAGAAAATATTATTGGAGAAGACTAAATATACCAAATTTTATCGAACTACTCTCATCTGAAAATGAAACAATATCTGAACAACTATCGTTATATATTTATAAATGTTTTGAATTACGTGACGACGCCTAGTATCTGTGATCTTAAACGTATTTAACAATTTTCACTTCAGTTCATTGCAATATAGTTAAACATTTTTTTACACATTTGTTATCATTTAAGATCCACCATTACAGCTTATTATTATTAGACATACTATGTTTTGTTCAATGTATATGTAATGTACAATCATACATGTATTGTAAACTATTGTAAATACAGTTGAATCTCGTTATGTCAAATTTCTAGGGACCGTGGAAATTAGTTTGAGATAACCGAAATTTGAGATAAACAAATATTGTATAATTATACATGTTTTAAAGTATTTGTGTGTATAGCCTTTATTTAAAATATTACAATGCATGTATATGCTTGAATAAAGCATGTGCATAATAATACGTAGAGTAGAAACAAAATAATTATGTATCTATTCATAATAGTTAATATCAACAATTAATGTCCCAATATAAGATACTATTAACGAAATTTGTTGTAAGAATTCGAAAATACGGAGTGTCTAGTTTTACATATTTTCGGATGTTGACGCATTCCGCACATAACGTAAGATGAAGGCATTTGTTACAACATCGATCACGCTTTCGGAATTAATTATGTTTATCAAGCTAAGGTCATTTTACTAAGATTGGAATCCAAACACTGTCATAGGTAGCAAGTAATCCTACTCGATTTTCAAATTAAACCTACAAGTATCCTAGTATTCGGATACTCACTGCAGCCGAAGATATACGTGATGCGTATTTGTTTACCTTACCTACCATGATTTTAATTAAGTCAAATACCAGGTATGATTATCATGCTACACTGCACTTGTGCTTTCTGCTTGTCACACGATTATAAATCTCCCGGATCCTTTAAATTGCTCAATAAGCAAAATGTCATGATAGGTGTGAAAGCGTCCATCGTTCGCCAATCAGCTCCAACTTTGAGATAAACAACTCTAACTACATGCTAATTAGAGTCACGGGGCCAAAAAATTAGTTTGACATAAACGAAATTTGGAGATAAGTGAATTTGAGGTAAGCGGATTAATTTCATATAGAGAAAGAGCGAAAAAATCGGGACCCAAAGAAACAGTTTGACATAACCGAAATTTTGATATAAGCGAGTTTGACATAACGAGATTCAACTGTATCTATCTAAATCTATCTACGTATAAATAAAATTGTACTTTAGTACAGTTGTTTTTTTTTTGTTGGAATATTTTGTTTTGTATGAGATGGTGTGGTGCTTTTGATGTAGATCGAGCTGAGTTTTTGGTTGTGTTGTTTTAAGATTTGGAGGGGCGATTGTGATAAAAAGCTGAATGTAGCACCTTGAACCGGTCTTAACTTAAAAATTGCAGAGAAACAATAAATATTGCCTTTGTTTCAAATGCAAGTAACAAAAACATGCCTGGAAGAAAATCGAACGTGACTTTTTCTTCTGGATAAAAGCTGCCCTGTCTTTGATTGTTTTGCTTACCAGACACACAGCTTCACTTCCGCAATTCTCTTAACATATAAAGCGAGACGGCTTAGATATGTGTTATACTACGCGTTGTGTACATAGAACACGAAGTCATGAATTATCTTTCTTGATTGCACGATTCATATGCAGGCAGGGGAGGCAACCGCCTCGAGAAGTTTTCTAAAACAATCTGAATCATTGGATTTTTTCCCTTTGTACCATAAAGTATTTACCGTATAGGGAGATAATCGCTGCTACGCATTCCTTAAGACAACAATTATCTTAAACTGGTTCCCGTTTAATCTTTACCATAGGTACACCGTAACACGGACCGGTAACCAGTTTACAATTCTCCATTACATTGAATTAAATTAATTCCCTATACGATACGATTTATTTCCCGGGAGGTATGAACACAATGAGGTGCTATATATAGCAATATTCCTATGCAGGGAGTACCTAATCTGGTCCCCGTTGTACTCTGGCTGTACACTGCAACCAAGGGCCTTTTCATCTTTTTTTTATAAGATAAGCAAATGGATCACTTCAGGTCAATATAAACTGAGGTATGAATAATATTTTATCCTCAATTACTGCCTGTGATTTTAGTTCTTTTTCAAGATGTCTTCCTGTTGTTTGTCATTTACTTATTTGCATTGTATTTTTAATAATTTATCCTGTATTGCATGGGCCAAATGTCTTGTAGCTAATTGATTGATTGTTGACAAACTAAAAGTCAACATGTTTAGGGCTTATTTACCAGTATACTGTAAAGCGAAAGAATTTTGCAAATATCGCATTTAACGCATAGTGTTTTTGTTCATATATTGTCTACACACATTTAAGAAATTAAATCATTGGTTCTTGCCAAGAATTTATTATCAACTATTGATAATCAGCTTCTACACTAGGCTGATTTATTACTAGTTAGGTTCATTATACTATATGTTAGTGTACTGATTTTATTGTTTCTATTTTGCAAATACTTGTTTATGATTTGGAACCAAATACTGCTTACCTTTCCATTGATGCTGACTTCTTATACCATTGTATGTTTATTTTCTTTGTACATATAAAACTGATTAAACTCTAAAAGATGTTGTTTTTTTTCCCTTATTTAATCTACTAGAACATGTAGTCAAGCAAACACCCTAATACATAAACAATCTAAATGCATGCATCATCAATTTATAAATACATATTTGCTTTTATCTAATATTTGCTTTTTTACATGAGTTTTATCATAATGGATTTTTTATACAAAGATTAACAAATGAAGGGAAGAAATTTGGATATGAAATGTTGGCCATAATGTTAAGTTTCAAGCATCTTTACGAAAATATCTTTTGTTATTTGTTGCACTGCAAACTATACATTCTGCTTGAAGTATCTTTTTCGAGAGTTCTCACTAAGGTATGCAAAGGGTTGACTTTGTATGATATTTACAAAGAGATATTAGTGTGACATGTATGCATTGCAAAAACAATCACAATTAGTTGAGCGTGTTTCGGCAATGAGGAAGTTTTGATGATACTAGTATAAAGACAATACATAGGAGATTTACACAATCCATCTACTACTTAAGGCTTAAGTCTAGATTTGGTAATTTGAACATGCTTACAAATTGAAGCATGTAATACAAACTATATTTGAACGAAGTTTACTGGGTACAATATATTAACATATCGCAATTAAATTACAAATGTTAATGTAACATGATTTATGTTTAAAGTATACAAAGCCATAAGTTCCACGATATACCAAATAAATTTCAAAAAGTGTAAAAATATGCTGCTTTCATACTGTTATTCCCTTGAGGTTTTAACAAACAAAAACAATCTCTGTAATTAAAATGGACATTATAGTTACACGTTTTCAGAATAAAATGTGCTAACTGCTGTAGAATATATTACTGCACAAAATTCTAAATATAATTATCATTATCACGTCCTTTTCAATGAAATAAAATGTCGCGGATTTTTTTCCAATGATTTCGTGCATGCTCAGTTTGTTTTATATTGGCGTCTCAGATTAATGTTAATGTACGTTCACAACACAGCTCCCTTGGTTATTGCTCCATATAATATATATATACATTAGTAAACCAATAGTTTTGTCACTCAGAGTAATTATCTAACTTATTGAAACACAATCTTCTTCACAAACTTGATAAGTTAATAATATGATACGGTTGAAAGTTGGTGCATGTATCAGGTGTAAGAATGGCCTTAACACATTCTAAACTTTGGTCTGAGGTTTCTTATAATAATGGATTTTGTTCTGTATATGCGCGGGTATTTATTTACCAAGAATTATTGTTTCATACATAAACTCTTATATATACATTCATAAAACAAGGATAAATAATGAAAAGTGTTTATTATACGTTTTATTTTATTGTTATTATCACTCACGTACAAGAGTTAACTCCCTTGCAATGTACGGACAGTACGGAATTTATTGTTTCCAACCAGTACATCATACTTAAATGGATTATTCGAAACCATGGATTATCCAAATGACATTTCAGGACCCAATGAATTCGAATAATCGGGGTTTACTGTATTTGCAAAACGTGAATCTTTAACATCAAATGCAATTAAGTGATTAAATTACGTTTTCAACACCTTACAAATTAGAAAGTTAGATAATTCCGGAAGTGACGTATACCATTATGTATATCATGTTTTAAGCTAACAGATCGTAAACAAAATCAAAGAAGTTAAAACATGAAACACATGTTCCACAAACGTATGCATATAAGGAATTTTGTTCAGATGCTAAAATATCTAACCGAACCTTCAGTTGAAGACATATCATCATTGAATTAATTACAGTTTGGATACTCTCCATATAACCCTTCCTTACAATTACGAGAGTAGAATAGCTGACCTACATACCATCAAAAATTATTTTTTCATTGAAATTCTCTCGATCGAAAAACGAGACATTGAATTTCAAACAGTCTTTGAAAATGTAAGAACGCGACACGAATAAGATAAATATGACGGAACAGAGTAAAGTTACATGTAAAGAAATAAAGAACAAATGATGGTGAAATACCAAAACACAACTATCATGGTAACGCCAACATGGCTATTAAGACAAAAACAGTCTCAACATGTATTGATAAATGCCAACTCATTGCGAATTGTTAGATATTAGTTATTGACTAAAATCTATAAAGATGATATGTTTATGTTCGAATTTCGTTGCCTCACGTCCTGGTCTCATCTATTAAACACCGGGCCTGGCATATTTCATATGATGCATGATGTGTTGATTTGGAAGAATAATTCTAACGAAAACCGTTTTCGCGCTAGTTACTTCTGTAGTATTGGCAACTTTGAAAAAAGGGTTTCGTCTGATCAGTGAAGTGTATTATTTTTAGACTTATTTCAGTGTTCATTTAATATCAAACGATGTCTTATATATTGTTCTAAATTTCATGAACATTTATTCAGTTCTCTTTGGTAGTCTTCATGCCATTGCGAAAAGATTGCGTGAGAAAAGTTAAAAGTAAATGATATCTATAGCAAGTTGTATCTCCATATTAGACTATCAAGGAAGTTTAAAAATAGCTCATCCGTGAAGTGCGGTTAACTAGATATTTATACTACATGTAGTACGTCATTGAATAACAAGACGATACACAGCAGTTTAATGTAACAAACGTTTTGATCATAGCAAACTATTGTGCATATGTGGGACTCTTATCCTAACTATGTTTGGATGATATTTTTATTTGGTGCTACAACAATTACTTTGATCTTCACTTTCGAGGTAATACTTTATATGATTTTATTCTTTATAGACGTTTGCTACAGTTCGCTACATTTTTCAAATGAAAACTGATCGATATATTTTTTTTAAACTTTGCATGATCGTAGCATATGATAACAGAAACATTTTAAGCGAAGAAAAATTGAGGATCACAGATCTCGTTACAGATAACTCATAGATAAATCTCAAATGCCATTGTTTTACTTATGGTTAATGCTTTCATTTAATTATTGGTCGAAAAACAAAATTCATGCAATTCCATTAAAAATTTATATTGTCTTTTCTCAGTTGAAGTTAAGAGACTGACAATTCTTCAAAATTAGGCCATTTTTTAAGAAAATTGGCATTGGGTTAGGTAAAGTAAGAAAAAAACGAAAAAAAGACACTCTTTAATAATTCATGAAATATTTCACGATGACATGAAAAGAAGTCGGCTTCATTACGATAAAAATAGATAAGGCCTTGCTTTCCTTTGTGGTGAATTATCTGCCGTTGAAATGACCTAAAAGGAGCAATAATTCAAATTCAAGGGCAGATAACTCAAAAAACTAGGTCAGTGACCCCCAATTCTTTTTCGCTTAAAATGTTTCTGTTATCATCTGCTACGATCATGCAAAGTTTCAAAAAAATTATTGATCAGTTTTCATTTTGCCTATATGTCTATGTGAAAAATGTAGCGAACTGTAGCAAACGTCTTTAAGTACCATTTGTTCGTTATATCTTCAAATGAGTCTCATGAAATACTGTTGAAAGCAGGCTTAAATATTTTTTTAAAATTAATGATTTATTTCGTGAACAATGCTCATGGAATTTATTAAATGTTATTTTAGTCATTGCGGTTTTATGGTGTAACTTTTGTAATCGAAAAGACGCATAGATAGGACCAAAAAAGCGGAATAAAAGTCAGTGATTTTGCTTTTAGTAAATTTCTTTTCAAGATCGATGGCACACCAGCTTATAACAGTAGTGCTTCTATTCGTCGTATTTGAACCAAGTAAGTGAATTACTTAACATGCCATTATATAATTATTTTTGTTGGGCTTTTGTAATAATCGTGTAAACATGTGGCCTGATATATAGAATTGAATGGGTTATGAAACAAATACTGTCTTAATGTTTTGTGATCTTTTTATGTAAATTCGATGAATAAGAATGTTTCCCTAATGACTTCTACATACGAATCTGATAATGTATTTTTTATATTTTAATAACGTTCATTTTTCCTCAACAGTTGTTTCAGCTATTGAACCAGGATGTGAACATTGTGGATGTTGTGTAGACGGAGCATGTGGAACAGCATTTGTCCTAGGTGAAAATAAAGCCGATGTCTGTACTTATGGTTGTATTGTTGGTTACGGTGGTAATAAATGCTATGGAAAATGTCCTGATGATTGTGTCACATGTGATCAAACAAACATAGATCAGTGTGTTACATGCAGTGATGAAAAATATGTTAATTCGAATCGGCGTTGTGTGGATTGTGCAACAAGATGTAAAACATGCACTTCATCAACAAACTGTCAGGAATGTAATCCTCTTTACTACAATGATGGCGAGGTCACAGATTGTTCATTATCATGTCCTGGAAATTGTTTATGTACAACAACTGGTATATGCTCATCGTGTCAAGGTGGATTTTACAACATACTGAATCAGTGTCGGAATTCATGCCCAGGTACTTGTGAGACATGCTCTGACCAGAATAACTGTCATTCTTGCAAGGATGGGTACTATAATGGAAAGGAATATGATAATGCGAACAATCATGAAGTGACTGATTGTTCGCTGTCATGTAGGGGAGACTGTACAAGATGTGATTCATACAATCAATGTACACATTGTATCGACGGTACATATGGATCATACTGCCAGAATACATGTTCTGTGGGCTGTAAGAATGGTGTTTGCTCTATTGACGACGGATCATGCCAGTGTGGAGATGGATTTGCAGCCCCCATATGCACTAAATGTGTAACAGGTCGGTACGCAGGATTATGTGACAAATTCTGTCCTGATACCTGTAAAGACAATAAGTGTAAAAGAGACACTGGATATTGTTTCGAATGCGAGTCCGATAATATTACCGGTAATACATGTGACCAATGTGTAGCTGGTACTTGGGGTAATACTTGTTCATCTGTCTGTCCATCACGTTGTCTAGGTGGGGTGTGTATCAAGGAAATTGGCCTCTGTGAATCATGTGTAGGAAACTTTGGCGGGAATAGGTGTGATACATGCATTGTTGGGTATCACGGTATTGAATGCGACAAGGGGTGTCCTAGGAATTGTCTTGAACCACATTGCCTTCGTAACACAGGGTTCTGTCAGAGTTGTAAAGCTGGATTTACCGGACAAACTTGCAGAGAATGTTCTGATGGACGGTACGGAGAAAACTGTGAGTTTCTTTGTATTTCGAAGAAATGTCATAATAACATTTGTAACAGATTTGATGGAAAATGTTTATCGTGTACAAGTGGATTGTATGGGCCGCTATGTGATTTGGACTGTTCTCAAGGCTGCAAGTATGGATCATGTGACTCTCTGACAGGTTCTTGCTTTGAATGTTCCGATTCATATTCAGGAGACAAATGTTGTATTGAAAATGGACATTGTCGAAACTGTTCATCGAATACAGTATGTGAGACATGCTCTGACGGCTATTATGGAGAAAAATGTGACAACGCTTGTCCTGCAATGTGTTCCAATGGGAGAGATGCAACGGAGTGTGAGCGAACGACCGGTATTTGTAGAATATGCGGGAATGGTTTCTATGGTGATTATTGTGCATCAGTATGCAATGGCCAATGTTTAAACAGTCGATGTCTCAAAGACACTGGACACTGTTCAGAAGGATGTGTACACGGATACGAAGGTCTTAAATGCACCGGTAAGTAATTGAAATAATTCAAACAACTATACACAAATTTTGTAAACCAATTGATATCTTTAAATGAATCTTCATAAGCAGAGCAATCAGCACTGATCATTAGTTTGGTTTATGGAATAACCATCAATATATGACCAGTATGTATATAGTAATTCAGAAGCATGTTTTGAAGCATCAATATTTTTGCAGTTTACCATTCCTGAAGTAAAAGTCAAAGAAGTATTTTGGTCTAAACTATTTCTAATTAAACAAGTTAACAAGTTTACTGTTTTCGCCTCAACAAATATGAAATTTGGGTTATAATAAAAAAAAAATACTATAGTCTTTAGAAAAAAGCATCCACGGTGGTGTTAAAGAAAAACACAATTTAACGCGGTATAGTCGGGTAGAATTTTAACAACTGAAATATTTAAACGATAATTTACGCTGTGTTTATCTTGAAACACAAAAATATAAGATCGAGAAAGAACATAGTTTCTATCATTTTAGAAATGTGAACAATGAAATAACGACTAGTCATTAATACAATGTAACTCCTAATTTCGCTGGCAGAATTAACAAACAATTTGAGTACTATTGGCACAGCTGTTGGGATGTCTTCTGTGGTCATGGTTGTCATTGTAACAATCTTGGTTGTCGTTTTATGTTTTATCTTGCGAAGATGGTAAGGACAAGTTTTATATTGTAATATAAACAAAAAGCCATCACTTATAATGCATATTTAAGTTAAGTCATTCACATTGAATAGAATCATTGTTGCAGACATCAGAATCATATTAACGCTTACAGAGCTAAATGACACTTTCGTACTATAGCCCGAACTGCAATCTGCACGTTCCACCTTGTCCGGAATGTACTGATTGTTACTAACATATCGAGGAAGTCAACAGTGTTGATCGGTGAACAATTCGCAGTAACTAAGTAACTATGAATTAAATTAAAAATCCTGGCAAATATCCAACTTTTTGTAAAACAGCAAAAATAACGATTTAGCACGTATGGTAATAATGATTCGTGTCGACCGATGTAAATAAACACTAGTTACTGTATCTAACTATAACTATAATGACGATGTAGGCACAGAAAGGTGAATGATATGTTGAGACAAAACCTGGAACCAACTATGCAGACAAGTTACGTAAATACTGAATTACAACCAATACCTACGGAAACAGTTCAGTCTGACAATGTTGAGGATTATAATGGTGAGTACGTTCCATTCCTTTCCGTAGTCATGGGATTAATATATTCAGTAAAGGTATATAGAGTGCTACGACCTTTACGTTCGATATCATGATATTCTTTCCTGTCAAATATAATTCTAACAAATATTCACAAACACGCGATCATAACCATTATGAATCTCTGCTGCATGATTTAGAAGCCTTGGTGTGGTAAATGTTCTCTGTGACTATTTAGTTGGATACACTTTGTCTACGAGCCCTATTCGTTGTATTGTTAATGAATAGGTGCTCGAAATAAAGATGAAAACAAGTGTAAACACAATTGCTTTTCGAAATTTACTGAATTTATACAACATTGAAAACTTGTATTATATACATCTATTTACAATTTATTCTTTATCACACCCTCTCTTTCAGATATGCAGCAATACGAAGAATTAAATGAAAGAAATGAACCCAAGAGCACTGACTACGACCAAATTAAATTATCTGTTACATAAACAATGCATGTACGATATAATCATTGTTTGTATGCTACCTTTGTTTGTATGCGTCTTTTCTTACTCTTATGAAGCAAGTAATTTAGCGTGTTAAAAGCACTTGAAAAGAAAACGTAAACAAAGTTGGACCTGATTAAAGAACAGCCTTCTTTATTGTGCTGTTTAAGCTTTGTCCAGGTATAATTATGAACGTATTGACAATAAGGAAGTTTTGAATGTATAGGTTCGAAATACGAAATACACGCAACCCTTTGTGCGAAAACTATGTTGACATGATACTGGATCTATTTTGTTTTTATTTTTCATCTATAATTGTACACTTATCAAATAATACTTATAATATACACCTTGTAGTTTACACAATGAGTATATTAACGAATATATTAACGAATATATTTTTATGTTTATGAATTTCATGATGGTCATTTTAACAAACATGCAGAATTAAACGTGTCAACGAAATTGTATTTGGAAGAATTGTAAAACACTTCTACAAAGGTGACCTAAGGAAGATAATTTTTGTATAAAGGTTACCAAAAAAAGACAGAACTTTTCTATGAATGAAACCTAACAGAGAGAACTTTTCCATAAAGATTATTTTGCAACCGCGTGTATTGTAATGACTATATTATCAAGATGTCAAATACCTTAGGACTATTTTTGTTACTTATACATGTATTGAGACTTAAATGGGTTTAAGTAATTTGAAAATGCTTTCAGATTTAAACATCTCAAACCGTCTATATTTTAAAGATGTTAGCTAGGAACAATATATTTAACATGCATTATATACATTTACGTTACAATTCACTTTATGGTAATCTAACATGTGTTTTGTTCTTTTTTTTTGTTAAACTTATTTTTTATTGTGCACAAAGTACTGTTTGCTTGTTGTTTTATACTTATATTTTGGCAAGAGTTTTATGATCCTCCTGTAAATCTTACGCATGATGTTAAACAAAAGCAGTTAATCAGTATAGAAGGATAACCTAAGTGAGAGAATTTGTGCTGAAAGGTAAACAAAGTGAACTAAACCGTGAGCAAATCGGAGAGAATACGTGTACCAAGAAAACTAAAGGGACATAATCTGTATAATAAAGTAACAAATAGGAGTAAAGGCAGATGTCATATATTGCTATTCATAGAATATTGTATACTTTTTGTGTTGCATTTGTTTTTGCTAGAACAGTTTATCAGTGTACCGAAAGTGCAAAAATATACATATATCGCATTTAACGCATTGTAAGTTTGTTAATATATTGTGTACCTATATTCAAGTAGTACAATTATTTTGGTTCTTGTTAAGAACTGTTGATCAACAATTGACCAGCTTCTAAGACTTTGAAACCCAGTACAACTTACCTCTTCATTGATGACTATTGTACATATTCTTTTTCAATATTTGTACATATCTTTATAGTACAATAAAACCGATTACGTTGTAGAAGAGTACTTTCATTATTTAGCATAATAGAACATATCACAAACAAACACCAATGCGAGCATAATCAAACATCTGGTATTACCAAATAGTTTAAACACTTCAAAAACTAACTCCGATACAATATCACATTATATCGTCATTTTTATGCACGAGTGTGTTACTAGGTCTTTATCCGTAACATTACGAACACATTTACTCTGAAACGAAATATGAATATAGGATTTCTAGAAATCAAGCATACAATCATCCAATTTTCTTAAGAATGACACATTGCCTAAAATTTACCCAGCTCAAAACTCACCCAACATATAGGACCATACAAAAGTTGGATGACGAAATACAGTCTCCCGGACATTGAATATAGAACACTAAGGACGGACGTAAAGCCTTCTTACAGTGATTTATAGAATAAAAACATACAGAACGAGTGGTAAGGGTGTAACAAGTGTCGAAATCACTTTGGTATAATGCTAGTGCAACTCAGTATAGTTCATTTGTATGCAGACACGTAAGTTTTGGAAACTATTCCGTATATTTTTCCATGAAATGTTCCTTAGATCCGATAAATATCCTTGCTCATTTTCATTTGGTTCCTCGTTTAACTGTAATTCATTTTTTCATCTGACACGAAACGAAAAGTGCGACGAAATAAAGCTATACTCATGAATTAATATTTTGTGTTGATTAGTTTTGGTCATTAGGGCACAAATGGATGGCTTTCTACAGGACCTCAAGCTGACAAAGAGGTGCATGGTTGGGAAATAGGGAATGGTGAGGTATAAATAAGGAATAAGGAATAAATAAAGAAAGAATAATAAGTAAATAGCTATTTATTAAGGTTGTGTTTAATGCCGTTTTTCAACATGTTTTATTTATATACGACGGTCGATTCACCTAACAAGTAATCCTGGACGGTATTCTTACCAGTACTAACCACAAGGAACCGGCAACTTCTCCACATGTGGAGGAAAATCAACATTCTTCTCAAATCGTCACGGAAGGGTATATCCTGTTGCGACCAGGAATTGAACACTGATTGCCGGGATTACAAATCCAGCGAACTAACCACTGGACTGGAATCGAAAGCTGGGATTTCGCATATTGAGAGAAAATAGATTGGAGTAAATGATGGTATCTTTAAAAGGGTTCACTTTTGTGTATAAATGCATTTATGGATCTGGATTCATCAGATCACGCGTTTTCTTTAAAAAATAGCAGACATTTCTAGCGATATCTCGCTGAAAAAGGCACGGTTTTCCTCACAATTTCGAGTATTTATTCCTTTTTCAATAGCGAATAAATGTACATGATTGGTTTTGTTCGGATCCTTCAAGATAACTATAAATTAAGTCGATATTTATTTTCCGTTCAAAACTGTAAAATTTATCGGCAACTGTGTTCGCATGAGCAACTGTGTTCGACTCTCCGGGGTATACGGTGTGATAATTACATGGGAGATTTACACAATAAACGCCGCATGTATGACTACATTGAAAGGAAATCAAATCTATTATAGTTATATATATGTTATTTGCAATCGTTATTGTATATCAATATAATTATGTATTACCTGGTACTCAACACAATTCTTACTTCTGATCAATAAACGATGATATCTATGAACGACGATTATTAGTAATTTGAACATGCTTACTGACTGAAACCATTCAAACAAAGTATGTTTGGAAGATGTTTACTGAGAAATGAATTAAACATACATTATATTATTTATTAACACTATTAAATTTATCTTGTTAATGAACATGTTTTTTTTTTCAAATTCATTTTTATTATGTATAAATAATTGTTTGCTCGTTGTTTTATACTTGTATTTTTATACAGTTTTATATTTCTGTAAACAGTATGCATGATATTAACCGAAGGTAGATAATCAGTATAGAAAGATAACCAAAGGGAGAGAATTTGTACTGAAAGGTAAGCAAAGTGAATTAATCAGTGAAAAAGGTTACCAATGAGAGAGAAAGTGTGTACTAAGAAGACTAAAAGTATATAATCTGTTCATGCATAATATAGTAGCCAGTTGGAGTTTAGGCAGAGGTCAATATTTTGCTATTTATAGATTGAATTTGTATATTTTTTTGTACTGCATTTGCTTTCTAGAACAGTTTACCAGTGTACCGAAATTGCAAAAAATGTACATATATCGCATTTAACGCATTTTATGTTTGTTCATCTATTGCAATATTCAAGTAATGCAATTATTTGGTTTTTGATAAGAATTGAGAATCAACAATGATCAGCTTCTATACTAGGTTGATCCGTGGATATACTATGTATTTAAAATTGTTTTTTGTTTCATTTTGCAAAGATTTGTTTTTGTTAGTTTCTGATATTCGAATCCAAGAACGTTTTAACTCTTCATTGACGACTATTGTGCATATTCTTTTTCATCTTTTGTAACTTTAGAGTACAATAAAAATGATTACATTGTCTATGCATTTTTATAATCGTAATGCCTTAGGTATCCATCAATTGAATGATTCGTCGGCGGTTAGTGATAACAAATTTGATTTTCTTTGATGTACACCTGAGTGGGTATGAAGTAACGAAGGAATAAAGAAATTTACTCTGTAGCTAAAGAAAACAAACTTAGGTCACAACGATGGTGAGAGATACGTTGAAGGGCTTGTTGCTCCAGTACAGAGCAATATATGATTATAAGATTGAATGGAGGTTAAAGAGAAATTATTTCTGCGTCGAATAAGACCAGGCTTTTAAGAATCGGTTCAGAATTGTAACAACAGGACCTTGATGAATATGACCAGTGTGATTTCTGAGCCCAGGAGTTCTATACCTTTACTCTATAATATAATTTTTGTTGCTCTTTTTTTATATAAATCTATAGATAAGAGGTTTCTGTGAAGTGGGTACAATTTCAAGAGTTACTGATTTGTTAGTTAGTGGTTAGACCCCCTGAGATTTGAACAATTGGTAGATAGGTAGGAAAGTAGGTAGGTCTTTATGTGTTGAAAAAAAGATTTTTTTTATTTTATTTTGCTGTTATCAAACGTCGGTAGCCTGTGACTAGGTATATATCCGTAAAATTACGAATGAATATACCCTAAAACAACACTGACACGACGGAATATGAATACAGATAAGAAAAGGAATAGTTACTTAAAAAATAAACTAAACACATCCAATTTACTTAAGAATGCCACATTCACCCAAAATACCCAACTCAAACATCCCCAGCATACATAGGGCCATACAAAAGTTAGAAGACAAGACACAGTCTACCAGAGTAGACATTGAATATGAAACACTAAACCATAGACGTGACATCGTATATGTAACACGAAGCCTTAGTATCAGTGATTTATAGAGTGAACACATCCAGAACGAATGGTAAGGGGTAACAAGCATCGAAATCACTTTGGTGCAATGCTGGTGCAGACACGTACGTTTTGAAAACAATGCCGTATATATTCCCACGAAGTATTCAATAGATCATTTGGTTCCTTATTTAACTTTCATATGAAACTAAAAGATAAATGCGACAAAGTACAGCTGTATTCATGAATTTGAATTTTGTCTTGATTAGTATTAGTCAGTGGGGCATAAATGGAAGTAGGCTGACAAAAAGGAACATTGTGGGGGAAATAGGGAATGATGAACTACAAAAAGAAGTTCAAATTTCTGACTTCTGTTAGCTGTAGTAAGGGATAATAGTGCCAACCGATATATTTCCCAATGATACTGGTGAGTGGCTAATTAAACAGAGGTTTTGATTTACCCACGGCTCGAACTCTACTTTTGCACTATATCACAAAATAAACCAAATGAATGAAACATGTAGAAATGAGTAGAAATAGATAAATACATTCAGACTCAATAAACGATAGGCTACCATTTGTCTATATATGAATATTTCATATATAAGTATTTTCTACATAACCAAATAAGTCATGTGGTATGACAAGGACAACCAAAGAATTTAATTTCATACTTTATAAATATGTATTTATAAACCAGGAAGATATAAGAACTGTTCATCCATGTCAAAAGCGTTATGGATAACGTTGGTATACGATAATTTAACAGTTTGTTTAAATCTGTGTTTGCTGATATGCTGCTGCGATTTAAACGTTATGTTATATTAATCAGGTAAAACATTTTTAGATCTATCATAATTATTTATAAACTTTAATGGCATATATCAGTTATTAAATATAGATATAGTTTACATAAAACTTTGATAATTTTAGAATTGCATAATATCATGCAAAAAGTATGCAAACACTTTTTTGGGGGCACAATACGACTGTCACGAATCATTATGTTGATATTTTTCATTTGAAAATATTTGATAATAAATGTCCAAATATTTCAGAAACCATTAGAACAAAATGATATTCAAGTGTATTTCAATGTCATTTGTCTTCGCACGTAAGTAAAAGTTATATTTATTAATAAGTCTATGAATAAAAAAGTTATTGTATTTGATAATAGTTTTATAATTATTCCACATACAGCAGGATTAACGTCTAGCATATGAACAGTATATGTGAGTCATTCGTTGCTGCAATTGAACGTTTGAATACTATGTTATACTATTGTATCTATATTAACATAAATCGAATATAAAACAAATATTTCAAATAATATTTGAATTAAATATTCTGTAAACAGAAGTATTTATGTCTATTATATGAATAGTACATGTGTTTCGTATATTTACTTCAGTTGTTGCTGCAATTGAACCAGGATGTGAACACTGTGGCTGCTGTGTTGATAGAGTATGCGCAACTAATACGCACCAGGGTTATAATATAATTGAGTATTGTACACATGGTTGTAACGTTGGTTACGGAGGTAATAAATGTTACGGGAAATGTGCCGATGATTGTGTCACATGTGATCAAGGGCATAGAGACCAGTGTGTTACATGCAATGATGGGAAGTACGTTAATTGGGAACAGCGTTGTGTTGATTGTCCAACTACATGTAAAACATGCACTTCATCATCAAACTGTCAGGAATGTAAGGCTCCATACTACAATAGTGGATCTACGGGAAGCTGCTCCAGTACTTGTCCTTCCAGATGTAAGTCATGTACCTCAGCAACACACTGTCAGGAATGTACTCCTCCTTACTACAATGATGGCGACGTCACAGATTGTTCCTTATCATGTCCTGGAAATTGTTTATGTACAACACCTGGTAAATGCTCATCATGTCAAGATGGTTATTACAACATGGAGAATCAGTGT
This sequence comes from Lutraria lutraria, assembly GCA_964023205.1. NCBI lineage: Eukaryota > Metazoa > Mollusca > Bivalvia > Venerida > Mactridae > Lutraria > Lutraria lutraria. The sequence continues at coordinate 22,441,427 of OZ026849.1, forward strand.
CAGGATTTATGTCCAGGTAATTGTAAGACATGCTTTGATCAAAGTAATTGTCATTCTTGCAAGGATGGGTATTACAATGGTAAGCAATTTGATATTGCCAACAATGATGCAGTTACTGATTGTTCATTGTCCTGCAAAGTAAACTGTACAACGTGTGATTCATACAACCGATGTACATACTGTAAGGATGGCAAATATGGAATATCTTGTCAGAATACATGTTCTTCGGGTTGTGCGAATGGTGCTTGTGCGATGAATGACGGATCGTGCGAATGTAAAGATGGATTTGCAGCCTCAACCTGCACAACATGTGCAAACGGTCGGTATGGAGAATTATGTGACAAAACTTGTCCTACTACCTGTAAAGACAATAAGTGTATAAGAGATACTGGTCATTGTTTTGATTGTAATTCTGGAAATATCACAGGGGTTACATGTGACCAATGTGTAGATTGTACTTGGGGTAATAATTGCTCATCAGTCTGTCCATCACATTGTCTAGGCGGAGTGTGTATCCAAGAAACTGGCCACTGTGAATCATGTGTAGGAAACTTTGTCGGCATTACATGTGATAAATGCATTGATGGATATCACGGAAGTGAATGTGATAAGGAATGTCCTAATAACTGCCAAGAATCTTATTGTAACCGAACTAACGGCTTTTGTCACACTTGCAAAAATAACTTCCATGGGCAAACTTGCAATAATTGTACAGATGGATTATATAGCACGAACTGTGACCAACTTTGTCCTTCAGAAGAATGTTTAAACAGAATATGTGATAGGACCAGTGGAGACTGTGTGTCATGCGCCAATAATTTTACCGGGGATAAGTGTTGCTTACACGGAGGTCATTGTAATACTTGCGCCTCAAACTCAGAGTGTGAAACATGCGCAAATGGCTATTACGGAGAGAAATGTAATCTAACGTGTCCCGAACATTGTGCATCTGGATGCAAGCGGAAAAATGGTTTCTGTAAAACCTGCAGTGACGGATACTTTGGTGAATATTGCAACAAACCCTGTGATAAAAGATGTGCAAACAATCGTTGTGTCCAAGACAACAGGCACTGTGCAGACGGATGTACAGACGATAATTTTGAGGGACCTACTTGCACTCTCGGTAAGAAATCCTTCAATATGATTTCACTGAACGGATTAAATCCATTTCCATTTTATTGAACTCACACAGGATCAATTCTATATACATAGACCAATAACATTGCTTGTTTGTAGATGTCGAGCTATTTGTCAATGAGTTGAAAGTAAAAACTCGGACTAAGCGCATTTAGTTCTTATTTGTGTACTCTGGTCCCGATATCACATCTAATACAAACTTATTTCATTTGGGTAAATTTGTTTGGTGAATACAGTATATTAGAAGGCGGGTAGCTCAGAAGCAAAATACCGGATACTTAATTTGTCATTCATTAAAACACTTGGAAGACTTTAGGTGAAATATAATGTTTATAGCGCATACCTGCGCACGTAATGTATTTATCATTTGTCGTTCTTATTGAATACATTTAAAAGACATAATTATTATACTTGACCTTTTTACATTTCAGCCAAAGCTGCAATTTGTGACTGTTCAGATGTTATTGGTTTAGCGGTAGGGATTTCGTCTGCTGTCACTGTTGTCGTAGTTATTCTTTCAATAGTCATCTCATGTTGTATCTTACGTAGATGGTAAGGGCACAAATATCTTTTAAATGTATTTATTTTGTGTTTAACGCCATTTTTCAACAATTGTTCGATTATATAAGTACTCGAATCAGTATTAAAGTGTGCTTCCATATGGAACCGGCACCTTCTCCATATGAGGAGGATAATTGACATTGTTGTCACATTTTAAAGAAGTGTATGACATGCCGCGACCGAGGATCGCCGGGTTACAAGTCCAGCGCGAAAAGCACAAGACCACGGCAGCGATCTAAATATGTTTTTAAAATTAAAAAACACCATACCAAAAATACTACCATCCCCAATACTTCAAAAACCAAACCCCATCCAGGACCATAAAACTGTGTTGGACTATTCAATCGTTTGGAGGGTACCACCCTGTAACCGTCTGTTCAAAATAAATATGGGGTTATATGCTGTACTTATACTTACGGCACAATATTTTATACACCAGAAGTTTGATAACATTTCAAATAATCGTGTATTAAGTTTCACTCATCATGTTAACATGAAGTGTACATTTTATCTTCTTAATCTGGATTGGTAAAATGTCAGAGATTTTATTATCTTTATTCGGACTTAATTATATTAGTTAGGTTTGTGAAAAATGTAACAACAGTTGCCTCTCAATATTGAGAATATTGAGCAATGTCTGTTCAAGTTTAAATGTATGAGAAGTGATTTAATGTTCGTTATTAATCTGCAGGAAGCAGAAGTCACCTATAAAACAACGAGATCCAACAGATGAAGTACGTTACGTGAACACTGAATTGCGAGCAATATCAATAAAAGATGCAAATGAAGAAGTCCGAGGTGGGTAAATTACGGTTAAATGGAGTGAGCTTTCCTTGATAAGGACTTTTGTAAATATTTAGATTGTGAACAGCACATTCTGAAGCTGGTCCATGTACATGTATAAACATTTAGATCTTTACCTTGCTCATTTCGATAAGTATTGCAGTCTTTTCCGATGTTTCAATTATCAGTTTTCTTGTCATAGTGTGCATTGTGAAGTATCTTGAATCGAGCTATTGTTTTTCATTTGTGGTAAGGTTATGGTTGCATTTTCATTTAAGAGAATGCTTTCATGAAATATAATGTATACACACACACTCATAACCTCAGGATCAAGACTAGTTATCAGTATTTCTCCGTGCTGTTATTGCGAAATGAAAGACTGTGTAGTTTGAAATAATAAATTATCATACCACTATTTTATTCCAGATGGACAACAATATGAAATTTTGAGTGAAAGAAATGTGGGTCAAAGTTCAGTATATGATCAGATCAAGAAATAAATTAAACATCTTTGGGGAAGAGGACACCTTTAAACTAACTCCATGGAACCGTTTTTGTCTTGTGATTAACATTGGGTTCGCTCTAAGCCAAGATGTGTGGTAATGAGAATGAACATATTGAATATGCAATTGCTGACCAAATAAATGTAATTATATGGATAATGATAACTTACATAAACATTCTCATAGGGAATATCATACCAGGAAGAGGATGCTATAAACCTCTAAGAACCTTTCATCTTTTATTAGATAAGCAATTGCATCCCTTCAAGTCAAGATAAACTGGTGTAATGAGTAATGAACAATATTTTATCCTCAATTACTGCCTGTCATGTTTGTTCTTTTTCAAGATGTTTTCCTGTTGTTTATCATGTACTTATATGCATTGCATGTTTGATAACTGGTCCTGTATTACATGAGTCAAATGTCTTGAAGCAAATAATGTGACTGATTGGTTGTTTGTTGCCGAACTAAAAGTCTACAGTTAAGTGGAATGATTCACTAGTGCACAAATTATGAATGTATCGCATTTAACGCATCGTGCTTATGCTCCATGTACAGCTTATTTCTTCATTGATGACTAGTGTACATAATAATCCTTTTTAATTTTTGTAATATCTCTATACACAGAACATTTGTATAAAGACAAAAGTGAATTAACTTTGTATAAAGGTAAATAAAGGGAGATAACTTTTGTATAAAGGTTACCAAAGGGAGAGAACTTTTGTATAACTGTAAGCAAAGGGAGAGAACAATGTATAAAGATTACCAAATGGAGAGAAGGCATATATTTATGTTGTATCATTAATAGAAAATTGTTTGTTTCTTATATTTGTAAATTTTGCATGAATTTTGTTATTATGGAAAACATTTGTACAGTGGTTGTTTACATAGACAGTATATAAAACGTGGTCTTAATAAACGTTTCAGACATCGTTACGAAAACATATTTTATTAATTTTGCACAGAACACAATTAGTTTTTAAAAAAATAAGCTAAACGGGTTATTTAGATAGCAGTGGTTAGATGTGATAAGATTTGTAAAGAGAATTGTGCAAAAAATTACAATTACTTGAGCTTGTTTTGGCAATAAGGAAGTTTTGAACATACAAACTATACATATAGGAGATTTACGTCGCAATTAAATTTCTATTGTTAATGTAACATGCTTTATGTAAAAACCCTTATATTATTATTAAGTTATAATGTCTAAATAACTATTTGTTTGTTATTTCATACTTATATTTTTGGCAAGACTTTATTTATTTATTTATTTATTTAGAATATATGCATCAAGCTCATGGCAAAATTAAGTACAAAACATATAAAATGATAAATGAAATTCAATCACAATTTATCAAAGATACATATGCATAAAATAACAAAAGCCATGTCGATCACATATATCCCAGGATAACACAAGAAAGAGTAACAATTCGGTCAAATGTATGCATGCTGTAAATCAAAGGGACGGCACAAGTGTACAAAGGAATACAAAGGTCCAATACGTTCACAACATAGCACCTTTAAAATTCATCTACAACAATATCGCCTTTCCTACAGAAATATTTAACCATGTTTGGAATACAGTTGCGAGAGAAGAAAGGCTGGGGAGAAGAATCTGAAAGATAAAACTCTTCTCAACTTTGAAGGGTTTCCTTAACGTTCAAAATAAATCTTAAGTGGTATATAAAAAATTCTAACTATTTCCTATGGTGTCTAAGTTTTCGATGTCCTTCTATAAGGAAATCTTTGACTCATGCTGACGAAAATGTCAAGGATAACAACATTCTTATCCATGGTTAAGGAAAATGTGTAAAAGATATGGAATTTCCCAACGTAATACTTAAGATAGTTCGGAAATACCACCTCTGACATACACATTATCAAACATTATTGTCTATAGAGATTATTTCTTTAAAGCTCAACAAGACATACAAATTCACATTCTTTCAAAATATCAACGAGCGGCACAAACATAGATAAATATGGCAGAAGAGAGATACATGTATATATGTAAAGAAAAATGGATAGCGTGGCCTTTGTAGAATGTAGCAAGCAAAACACTTCTACAGTGTTAAGGCCAACATGACTTCGTGGCCAGCTACTTAGTTGAATTGGAATTTACGATTCCAAAATACTATTACAGCCATGCTATAACCTTCATGCTAATGCACCTAGCTTAATGACTGAAGACTGATACATAGCAAGATGATAATTGCAAAGACTCACTAGTGGACGATCAATGAAGTTTTACCAAATGCTCATCCGTCAACTGTGCATATCTAGATATTGGATGATTAACAATGTTTTAATAGTACGAAACATTTGTACGTTTATAGGGCTATAAAGCTAACTGTGATTTATCATATGGTGATACGACGTTTACTTTGATTTCCACTTAACAGGTAATTTTTTATGTAATTTTCTTTATCGATTATTATTTTTCCTTGATTTTTAATATATATAATTTGTATTATCACGTTAGTTTACACGCCCATATAGGAAAGATGTAATGTCGAACTGAAGGGAAAGTGGGAAAAGTGGCAATACATATCATGTCCATAATGTTAAATTGTATATCATATGCAAGTAATTGTTTTTGTTTATAATGTTTATACAGTGAATATAAGGAATTCCTAGATCTACATCTATCCCCAACATACAAATACTACCTATTCGATATATCAGGCCAAATATTATAATGTGATTAATATACAAACTATTTTATCTAATGACTACAATATACAATGTAATCGGTAATAAATATGGCTAATAAATCTCAATGCGGGCATAATCGAACAAAATGTATTACAAGATGATTTAAATACTTCAAAACTAACTCCGATGAAATGCCACGTTAATCGTCATATTCATGTTCGAGTGTGTTACCAGGATTTTATCTGTAACATTACGAATACATATACCCTGAACTTAAAACAACATTGATACTACATAATATGAATATAGATACGAAAAAAGAACTCATAGAAAATAAACATAAAATTATACATTCTTAAGAATTCAACATTCTTCAAAATTGCCCAACTCAAAACTCACACAACATATAGGACCATTCAAAAGCCGGAAGACGAAACATAGTCTCACGGATTTGACATTGAATTTAGAACACTAGAGACGCAAAACCAAAGATGTGACCTCGTACGTTCAACGCGAAGCCTACTTACAGTGATTTATTGAGTGAAAACAAACAGAATGAGAGGTAATAGGTGACAAGTATCAAAATCACTTCAGTGCAATACTAATGCAACTCATTGTATGCAGTCACTTAAGTTTTGAAACAGTTCCCTGGATTTTCCACGAAGTATTTCATAGATCTGATGAATACCCTCGCACCTTTTCATTTCTGTATTTAAATGTGTTTTTTTTTCATCTGACACGAGTAGACAAGATAAATGCGACAAAGTAAAGATATTCTAATTGAATATCTTGCGTTGATTAGAATGGTCACTGTGGCACAAGTGGATGCCTTTCTACAGGGACTTAGGCTGACCATGTGGTATAATGTTGGGAAATAGGGGATGATGAATTATAAATCAGTAATAATGAATAATTAAAAATGGTCAGTAAATATCTAATCAAGTATTTATGTTGGGTTGAACGCCGTTTTTCAACATTATTTCAATTATATACGGCGGTCGATTCACCTAACCAGTTTTCCTGGACTATATTCCTACATGAACTAACTTACCCATAAACAAGGAACCGACAACCTCTCCACATGTGGAGCAAAATCGACATCTTTGTCAAACTGTCATGGAAGGGTATATGCAGCCGCGACCGGGAATCCAACCCGGATCTCCGGGATTATAAATCCAGCAAACTAACCACTGGACCACAGCTGTATTAAAGGGTAATGGTATATATATAACTGATATCTATATATATATACAGTCCCACAAATATTTGCTGTTGTTTAGAGGTTGTTGCTTTACAGAGGTTAAATGTATAGTAAATATCAACTTAGGGAAATTTTGAGAAAACTACAGAGGGCCGCTCTGGAGAGGTTTTACTGTATACTAGAATTATTTCTATTAGTCTTTTTTACAGAACTCATTCAGTCACGACTTGGTATGACTAGGACGACAGTTGTATTAAATTTCTATAATTTATAAATGTGTATTTATATACCAGGAAGTGTAAAAATTGTTCATCCATATCAAAAGCGCCAGGGTTACATCGGTATACGGTATTCTACCAGTTTGTTTAAATATGTTGTTTTTGGATATGTTATAGAGATTTAAACATTTTGTTCTGTTAATCAGGTAATATATTTTCTAGAACAAACATAATTACATCAATTCCGTGGTTGCAGTCAGTAAACTTTACTCAAACGATTAATTATTTGAAAATCGCAAATTGAATAGCTTATATTTTACAAAATGTATGTATATAGTATTCTTCACTTTTTGTGACACTGTTCGACTGTAAACTATCATTTAGTAGATATTTTGCATTTTTACAAGATTTAGTAAAGAATGTAGTTTTGCGACAGGCCGTTCCTGGGAGACTATGTTTTGTTATTCGATTCTGTACAGTACTGTTCGTTGTGTGGATGTTGTGTTGAGGTATTAGGGAGAGGGTTGTATGATTTTTCTAGGAATCATTCACTTATCTATACTACATTAATATCATAATCATTGTATGGTAGTTATTTTATTTTCAAACATTTTCAAATTATTCTATATCGTATTGTTTATATTTAGTTATTGTCAAAATCTTTCAGATACCATTAGGAAAAAATGACGTTCAAGTGCGTTATCTTGTCACTTGTCTTCGCACGTACGTAAATCTCATATTTATTAATTTACATACGAATTTAATTTGTATCCACGTATTTTATAATACATGTAGCATAAATCGATTTAAAAACATATCATTTTCCCCTATGTTAGACATTTCATTAGACTAAGTATACCTTAAGTAAATATTCCATATACAGCTGCATTTAGGAGTAATCATATTGACAATACATATGTGTCGTATATTTACTTCAGTTGTTTCGGCAATTGAACCAGGATGTAACAACTGTGGCTGCTGCGTTGATAGAGCATGTGCTCCTACATACCTCGAGCACCAGGGTTATACTGTATACGATTATTGTAAAAGGGGTTGCATTGATGGTATTACTGGTAATAGATGTTCCAACAAATGCCCTGATAATTGTGTCACTTGTGAACAAACTATATCCAGTAAATGTGTAACATGCAAGGCCGGAAAGTACCTCAATACAAATACTAAGCAATGTGAAGATTGCCCTTTCCGATGTAAAACCTGCACTTCATCAACAAACTGTCAGGAATGTAATGCCCCATACAACAATGATGGCGTTACTGATTGTTCATCATCATGTCCGGGAAATTGTTTATGTTCAACACCTGGTATATGCTCATCATGTCAAGGTGGCTTTTACAACATACTGAATCAGTGTCGGGATTCATGTACTGATACTTGTGAGACATGCTCGGACCAGAATAACTGTCATTCTTGCAAGGATGGATATTATATTGGAAAGGAATATGATAATGCGAATAGTGATGAAGTGACTGATTGTTCACTGTCATGTAGAGGAGACTGTACTAGATGTGATTCATACAATGAATGTACACATTATAAGAACGGTAAATATGGTACGTATTGCCAGAATACATGTTCTGTGGGTTGTCAAAACGGTGTGTGTTTGATTAATGACGGATCATGCACGTGTAAAGTTGGATTTGCAGCTCATACATGCTCTGAATGTTTAACTGGTCGGTACGGAGAATTATGCAACACGCCATGTCCTTCCACTTGTAAAGACAATAAGTGTAAAAGAGACACTGGATATTGTTTCGAATGCAATTACGATAATTTTACCGGTAATACATGTGCCCAATGTGTAGCTGGTACTTGGGGTAATACTTGCTCATCAGTCTGTCCCCCACGTTGTCTAGGTGGAGTATGCATCAGGGGAACTGGCCATTGTGAATCATGCGTAAGAATGTTTGACGGGAATAGATGTGATACATGCGTTGATGGATATCACGGAAGTGAATGTGATCAGGAATGCCCTACGAATTGTCATGAAACGAATTGTACTCGGGACACTGGATTTTGTCTCAGTTGTAAAGGTAACCTCGCGCTACCAACTTGCAATAATTGTAATGAAGGATTATACGGAGAGAATTGTGCACTACCTTGTCTTTCAGAGGGATGCTTGAATAACATATGTGATAGGGACAGTGGGAATTGTGTGTCATGTGCCACTTCGTTTACCGGGGATAAGTGTTGCTTACAAGGAGGTCATTGTCATACTTGCGCCTCAAATTCAGAATGTGAGACGTGCACAAATGGCTATTATGGAGAGAAATGTAATCATGCATGTCCCGACAATTGTTTAGTTGTTGGACATGAATCTCAATGTGAACGAGCCAGTGGGTTTTGCAAAAACTGCGATGATGGATTCTTTGGATATTTTTGCAACATACCGTGTGACAAAAGATGTGCAAACAATCGTTGTGTCCAAGACAACGGACACTGTGTAGACGGGTGGGCAGACGATTATTTTGAGGGACCAACTTGCACTCTGGGTTAGATATTCTCCGATATGATTTCACTAAATGTATTTCATCCATTTCCATTAGATGGAACTCACGCAGGATCAACTTAATACACACATTCCAAAACTACTGCTTTTGAAAGATGTCGGGCTGTCGGTTAAGGGGTTGAAAGTACAAAACTCGCATGTATTTCTCTATACTTATTTTGTATACACTGTGTCCGATACAGGCTTGATTCATTTGGGAAAATGTTTTGTGAATAATAGAACTAGAGGACATGATGTGCAGAAGATACATACAGGATAGTTAATTTGTCATTCATGAAAATAAATGGAAGACTTTACGTAATACTAAATTCTTATAAATATCGTGTAGCTACGCACTTAAATGTCTTTATAACAGTTGACGTACTTGTTGAATAAATTCAAAACATTTTATAATTATACTAGAATGTTGTACATTTCAGATAAAGCTGCAATCTTCGACTGTTCACATGTAATTGGTGTAGCAGTGGGAGTTTCGTCTGCTGTCATTGTTGTCGTAATCATTCTTTCAATTACCATTTCATGTTTTGTTTTACGAAGATGGTAAGGATGCTGATTATTGTGGATAATACATTAATTTATGAGTAATGAAATATATCGGAACAATGTTGTTGAAATAAAATTGACGAAATATAATCCATCCCATCTTCCTCAGAAATTTACTTCAATCTAAAACCCACCCAAGAACTTGCACAAAATTATGGTCAATACACAGACTTTTGTAGGGTACCGCCCTGGAATCGTTTGTTACAAAGTTACATGGGAGTTAAATCCTGTGTAATTATAATTTCTACACAAATGTTGTTCAACCAGTTAATTTAGATATGCATGGAAATAAATAACAATGTTTAAAAAGGGTATTTTTGTAGCAGTATTAATTATCATGCAAACATGTAACGTACAGTTTGTCATTCGAATCTGGTTTGGTAAAATGCCAGTGATTTTGTATATTTTTTCGAACTTAATTATGTTGAAGGTTTTGTGTTTACGAAAAAATGTAACAGCAATTGAGGATATTTAGCAATGTCTGTTCAAGTTAAAACGTAGGTCAAGTGATTTAATGTCCGTTCTAAATATGCAGGAAGCAGGAGTCACTGAGAAAACAAAGAGATACAACAGGTGAAGTAAGTTACGTGAACACTGAACTCAGAGCAATACCAACTAACGATGCAAATGAAGAAATACGAGGTGTGTACATTACGATTAAATATGGAGTGAGTTTTGCTTGATAAGGTCATTTGATGTGTTTAGATTGTGAACATCACATTTTGTGCTTAGTCCATATATATGTTCAAGCATTTATATCTTTACTTTGCTCATTCCGAAAAGTATTGCAGCCTTTTCCGATGTTTCAATTTAAATTTTCTTGTCTTAGTTCACATTGTACAGTACCTTGAATAGACCTCTTCTTTTTTTCTTTTGCTGTCAGGATATGGTCGCATTTTCATTTAAGAGAAGGCTTTCACGAAAAAGATATGTGCACTTGATATATCTTCTGAATCAATACCATAGTTGAGTATTTCTTCGTGCGGTTAGTGCGAAATGAAAAACTGCATAGTTTATAGTAAGAAATCAAAACTATTTTTCATTCCAGACGTACAACAGTATGAAATTTTGGGTGAAAGAAATCTGGACGAAAGTAAAGTATATGATAAGATCAAGAAATAAACATCTTTGGGGAGAAGACACCTTTAACCTCCAATGAACTTTCCTTTTTTATCTTGTGATTAGCAATGGGTTTGATCAAAACCAAGATAATTTTCTGATGAAAAAAATGAAAATATTGAATGTGCAATTGCTGACCATCAAAATACAAATATGTGGATAATGATAACTTACAAAAATATACTCATAGGGTATAGCATAGGAAGAGGATGCTACAAACCTCTAAGGACCTTTCATCTTTTTTTATTAGATGAGCAATTGGATCACTTCAAATCAAGATAAATTGAGGTAATGAGGAATAAACAAAATCTTATCATTAATTACTGTCAGTCATTTTAGGTCTGTCAAGATATTTTCCTGCTGTTTATCATGTATTTATATGCATTGCATGTTTGATAAATAATTCTGTATCACATGAGTCAAATGTTTTGAAGCAAATAATGTGACTGATTTGTTGTTTGTTGCCGAACTAAAAGTCTACAGTTAAGTGGAATGATTCACTAGTGCATAAATTATGAATGTATCGCATTTAACGCATTGTGCTTATGCTCCATGTATAGTTTTCTCTTCATTGGTGACTAGTGTACATAATGATTCCTATCAAATTTTTTAATATCTTTCAAAATATTTGTAAAAAAGGTAAAACAAGTGAATTAAATTTGTATAGAGGTAAATATAGAGAGATAACTTTTGTATAAAGGTAAACAACGGGAGTGAAGTTTTATAAAGATTACCAAAGGGAGTGAACAATTGTATATATATTACGAAGGGGAGAGAAGGCATATATTTGTAAATTTTGTATGAATTTTGTTATTATGGAAACATTTTTACAATGATCACCACTTGGCCGTTATACATAGACATTATATAAAAAGTGGTCTTAATGAAGCGTTCCATATGTTTTAATTTTGCATGGCCAAATTTAGTTTTTAAAAAATAAGCTAAATGTTTTTTAGACAGCAGTGGTTAGAGGTGATAGGACATTTGCAAAGAAAATCTACTGTAACGTCTATGCATACAGCAAAGAAAACTATTACAATTACTTGAGCGTGCTTTGGCAATAAGGAAGTTTTGAACATACAGACTATAATTACATAGGAGATTTACACAATAAACGTTGCATGTATTGTCGTGACTACATTAACAGGAAATCAAATCTATTATGGTTATATATGTTATTTGCAATCATTATTGCAATGCAATACACTTTTTTATTACCTCGTACTCAACACAATTAATTCTTACTATAGCTCGATAAACGACGGTATCTATTTACGACGATTATTAGTATTTTGAATATGCTTACTGACTGAAACCAGTGAAAAAAACTATGTTTGAAAGATGTTTACCGAGAATAAATTTAACATACATTATATTTATTTACGTTGCTATTAAATTTCTATTGTCAATGTAAATGTAAATGTTTTTTTTTTAGTAAAATTATTTTACTGTGTATAAAAGAAATGTGTTTGTTGTTTTATTCTTGTATATTTGGCAAACGTTTTATAATTCTGTCAATCTCATGCATGATGTTAACCAACGATAGATAATCAGTATAGAAAGATAATCAAAGGGAGATAATCTGCGCTCAAATTTAAACAAAGGGAATTTATCTGTGAACAAAGGCTACCAATGGGAAATGATATGTGTACCAAGAAAACCAAAGGGAAATAACAGTATAGTAAAATAATATATTGAAGCAAAGGCAGATGTCAATGCTTTGCTATTTATAAATTATTGTATTTTGTATTGTTTACGTTTTTCTGGCAACAGTTTACCAGTGTGCCGAAAGTGCAAAAATGTCTCTATATCAAATTTAATGCTTTGTGTGTTGTTCATATATTGTGTATCAACATTCAGGTAATGCAATTATTGGTTCTTGTTATGAATTGATAATCAACAATGATCAGCTTCAATACTATGTTGATACATGGATATACTATACATTTAAAATTGGTTCATTTTTCATTTTGCAAAGATTTGCTTTTGTTAGTCTCTGATATTTGAATCCAAGAACGGCTTACCTCTTCATTGATGACTATTGTACATATTCTATTTCATGCTCTGTAACTTTACAATAAAACCGATTAAATTGTATAGGAGTTTTTTCGTTATTTAACCTACTAGATTGTGTCATAAACAAACAACACAATAATCAAGTAATCTCAATGAGAACATAATCAAACATTCTGTATTACAAAATGCTTCAATACTTCAAAAACTAACTCCGATGAAATGCCACGTTTATCGTCATTTTCATGTTCGAGTATGTTACAAGGTCATCATCTGTAAAATTACGAATACACATACCCTAAAACAACACGAAATATGAATATAGATAAGAAAAAGAATTCCTCGAAAATGCACATACAAAACATCAAATTTTCTTAAGAATGACACAGAAAATGTTCCCCTACATACGAGCACTATTATATAAGCTGGAATTCAAAACTCAGTCTCCCAGATTTGACATTGAGTACAGAAAACTACGGACGTAATACCATACATGTAACCTCGTAAATCCAACACGAAGTCACCTTACAGCGAATTGCGAGTGACAACAAACAGAACGAGTGGTAATGGGTGATAAGTATCAAATTCACTTCGGTGCAACTCAGTCTTGTTATCATTTGAAACAATTCAGTATATTCTTTCCATGAAGCATTTCTTAGATCATGTCCATTTTTCATCTGACACGAAACGAAAAATGCGACGAAATAAAGCTATACTCATGAATTAATATTTTGTGATGATTATTATTGGCCATTAGGGCACAAGTGGGTGGCTTTCTTCAGGGACTAAGGCTGACGAAGTGGAAAATTGTTGGTAAATAGGGAATTATGAAATATAAATCAGTAATAATGAATAAGTAAAGAATGAACAGTAAATATCCAATCATGTATTTTTGTTGCGTTTAACAAACTTTCAGTTATATACGGCAATCAATTCACCTAGACAGTTTATAAACTGGTTAAGTGAATTGGCCGCCATATATAACTGAAAAAAAATGTTGAAAACAAGAAAGAACCCAAATAAATAAATAACTATCTTGTTAAGCTTATTGGATTGATTGTTGCTATAAATCAATAACGTCATCAATAAAAGTGTTTTACATTCAGATATAGACTATATTCCTACTGTAACTAACTTACCCTTAAACAAGGAACCGACAACCTCTCCACATGTGGAGAAAAATCGACAATCTTGTCAAACTGTCATGGAAGGGTATATGCAGCCGCGACCGGGAATTGAACACTGATCGCTGGAATAACAAATCCAACTAACTAATCACTGGACAACAGCCGCGGCCTTAGTAAAGATATACAAATCATTGAATTCTAATAGTTGTATGAAAGGGTAATGGTATATATAACTGATATATATGTAATATATATACTAGAAAATCCTATCATTCTTTGCTAAAAGTATTTTCTTACATAACCCAGTCAGTCACGACTTTGAAGGACAAGAACGACTGTAGTATTAAATTTCTTTAATTTATAACTGTGTATTTATATACAAGGAAGATGTAAGAATTGTTCATCCATGTCAATAGCGCTCAGGCTGACGTTCGTATACGGTATTCTACCAGCTTGCTTAAATATGTGTGTTCTGTGGATACGCTGTTGAGATTTAAATATTTTATTAATCAGGTAATATATTTTCTAGAACTTGCATATTAATTACATCACTTCTATGGTTGTAATCAGTAAACTTTATACCAATGATTGCTTTTTTTCAAACTCGCGTATTGAATAGCTTATTTTATACAAAATGTACGTATATAGTATTCTTAACTTTTTGTGGCACTGTTCAACTGTTTATTATCATTTAGTTGACATTTTTCATTCGACAATATTTAGTAATAATTGTGCCTTTGCAACAGACCGTTCCAGGGAGATTGTGTTTTGTTATTCGATTCTGTTCGCTGAGTAAATTATTGTGTTGATGTAATAGGGAGAGGGTAGTATGATTTTTCTTATCTATATCACATACATATCACAATCATTCCTTGTTCCAGCTATTGTAGTTCTTTTATTTTCAAATTGTTATTTACCGTATTGTTTATATTTTAGCTTTTGTCAAAATCTTTCAGAGACCATTAGGACAAAATTATGTTCCAGTGTGTTACAATATCACTTGTTTTCGCACGTACGTAAATTTCATATTTATTAATTTACTTATGAAATATATTTGTATCCTTTTTCCCTTTTTTAGATATTTTATTAGTAAATTTTAAGTATACACCTGCATTAAGGTATAATCATATGAATGGTATATGTGTGTCGTATATTTACTTTAGTCGTTGCTGCAATTGAACCAGGATGTAACAGCTGTGGCTGCTGTGTTGATGGTATATGTGATCCTAAAGAGCACCAGGGTTATACTGTGTACGGTTATTGTACAAAGGGTTGCATTGATGGTATAACTGGTAATAAATGTTACAACAAATGCCCTGATAATTGTGTCACTTGTGAGCAATCTACATCGGACAACTGTGTAACATGCAAGGCCGGAAAGTACCTCAATACAAATACTAAGCGCTGTGAAGATTGCCCTTTCCGATGTAAAACCTGCACTTCATCAACAAACTGTCAGGAATGTAATGCCCCATACAACAATGATGTCGTTACTGATTGTTCATCATCATGTCCGGGAAATTGTTTATGTTCAACACCTGGTATGTGCTCATCATGTCAAGGTGGATTTTACAACATACTGAATCAGTGTCGGGATTCATGCCCAGGTACTTGTAAGACATGCTCTGACCAAAATAACTGTCATTCTTGCAAGGATGGGTATTACAATGGAAGAGAATATGATGATGCGAATAGTAATGGAGTGACTGATTGTTCACTGTCATGTAGGGAAGACTGTACTAGATGTGATTTATACAATGAATGTACACATTGTAAGAACGGTAAATATGGTACGTATTGCCAGAATACATGTTCTGTGGGTTGTCAAAAT
Organism: Lutraria lutraria; assembly: GCA_964023205.1. Classification (NCBI taxonomy): domain Eukaryota; kingdom Metazoa; phylum Mollusca; class Bivalvia; order Venerida; family Mactridae; genus Lutraria; species Lutraria lutraria. The sequence continues at coordinate 22,457,648 of OZ026849.1, forward strand.
GGTGTGTGTTTGATTAATGACGGATCATGCGCGTGTAAAGTTGGATTTGCAGCTCATACATGCTCTGAATGTTTAACTGGTTGGTACGGAGAATTATGCAACACGCCATGTCCTTCCACTTGTAAAGACAATAAGTGTAAAAGAGACACTGGATATTGTTTCGAATGCAATTACGATAATATTACCGGTAATACATGTGCCCAATGTGTAGCTGGTACTTGGGGTAATACTTGCTCATCAGTCTGTCCATCACGTTGTCTAGGTGGAGTATGCATCAGGGGAACTGGACACTGTGAATCATGTGTAAGAATGTTTGACGGGAATAGATGTGATACATGCGTTGATGGATATCACGGAAGTGAATGTGATCAGGAATGCCCTACGAATTGTCATGAAACGAATTGTACTCGGGACACTGGATTTTGTCTCAGTTGTAAAGGTAACCTCGCGCTACCAACTTGCAATAATTGTAATGAAGGATTATACGGAGAGAATTGTGCACTACCTTGTCTTTCAGAGGGATGCTTGAATAACATATGTTTTAGGGACAGTGGGGATTGTGTGTCATGTGCCACTACTTTTACCGGGGATAAGTGTTGCTTACAAGGAGGTCAATGTCATACTTGCGCCTCAAATTCAGAATGTGAGACGTGCACAAATGGCTATTATGGAGAGAAATGTAATCATGCATGTCCCGACAATTGTTTAGTTGTTGGACATGAATCTCAATGTGAACGAGCCAGTGGGTTTTGCAAAAACTGCGATGATGGATTCTTTGGTGATTCTTGCAACAAATCATGTGACACAAGATGTGCAAAACATCGTTGTGTCAAAGACAACGGGCACTGTGCAGAAGGGTGTGCTGACGATAACTATGAAGGCCCAACATGTGCCCAAGGTGCGTATCTTGTATGAAAACGTTATAGTTAATGTACTTCATGAATGATGGACGTAATATCGAAAGTTATAATGGAACTATATACAGCCTTACAATACAATACACGCAGTATTCCATTTTGAAACAAATTTGATGATTAGTATGTAAAATTCCATAAACTTCAAGTACTACACTACCAATTCGATGTCAGAAGTCATGTTTTTTTCATTATTTAAATTCTTATCTTCTTTAACTGTCTTGCTTAACCATATTTAAAGCATAAGTCACATGATTATTGTCATAATACTGAAAGACTGGAAATAAAACTTTGTCCAAAAACTTTGTCTACAATTAAATTGTTTCATTTGTATGTATCGTGTCTTAATATTAGAACATTTCATGCAATTCTGGATGTTCTGATATTGTAGAGATATCTGGCGGACCAGATATCACAGTTCCTGCAGCCGCTGGTGGAGCAGCTGCCGCAATCGTTATCATAGTCATTGTCATTGTAGTGATATTTGTCCGTCGAAGAAGGTAAGTATTATATACTAATACATTGACAGAAAGTTCTGCTTGAAACTGTGGATTACTAGATTATATAGTGACATCGCCATGTTTACCTAGGCATAGACGCACACTTTGTGTGTTTGCTCACTGTTGAAATATTAATATAATTTGATTTTGTAAACTTTCTGTTCTAAAAGCAATTAGCAACCATTATAACGTTCTTCGTTCGATTTTGTAAAATCTCTAATCTAAGACCACTTTACCTTTGCGACAGTTTAAACGTTCTTCATATTGATGTGCTCTCTTTATCAAATTGAAATATTGAAAACCTGTCCAGAAATAATTGAAGTTTTAAGTGAGGTCATCTTTATAGTGAAGTGGTCGCTGGATCAGGTTTTACTGTATATCTGTCTAGAAGGGTTTTAGTGTACTATACTATAATGACTATTACATCATTTAGATCATCAACTGACTAGAGGGTTATAATTTGCACTGAAATGACTGTATAATCATATAAACTAACTCTTTATACTACACTTATTTTACTAAACTTACCACGCAACTTGATATTTGGTAAAATCTTAAATTTTGAATATTGTTAAATAAGGAAAAATGACGGTGTTATCCTCATTGTATCCCTTTCTCACGCGTAGTTTAAGTTACAAGCATGGTGAGAACATGCAGCGATATATTACAGCCATTAAGACATGCTATTTGAATACATGCAATTTTATCTTTTATGCTTTCAGACGCCCTGGTCGCAATCGTCATGATGTTATGAAAGACGAACAAACCATTCCTCCACTTCCTGGTTGGACAAATTAAATTTATTCGCTTGTATACATTTCTGAAGAAAACTAACCATGCACGAATCAAGCAAATCAAGCAGTTTCTATTTAGAATTCACGTAACCCAAAACCTGTTTGTATGAATAGTTTATTGACAATAGCTCATGCATTTGGGGTAAATGAAACTACACGCATTTGCAAATTTACTTCTGCACACGAAGCGTATAATGAAATAGATATAGTTAACCACATTTTCGATTAATCAATTCAACCCCTTGTATAATCAAAAGACTGGTATAACGATGAAGGCACTGAATGAGATATTTATTGAAGTATTATCCCGAGCGCATTGAAATAAACCCAGCTTCGTCAGATATTCTGTTGAAGGTCGCAGAAAATGGCTACAACTTCATGATAGTAAATTATTAATACATTTATTACAGGTACTTCATTATCAAAAGGTGACAGTAAAACTTACTATTCAAGCGTTAATTTCAAACCAGCCGAGCTCGAGGAAGACAAAGAGGCAGAGGATGACGTTGATACAAAGCCTAGAGCAACACATGGACAGGATGCGGTGTATGAGAATGTGGCTAGCATTACAGTGTCTAGTTTTGACGCGTATGTAAGGAAGAAGTCAAAGGAAGATTACAAACAAGAATTTGAGGTGAATAACATTAAATGAATCCTTAATATATAGCAAATAAAAACGGAATTTTGCCATACTATACACACCTTTAAAATTAATGATAGAATGTATTCTATTAGTCGGAATCTCATGAATAGACTTGATGATTTTAATGTCATTCCCCTTAAAATTTGAAAGTAGTATATGGTATTAAGTCAGCTATTTATGCTTAATAGCTTGAGAATTAGAATTCAGATTCAATAGACAGCAAACATAATATAAGTCATGCATCCTTTTCAGGAATGTTATGAATATACATAAAAATCTTAATATCATTCTCTTCAAAACCTAAATAAACATATACTAGAAATTTTAAGTGTAAGGCAATAATGTCATTATCTTATTTACTCTTATCTCTAAACTTATAATGAGAATATGAAATCTGATTCCATGAAGAAACCAGACGCAATATAATCCATCTAATCAATCATCTTTACAGCAATTGCCCAAGGGTATTACCCAAAGTTGTAAAGATGCAAGGAAGGAGGAAAATGTGGTGAAGAATCGGTATAAAGGAGTATACCCATGTATGTGTACTAAATAACTGATTGTTAAATAATTTTAAGCAATGTAAACATCACTAAGCGACGACTTCAGAATAAAATCACGTACTTCCAAACTTAAAAATATATACGATCTGATCAAGAATATTAAAACCGTACTCTTAATACTAGTTGTACTGTATGAAAGTGTCAGAACAGAGAAGAGTACCACCAGGGCCTGTATTCATAAAGCACCTTAGTTTTAAGTAAGGAGTTTACTCATATCTAAGGCAAATCCTCAAACTTATTGAATATTTTTCCTTTAGGAGTTTTATAGAAACGGGCCAAGAACAAGAGTTGTACCACTCCAATGAAATATCACATGTGCAACATTTTCTGTTTATTCTTTAGAATAATACCAATCAGATAGATAATGCTGATGGTTAATTTTGAAATAATCTCTGATTAACTTGTACATTTATATGTTAGTAATATTTTACTCAGAACACTTCCGTCATCATTTCAGATGATCACTCTAGGGTCAAAATCAAAGGTGATCCGAAGTTTTTCATCAATGCCTGCAATATCGATGTAAGTACTTGTGTGTCAAACAACTTCTCAAACATTTCTCCTATCATTCCTTTTACTTTCTTTTTTTCTCAGTGTCTTCCTATCCTGATGTTTACAAAAACATGTGTATCTTGTATTCCTTTTTCTCCTCCTTTCGCCTATTTGTCTTCCAATCTTGATGTAAAATTGTTAATGCAACTTTTTAGTATGGCTTTCTGTATTTCTTTTTCTCTCCTTTTCGTATTCCAATTGCGGCATAATTCGCTTCATCGTCTACGGTATCTTATCATTTTCATGAACTGTTTTATCAAGCACAAGCTTCTTATCATGCCTTTAATTTCGAAGCCTAAGATGTGACAAATGCAAAGGAATATAAGTCTTTAGAGTTATATCATTTGACAAATGCATCAGTCATTTTGAACCTTTGGATCATTTATTTGTGTAAAACTATATTTTCAGGGATTCCAAGGGTCACCTGGTTACATCGCATCTTTAGGTAAGTTATGATGATGTTTTATTGTCAGGAATGTTATTAATTTTAGTGGAATTCCAAATCTAGGCCCAACTGTTTTTATAGATTCTGACTGAGTTATTAAGATTGATAGTATGTTTCAATATGTTCCTTAGTGACTAGCTCATTGTTTATTTCGTGAATGTTAAACTGAATCATTTTTGTTCGAATATTTTGTGGGCATTTGGTTATGTCTTACAACATATTGGAAATATCATTAAAAGATATAAATTGTCTTAGAAGAATATCACAAGTGAGAATGCTGTTAACATATTCGTACAAGAGTAACAATACAAAGGGTTATAGAAATAATGTTATTATGTATTTTAGGTCCCACAGAGGCAGCCACTGACGACTTTAATACATTCTACACAATGGTTTGGCACGTGAATTCAGATGTTATTGTCATGCTTACAAACCTTCGTGAACCTAGTGTTAGTTATATCTCTTGTTATATCAAGCATATATATATACCAAAATATAGCTTAGACTTTAACATTTTTGTATCTGGTTACATGCTCATTTTGAATAGGTTAGGTTGCTTAGTGCCTTTTGGCTCTTAAAAGCATGTGGACATTTTTCAAAAAGTGAGAAAGTGGATGGACCATTCCTCGGGCTAAAAAAAGTCAAGGGTCGCGGGGGGATAAGAAAAGGTCGGGTTACCAGAAGCCATTCTTTTACGCCATAGCAACCTTTAAATTTGTAATTTGTTGAAGAAAATGTTGCAGAAAGAGTTTTACTGTAAACATTGGCATGAAGACCACTTCAGTATCAAAAACCACCTAACTAATGGGACCTGTTTCCAACATTTCCTCTGTAATTCAACTCAATAAAGACCTATTTATTTGTTTCAAGGGGTGGTCTTAATATCGAGTCTTTCCTGTTTTGTTTCAGGGTAATAAATGTGACCAGTACTGGCCGAATCTGAACTGTACAAACACTCATCAGGATATTACAGTTACTTGTCGAAGTATTGAAGTCTTTGCTGAGTACACTGTGCGAACATTAACAATTAATAAGGTAAATGAATTTACAAGATTCATAAACAAGTATGTTATTCACGCCATGCTTTGCTTGTTGACTTCCATTTCTCATATTTGAAATAAACAGATTCAAAGGATAGCATTCAGTTACCAATGAATGCACGCGCATAAAGCCTTTGTATTCTGTAAGACGGGGGCGAATCTTAAGCTTTAAAACTTCCTTATGATTTAACAGCTGCAAATTTGAATATTTTTCCTCAAACAATTAGCAAAAAACTGCTAAGGAATGAGGAAGATTTGAACGTTCGAAAATATCTATTTTGGTTCAGGTAGTGTTTGTGCAGTTTTCCTGCAGTATGACAAAGCAACATTTGTAAAAATATGGCAAAACATTATTGAAATCTGATATTTAGAGGAAAATAATGACTTCAGTACAGAACTAAATGTGAGACCGGCGATCTATTCTTCACGCGCAGCACTGATCACTTCTGTGATGAATGCATATAATGGCATGATGGCAAAGATAACTTAAGTCGACCATGAAGTTGACATTGAACATGAAACTCATTAAATGTCCTTGAAAACTTATAAGCTTTGAATGTAAATGTAAGTCTAAAATTACAACATAACATATTTTACTTGAGTTTAACGATGCACCTACATCCAAGGACATTTGATGAAATTACAGATATGGAAAACGCACAGAAGTGTAGCTGCAAGCAAAGATATAAAAGGATTCACTAAACAATATCCCGCACATTTTTTGTTCGTGTCTAAAATGTTCATTTCTATTCCCGTGCATGTAGAAATCAAAGGAAAGAACAGTGTACCAACTTCACTACACAGCATGGCCTGACAAGAGCATCCCGGATGAAGTGACAAGTTTGGTGGAGTTCCGTCAAAGAGTTCGAAGCACTCCACGTGTTCTATCAGGACCTGTCATTGTACACTGCAGGTATCTATCCAGCATATATTACTAATTTTACACCACATTTGAAATTTACCTCAATCGACCGCCTTTGTCACGTGATCGTGTGGGAGTCACGTGACTCGAACACGAAAAGTGACTGGAAATTTACTTTTCAGTCCCTAAATTGATGTATTTTTTGTAATACCCCATTAAACTTATCTTAATTATGCCAAATGGCTTCAAATTTCTCCTCTTACCAGTCCGTTGTAATTTTCGGGAACATCCGGGAAGTTTGTTTGCATTTTAATCCTGGTCATAGTTCACAAACCGTTGTTAACAGAGCATTAATTTTACATGTTACAATTGTAAAAAAATGTATGTTACTGAATGATAATAAGATGGATTGCCTCTAGCCACAATTTTTACAAGGGTCAGAATCCTTATTTTACTAATTTCAAGGGTCAAAATGACATTTTAAGGGTCAAATGAAAGCCCTATAATATCATTCATATTTTCACCATATTTACTTATCTAAGAATACCCTTAGATAAATAAGTACTAAAACGATATTGGTGGTAACCTAAGAATTTTGTTATATATGGAAGTATAGCTGGAAATTATAAAACTGGCTTAATATATCAATGTTTGATTATCAAATAAAATAATTATTTTATAAACGACTGCATGGTTGATCAATGCAGACGATCATATTTGAATTTAACGCGATCATACCTGAATTCAAATTTTCACGAATTTGTAATTTATACCCCATAATTATATGCGTATACAGAATTTAAAACGATGTGTCTTTTTTATGAAAGATATATAATTCAGCTGCATGCATTTGTTACTTCAAGCGAAAAATTTCACAACATTGTAATGTGGAAATTGTAAAGGATATTTATTGACAAAGATATTTCATTGCTCTCATTTTGCAAAATATAGAATTACAAAGCAAATTTATTTATGTACATTCTATGCATTGCACTGGGCTAGCTAGAAACGTATCTTTTAAACTATTTCAAATTTGATTTTAATGCTTGATTGTCACGAAGTATTCAAGGGTATTAGTAGGAATAACTTTACAAATTTACTGTCTGAAGTAGAAGTATAAGGCGTTTGAAGTGTTTAATTATTGGAGGGAAGTTCTCACTTAAATTTGTATCAATGATCTTTTTCTTCAATCTGTCTGGTAAATTCACAAAAGAGATTATCACACGATAAAGCTGTTTTAAATGTCATGTAAATCATGATTGAAAGATTATTTCTCTTCCTGGTAGCAATATTATAAAATATTCAGATTGAATAAAATTAAATTAGTCTGGTGAAAAACTTATCGAATGATAAAACTGATAAAATACGAGAACAGTACAACCTCTCAAAACGGCCGTCTCTTGAGCAATAACCCCCTTCAACAACAGCTTGATTTTTCACACTATTAATTTAACCTCTATAGAGCACCAGCCTCTCAACAACACCATAATTTTGATACTCTCAAATGTTGATGCTTTGGAGAGACTGCACTGTAATTATTATTAGCCCTTTCGTTTGCAAGCGATGAGTACTTAACGTAAGTAGGTGACACAGTTTTAATTACCTCAAGAGGAATAGTTTTATCTTAATTCAAATGAGATTAATGTTTAATGTGTAATAGTCAAATGAAACGAACTAAAGATCGTTTTTAATACAGTAAAACCCTGAAGACCGGACTCCATCTGACCGGGCCAAAAGTCCGGTTTTCACAGAACTTTTGATAAATAATATAAATATCAAATCGCCACGGTGGCCATGAGGTGCTCCAAAGATTTAAACCAAAGAGGTCTGTATTTATTATTGCTGTCCAGTGTCCACTCTGTAGACGGGTTGGTAATGGTTGGCAACGGAACCAAATGTAGCTGAGTGCATGGTAGGATAATTCATGAAAATCTCTCTAAACACCAGCTGCGTACTTAAGTCAGTGGCAGTGATTTCCTCCAGACGTTTTAAAAAGGCGCTGAGCCATTCCTCATAAACAATGCGACATGCTGTCGAAATCAATTGTACATAGCTATTACATTTGTACAAAGTATATGTTGTAAGTGAACAAATATGTAATATTGTAGTTTTCCTATTTATATTGTCATATAATTTGTAATTTTCAATGTAATTTTCAGTGCAGGCATTGGGCGAACAGGAACGTATATTGCTCTAGATAGATTGACGGAAACTGGTGAAGCAGGGCAGAGAATTAATGTGTATGATTGTGTTAACCAGATGAGACAACAAAGAGTTAACATGGTGCAGACATTGGTAAGTCAAATCAGTTGGATTCAGTTGTTAAATACGAAATTGTAAAAACATCGTTAACTGAAAGAATTACATTTAGAGAAATTTACAAAAAGATGAATAAGTAGAGAAAGTCACTTAATTAAATTAAAAATTAGAAGAAATCACTTAAAATGAATTGTTAGTGAATTTAAATCAGTATGATTAATAATTAATGAAATTAACTCAGTGTAACTAGAGAAAATAATAAAAGCTATGAACAGTTCCTCTGAACATTTATCATCTTAAAATAGCATTGAAAAATATGTTTATCATGCATGTTTCCTCCTCAATTTCATGATTGATTTGTGCACCTGCAGTTCCATGCATTATTTCTACATGGATTGTGTTTCTATAAGTAACAAATGTATATCAACTTGAAAACCAATGAAAGGAGTATTTATTTTAGGAGCAGTACGAGTTTCTTCACAAAGCCCTTGTTCACACGCTGACGTTTAAGTCCGAGGCGATGCGTTTTGAGAATTTTGGAGAGTACATCAGAAACACAAGTGAACCTGAATTCAACAAAATCTTCCACGTACGTTATGTATTGTTAATCACCATAAGTGAATAAGGATTTGATATATCATTATCGCTTCTCTGGGGTAAAGTCAAAGAAAGATAACTCGTTAAGATTACCAATCACAGCTGGTAGAGTATATTGTCCCTGAAATGTAAAAATAAGTCGTGAAACTGACAAAGGGAAGTTACATTGTTGCTTCTTGGTGGCATGCACATGTTATTGTATCTGAGATAATAAATAATAATATATAGAGTTATCTATTCAGTTCCTTGGCATTTAAATATTAATATAGTCAACGCGAACAGTATTCTAATTTAACATAACATTGATTCTTCTTCCGTGAATGTATTTAATGCATACACCGATAACTGGCGTGTCTTTTTTCACAATGACCAATGTGTTTTTAGTAGAAACATTTAATGTAGTTGTTTTAAATTTGTTGCAGTTACTTAATACCGTGGTGGATGAAGAATCTTCGGATGAGTTGCAAGCAAGAAGGACGAATGGTAGCCATGGAGACAAGAACAGGAAGAAAAGTGATATTCCAGGTATTGTATTTATTAATCTACAGACATTGTGCTGCAATAGTGATACATCTATAATGTGTAAGTATTCGGTAGTTGTTTGACTGCATATTTGATTGCATTGGAGAGTGTTTGTCTGATCATGTACATGTATATGGATAGTGATTGTTCCAGTATATTGTTTGTCTGTTCATGTACATGGATAGTGATTGTTCCAGTATATTGCTTGTCTGTACATGTACATGGATGGTGATTGTTCCAGTATATTGTTTGTCTGTTCATGTATATGGATAGTGATTGTTCCACTGTATTGTTTGTCTGTACATGTACATGGATAGTGATTGTTCCAGTATATTGTTTGTCTGTACATGTACATGGATAGTGATTGTTCCACTATATTGTTTGTCTGTACATGTACATGGATGGTGATTGTTCCAGTATATTGTTTGTCTGTACATGTATATGGATAGTGATTGTTCCAGTATATTGTTTGTCTGTACATGTACATGGATGGTGATTGTTCCAGTATATTGTTTGTCTGTTCATGTATATGGATAGTGATTGTTCCACTATATTGTTTGTCTGTTCATGTACATGGATAGTGGTTGTTCCAGTATATTGTTTGTCTGTTCATGTATATGGATAGTGATTGTTCCACTATATTGTTTGTCTGTTCATGTACATGGATGGTGATTGTTCCAGTATATTGTTTGTCTGTTCATGTATATGGATAGTGATTGTTCCACTATATTGTTTGGAGTTTTGAATGGTAATTGTGGACATACTTAAGGAGGGACTTTGATGATTTGGAGAGAGAATGATTGTTGGCCGTATTGTATTGGGGATTGGGTTGTCACTTGTCGACAATCTTTTTGGAGATTTGGAGGGGGTGACTGTTGACCATATTGTATTGGGGATTGGGTTGTCACTTGTTGACAATCTTTTTGGAGATTTGGAGAGAGAATGATTGTTGACCATATTGTATTGGGGATTGGGTTGTCACTTGTCGACAATCTTTTTGGAGATTTGGAGGGGGTGACTGTTGACCATATTGTATTGGGGATTGGGTTGTCACTTGTTGACAATCTTTTTGGAATTTTGGAGGGGTGATTGTTGACCGTATTAATTTGGAGAGTCGCTTGTTTTTGGGGATTGCGGGGTAATTGTTGACCAAGTTGTTTGGGGATTTTTGGGTGTCTTCTTGGCCTTTTCGTTTAGAGTTATTTTTAACCATATTGTTTGGAATATATATGATCACCGTTGAATAAACTTGTATTTTCATTGACAACAGGTGACAGATATCGGCCAAGATTATACATAAGTCGAAAACTCAGTTCCTCTGATTACATCAATGCCGTGTTCGTTAATGTAAGTAAATATACCTGCACCAAATTGTATACACATTGGATACTGCTTGCATATAAGTACGTTCTCCATTACAAACAATGGGTTCAAAGACTTGTTTTGTAGAATATGGTATCTCAGTATGGATATGTCTATGAAATGACACCATGAAGTATTGCTATGTTAACTTTATTGTGTCTATTACAAAAAATGAGTCCCAAGAATTTTTATTGTAGAATATGGACAGCAGTATAGATAAGTCTATGAAATGACACCATGAAGTGTTGCTATGTTAAATTTATTGTGTCCATTACGAACAATCAGCGCCAATAAGTTGTATTGTAGATTATGGTACAGCAATATAGATAAGCAATGAACTTGCACCATGAGGAGTTTCTATGTTACGAAAAATGCTTTTCAGGGTTTCAAGAAGAAGAACCAGTACATCATCGCCCAGTCCCCTCTACCAGAGACAGTGTTTGACTTCATATGTTTGATCTACCAAGAGAATTGTTACTGTATTGTGTCAATGGAAGATCCTGATTTAATAGGAACGGTAAGATATTCTATTTGCCATCTTCTGTTCCAATTTTCTCATCTGTTGGGTTGAATACTAAGACTTTCTTCTAGTCCATAAATGATGTTTATGATTTTTTAATTACACGAGGGCACAATACTAGAACACCTAAAACTAGAACCCCCCTCAAAGACAATGCTGAATTTTAAATTTTAAGTGTCCAGGTAATTTTCGATTACTTAACAAATTCCTTTTTCTCTTCGTATTAAAACCATGCTTACTGTTTATTTGCCTTGAATCTGTCCAGTATACCTAGGTCTCTGGTACTTACAAGTGCTTTTCTTTCTTCTTTTGAATCCGGATGCCTCAACGAAATTTTAATGTACATAATTAAATATTGAGCGACCAAAATATTGCCAAGATGCAAATTCTGGCCAACAAAAAGACTGAATGTAGAGAAATGACTTCTCTAAAAAGGTCATAAGACTATGGAGAATTTACTAGAGGATTGCGGATGTTGACCGTTGTATCTCTAGATCCATCAGAATTGATAGGCAACTTTCTTTTAATTACAACTTACATCTTCAGTTGTGTCCATAAAATCATGACTACCTCTTGTTTAGAGTAAGGTGAGTTCCTCTACCCTTTCAAATAAAATTCATGTAATCATGAACTTTTCTTGAACTATTCATGAATAGTTCATGAAATATACATAAATAATTGACATGGGTAGTTTTTAGTAAATCACTTGATATTGCTTCGGTGGTATTGTCGTAAAAGGATGATATAAATAAATGAAGATTTACTTATTTTCTGTTTACAGGAGATTGGGGATTACATAGGGACAGACAATCAAGCTTTGTCATGTGGAAGTTTTAAGGTGAAGGCAACAAGATGCGACTCCTCACCGCATTATGTGCTCAGAAGGCTGAACATTTCTAATAATGACAAGGTAAAAAAACTGTTTCATTCATGTTTTACTCAAACCTGCTTTAGGATAAGGGACTCTAATACAAAACATGATGCCTATGCATAAACGTTAAAGGTACCTGATTCTTATAAATTGTGATTTTCAAACATAACTAATAAAATATTAACTTTCAGCCAAAGAAATTTTTAAAATGATGGACCCGGATTAGTTATATTTGACTTTATATCATAAATATATGTTACTATAACTAGTACTCTCCCTGTTCTATGATCATATAGCATTTTTAAATTTATGTTCACACATCCCCAAACTACACAATTCAGAAAAGGTTCTTGGTGAACGATTTCATGAATTTCATTCGAAGAGGTGATATAATCCTCGTCCTTTTCTTGTTTCATTAACATAATACCAATCTACTATTTCAGCGTTCATCTGGAGAAAAGGTAGTGTACCATTATCAACTGAATAATTGGAATGGTTCAGATAAAGTACCTGCTAACGTGGGACAGTTTGTACAATGTGTGAAAGATGTCATCACCAAAGCTGGCGATATGATGAATGAACAAGCTCCAGTTCTTGTTCATTGCTTGTAAGTACACATGTTCAGTCAATCCTGTGTTAGCAGTCACCTCCGAATAACACCACCCTATGAATACAGGCCATTCTTTGAAAAGGGGTATATAATTATTTAGAACAAACTTACCTCCGAATACATGCCACCTGTCCGTAAAGACCATAATTTGTCTTTCCCAAGGATGGCCTTTGTTCAAGGACTGGTCTGATTGTATTAAAAAAAAATTGAATTTTTGAAAGTAGTAAATTTTGTTAAGATTTAAAAAGCCAAGATGGTGATTTTAAGAGATAGTTTCAATTCTCTTGATAGTTAAAAACACACCAGCTCAGTTTTTAAACAATGCTTTTGTTTATTTGGAAATTAAAACTAAAATGAAATTATATCTGATATACAAAATATCAAAAGTAATGTTACCAACCAAGTAAACAAAGGTATGGTGTTCCAACCTTTTGTGTATTTGGATACCACTTGTTGATCATATTGTATGGAGATTTGGAGAGTCTTTTTTCTATATTTCTTTTCAGAAATGGCGCTAAACGTAGCGGTCTTTTCTGTGCTGTTGGTGTTTTGCTTGAGAAGATAGAGACTGAAGGACAAGTCAGCGTACCAAACACACTCAGACGGCTTCGTGCACGAAGGAAATTGTCTATTCCTAACAAGGTTTGTAAATCAAGATACTCTAATGCGCCGATCTCCGCCAAGTTATCTCCCTTGGTAGTACGTTGGAATACTTTGTCATGATTCTGTTCTGATTATTGTTTGGTTTAAATAATCAGTTTGGTCTGTCCAGTTGCCATGATAAAAAAGTTAACTTTTGAAAACCGTTTGCGCATGCGCAATGCTAGTAATGCCACACTGCGAAGAGTTATTAAAGTGTACAACCTTGCACATAGTATTTGTAATGTTCAGTTTGGGTTGCTTAAGAAATGTATTTTCACTTCAAAATACATACTGGTAACATTACTAACATAATATTATATCGTCGGAGGTCCTAACAGCGCCACTGTCCTAACTCCGCCATCTTTCTTGTTTCTAACGTAGTCTCGCGAGATCTTACCACAAGCACCAGTGACCGTGAGAATTTTTGCTGTGCCATAATAAATAAATGAGGACGATTTTTTGTGTGAAAATGCGATTCAAACATACGAAAGGATTAATTACTTGAAACTGCACCAGTTTGTCCATGATATTCGTATAAGTAATTAGGATTGATTGTTTCTGTTTTTTAATGACACGGCATTTCTAAATTTTGATTTAAGGAACAATTTGAATATTGTTATCGATGCATACAAGCGTATTCCGATTTAAACAACACATATTCCAACTTTGCTCAACATTGAAAATATATCTACGTGCGTTGCTCCTAAAGAGGAGGTGTCGTTTCCAAAGGGGAGTTGCCATTCTCTTAAGAGGGAAGTGCCAAATTTCCAATGGGAGGATCTCGTTTCCCAAAGACGGGGTGCCGTTGATGACAACTCTGTTTATTTGAGTGTATATTAAGACAGATGTTTATGTATATGGTGTACATGGACAATATTGTTGTTTATTGAATCATTGGTGTTGCTTACACGTAGGACTCTTGATTATTTTTTGCTTGTATTTATGCAGTATCTTTTATATTCTTATTCATTGTTTTATTGACCACGTGTATTTGACTGACTAATTGATATTTTGCTATGCTTCAGGTGCCTCGTCTAGTGTATTTTTATCAAGAAATATCCGAGAAATTTCAATACAAAAATAATTTAAATATCATTACAGTTAAAACATTTAGAGAAGCTTTTTCGAAACTCAGATTAAGTTCACATTATTTAGCTATAGAAACTGGTAGATGGAACCAACCTAGAAGCATGTGTTTTGATGATAGAAAATGCAAATTTTGTACGAAATTAGAAGACGAGTTTCATTTTATTATCGAATGTCCATTATACAAAAATCTTAGAAAACAATATATATGTATTGATAATGTTTAAATATATAGAACTGATTAAGAGTAAAAATTATTTCAAACGTAATTAAAAAATTGGAAATATATGTTCATAAAGTTTTCTTATTTAAACGACAAATTGTATCAACTTAATACTTTGCCACGATATATTTGAATATAACAATTTGTTTCTCGTATTATTTGAATGTATAACATATATACTCGTGCGGTTGAATTCTTGATACTTTGAAAATGTATACTTTTTCTCCCTTATAAATGTAGTGCATTTACAATTTGTTATGTTTTATGCATGCATATTATATAACTATGTATGTTGCCAATGTATATGTTTGTAAATAATTATGTTGTCCTCATGGGCCAGTTGGCCTATTGGATCTGAAGTAAAGTATCTACCTTCATTTAAATGCTTGAACGATTTCTTTGAGTACCTATGATTTTGTTTAATAAAAATTAAGACTGAAACTAATTAAAATTTGATTTAAGGATGACAATATATTTTTGATCGGATATTCATGTATTGATATATATATATGTACTAACCCATTTGTCATGCTCATGTATACAAAGAATAACATATATTCATATTCAGCAATGAAACGTAGAAATGAATTAATCATCTAGATCTAGTACTTATTTATTCGGAAATTTTGGTTTCAAAATCTATCTTAAAGTAATTGATATCCTCAAAATACGGATATGCTTTCTCGAAATTGATAATGCCAAGTCATCGTTTCGATATTGAAAGTGGATGATGGAATAGACCTGATAAAACACCTAGAAATGGAAGGAAATGTAAATGTCATGAAGATGAATATCACTTTGTTTTAGAATGTCAATTATTCTCAAATATTCGAAAAGAGAATATTATTGGAGAAGACTAAATATACCCAAATTTATCGAACTTATCTCATCTGAAAATGAAACAAAAATTGAACAACTTTCGGTATATATTAATTTTGTTTTAAATAACGTGACAACGTCTTGTATCTGTTTTCTCTTCAGTTCATTGCAATATGGTTAAAAACAATTTTCACATTTGTTATCATTTAAGATCCACTATTACGGCTTTTTATTTTTTATATATACTATGTTTTGTTCAATGTATATGTAATGTACAATCATACATGTATTGTAAACTATTGTAAATATCTGTTTTATTCTGTATAAATAAAATTGTTCTTTAGTATAGTTTTTTAAATATTTTGTTTTCTGTGAGATGGTTTGGCGCTTTTGATGTAGATCAAGCAGAGTTTTTGGTTGTGTTGTTTTAAGATTTGGAGGGGTGAGTGTGATAAAAAAAGTTTAATGTAGCACCTTGAACCGGTCTTAAGTAACTTAAAAACTGCAGAGAAATAATAAATATTGCCTTTGTTTCGAATGCGAATAACAAAGAAAATCGACACTTTTTCTTCTCGATAAAAGCTGTCCTGTCTTTAATGGTTTTTTACTTACCCGACACACAGCTTCACTTCTGTGGTACTCTGAACATATAAACTTCGAGACGGCTTAGAACAGGAAGTCATGAATTATCTCCCTTGACTGCACGATTGATATGCTGACAGGGGAGGCAACCGCTTCGAAGAAGTTTGGTAAAACAATCTGAATCATTGGATTACTTCCCTTTGTACTACAGATCATTCAACGTATAGGGAGATAATCGCTGCTAGCCATTCCTTAAAGTTAACTGGTTCCCGTTGACTCTATATCTTTGGTGCACTGTAACATGGAACGGGAACCAGTTTACAATTCTCTAAAACAATGCATTATTTCCCGCTAGACGAGGTAGTCGAAACGAGGAGTTTTGAACAATATTCCTAGGCAGGGAGTGCCTAAACTGGTTCCCGTTGAGCCCTCACTGTACACTGCAACATGGAACGGGAACCAATTTAGCGAGCGTTTTGAGCATACGCGGAAATAACGCATGGTTAGCTATCGTTGTCCTCGCCGCAGATTCTGGGTCAGGTTACAAACATGAAACTAGTTTATCTTTCGAGTTTTATTCACGACAAAAATAAAGCTTTCCGCATCAGCGACCGTCTTTCATTCATTCGATAACAATTTGTTTGGTTTAATAATTTGTAGAATAGTAAATAGATGAAATGCTTATGGAGTTGTGTGTCGTTTTTAAATTTCTACACGATTTTAACAGTAATTTGAACTATACAGGCATACGCTGAGAATCCAGCTTTTAAGGTTTAATAATCTATAATGTCTGGCTACCCTGGCCGAAATATTGAGATGGAAGTAACTTGAGTAAATTATCGTTCATAGTTTTAAATTTGATCCAATGTATCACAAGTGACGCGAAGATTTAAAATTCAAAATAAGAACGATAACAATTTAACATTTTGTCTAAATTCTTGTACATACAGACAAAATGAGTGACTCATTTTTTTCGAACATGCAGTTTTTTCGGCACATTTAATGTGATACATTTTCCAAATTTAAAATGAAATGCGGACATTTTATTGGACAAACATTTAGACAAACCGTATTGCTATTTACGGCATATAAAGGTTGAACTTGTGTTTTCAAGAATAAAAAATACGGACCAATATTTTATGTATGTAGATTTCTATGAAACTTGAAGTCTGAATGAGTAAGTATTAAATCGTGTTTACTTGGGAACAGTTCGATTCTTATCACAACGTTATCGGGACAAAAGCTCCCCCGTTAATTCTTTATAAAGGCGTACAATTAGTTTACTGTATTCTATTTGACTCACAATGTGTTTAATGTTATTTTGGTGAAGAAAATCATTTATGGCAGGGGATTTTTCTTGGTATCGAAGTAAATTGGTTATTACCTGCGGCCTCGGTTCGTACGAATTCAAGTTTATTGCACCATTCTGTAAGAATGTCGAGAACCAGACTAATGCAGTATTTCGAAGCAATTGAGAACAATTATTTTTAAGTATGGATACTATTTGAGATATTTTTTCATGAAAAGCCCTAATCTAGTTTTTAAATCCTTAACAACAAAAAAAAGATTCACTCCTCTCGGAATGTCGTCTGTATTTAGACTGTATCTACTCTGCAGCAAGCGGTACGCGGAAAAGCAATAACACCGAAGAATACCACTGTACATAAACTGTTACATACAGATTTCAAGTAGAGTTGGTCAGGTTAAATTAACCGGTAGTATACCCGATTTACTATGATAAAAGAGGCAAGTTTAAATAAGAATTTAATTAAATGCCGTTGTGGACATATGCATTGTTGGATGTATATGCAATATACATCAATTCGAGCAGAAAATTTATGGTTTCGCACCATATACTTTTTTAGAAAGCACCAATTTTATTTCTGTGTACGTAAATTTGTTCCCAACAGATTTCGTCGGGGATTACATAGCCAAAGAGTAAAACTTTTGCTATGATTTTGATGCTGTCTTTGAACTCGGGAGACGGATATCGTCAAGTCTAAATTGTTCATCTGTAGAGTTCAATAATTATTATTTCAGGTATAAATGCACGTGTTTTTAACATACGTACCTGAATTAATTGGACTAATAAATAAACACCGGTATAAATTCGATCAGCATTCAAACTGCAGAAAAATACATCCTTAACAATACTGGTCTGTAAATTATCTGGCCGCAGAAAACTATTTGACTTGTAATAAAGTGGTAAGTGAATAGTTTCTATCGTGTGTATTGTATTAATGTAGTATTTCACAGATAAATCTTAGATCGGTGCAGTTTTGGCACTCGATCAAGGATATGTATATATATATAGATAACACAGGCCTTTATCTTTTAAGGTTAGTTTTATCTAACACATTTATACTTCACTCCTGAAAGTACTCTCAGTGCTTTGATTGATCATCATAAGCGATTATTCGTACAGCCAGAGATATGGAAAAATCACCTTCTGTCAGTACTTTCAGTACTTTGATTTAATGACGACGAAGGTTTGCGCGAGTTGCCGGATGTGACGTTACGTCTCGTGATCGCATTCTTTCAGAAGGAACGCCACCCGGAAGATTTGTTAACAGTAAGTTATTTTAACTCTTTATTCGTTGATATTAAAAATATAAATCACGTTTAAGTTTTATAAAAACGTCAAAAATATTTCTTATTTAAACTTTCGACGACCATGGTAATGGAACGAACTTCGTAATTCGAGAAAATAGACGATGATATATAACCAGGAAGTTTCTCAAATTGTATAATCGTCGAAAAATCTGATTCTGACTAGAAACAAGACTGAAATGAATCCATGACATTATTTATGGAAAAACAATGTAAATTGTTGATTATGACCCCTTTGAACAAAAGGGTATAGTGTAACAGGAGGACAGGAGGAAAATAATGTACCCGATCAGGGGCGTAGCTTGACCAGTAAGTAATGGTGTGTACGCAGAAATTCTGAATGCTAGTGAGAGGATCTTATGTACTTGGGCTAGTCTACATTTATGAGACGTACGAGCAATCCGTTCATCATTTTGCTATTTTATCTATTGCTCACGACGTCTCATTGCGGAAGGACCAAAACAATGTCGGATTTCTGAGTTTTGTCAAGTTTGTCTTTTCAGCGGTTCAAAGTACAATTTGCCGTCAACAAGCATGGACATGTATAAATATAGCATATATATCAAAGAACAATGACAAAATTATGAATTAATTGTATAAACCTTGAAAATAACACGCGAGGGTTTAAAATCCGGTCATATTTGTGTAAACTTTATGCAGTCTGTGTCAACCAATGAAGTTCATCTACTGTACGACAAGCGGTACGCGGAAAAATCATAACACCGAATTGGTGTCTGGTCGAGTAAAGAACGCAAATTATTTTTTATCATAACGTATTTATTGCACAAAAAGATTCTTTAGAAACCTTCATAAGTTATCTATCACTCTACTCAAGTAACCATTGAACCAGTAATACCCGAAAAAACTGGATCAGCTTTGAAGAATAACTTTAATACATATATACATGAATATAATGTTTTGCAAGTTGGAGGGGAACTTTATTAGAAAATGTGTATATATAAGACAATGCCATTCTTTCTAAAAGTGCGTCCAAATTCGCAATTGTCTTCTTTCTTTCACTACGATAAATTAATATCGTTGAAAACCATGTAGATCCAGTTTACTCGATTAATCGCAACGTTACGCGTAACTAATGCTGTACAGTGATGGTAGATTTACCTGTATACGATTATGGAGAATAGTGAATTTAAATTAGAATTTAACTGCCGTTATGAACTTATGCATAATGCCATTGATGGATTTGTACGCAATATACATCAAATGAAGCAGAAAATTGATGGCTTCTACACCGTATTAATTTTTTTAGCAGGTACCAATTTTATTTTGATGTAAAATCGTTCCCAACAGATTTCGTTGGGGATTACATAGCCAAAGAGTAGACGTTTTCCGACACAGAATTGACCTTTCCGCAGTTGCACTCGGAAGATAGATATCAGCAAGCGCAAAAATGTCTCGATATCATCTGTAGTGTACAATTAGTTGGACTAGTACTTGGGCCCAAGTGCGTTCAATAGATTTCGCTTGAAAATCTATGCCTGTTAAAACAATACATAGTTCCCACATCTACTATATTTACCTCCCTTGTTCTGAATTGGCGGCCATCTTGAAAGTCAAATTTCTTATATGTTTAATAGAAAAAAAACTCAATTTACAAAATATAACTTAATCATGAAGTTGGAAAAACCATAAGCATATGATCAGGTTTAAGAAAAAGTAGTTGTCACATATGAAAATTCTATATTTAGAATAATGAGAACAAAAATATAAATATCCTCTATCAATGCTAGTCAAATTAGACTTTCAAGATGGCTGCCAAGGGAGGTAAATATTGTAGATGTGGGAACTATGTATAGTTAGTTTATTGTTAAAAATCGTCCATGACTGTTACAAAGGGATTATAACTGTTTTTTGTGAAAATTCAAATTCTCGAATATCAATGTTCCGTTGAAAAAAATCAAAATTTTCAATACTCCCTACCCCCTTAGCCCTCAGTTTTTATTGCATTTTTGGCACTATTATTTTTACCATATTTTGGAATGATGTGTATGCAGCTGCGTATTCTGCATACTGGTAGCTACACGCCTGCCGATGTGGGGCTCGAACCCGCAACCTCCTGCTATTTAAAGTAATTAATCGCGACAACCACAGGTTCTTTTGACAGACCCAGACTTTGCTTCAGCCTAGCTCAAGGATTCCAAGGCTAGTCACACACTCACGGCACCCAAATCAAGGCGATTGCTCTGTCCGTAACCGAACCTTGTCCGACCAATAATGAACAATTTGCCCAAAGCTCCTCAGATTTTGTTTGGAAGTTGGTCATCCCATTTAGATGACCCCTATTAATTTTGAGGTCAAGGGACTCCAGTTTGCCGTTATAGGTAGTCTAACTAATCAGACTGTTTGTGACAACAAGATACTTTTTCGACTTGGCCCCACCCTTCTGAATTCTTCACGAATATCGACCAGCCTAGCTAGTCTATAGGGGACATCCGTGTTTCACCAATACTTCTTCTTTTCTAAAATTGGTTCAGTGGTGTTATGCTCTCCAAATCAAGTTGTGCAGACTGTGTGTCGAAGAAGTATCTCGTATTCACAAACAGTCTAATTAGTTGGACTACCTGGCCTTCTTGTAAATTTAGTTTGTTTGTGGTAGCCCAGTTGTTTCGTATTTCATTCCGACGGTGATAGCCAAATGTGCATTTACTTAAGTATTGACCTATTCTTCAGGGGTTGTAATATTCCGGATTTAAAGCCGCCAGGGTCACTTTTGAGATCGATGTAAATCCGAGGAGTTTTATATTGGGGGGGGGGGGGGGGGGTACGGATTGGGACGGCTGTTTTTTGTTATCAAGTAACCCAACTAAAACTTCAAAATTGCAGTCCTGAAGACAGCTAAATTTAATTTCTTTTAGGAATATCGTATGGCTTAAATTTATACGTACTCTCTTCCAGTTAATTGATTTACCAACATCATTATTTAAAGAATCGATTGGACATCTTGGCAAACAAAGTAGTCCATGATGAGACAATATTTGTTCAGAGAAAAGGGATTTTTGAGAACAAAGATAACACTTATACATGTAATTTGTTAAAAAACAAGATCGCAAACCACAAATCTTAATAATGATGATTATTCATACTCGATTTTTCAATTTGATTCGTGATTACCAGAGATGCATGATCAGTACTAGGAGTGTAGTACTTCAGTACCAGTACCAGTACTTGCCTATTTTGCAGTACCAGAGCTAGATTTTAATGCAGAACTGCAGTACCAGTACTTTTATTTTTGAAGTAATTAAGTACCGACATTATATATTTACATTTTTTATTATCTATACCATACATTTATCAACAAGGTACATGTATTCCTAGTAATCTATAATTTACCATTTAAGAGTAACCATATTATTTTTTACAAAACATATTAGCAAAAGTACTAATTTAAAACAAGTAATTCATGTCATAATCTCATACGATCATCCTATTGTTGAATAATTAGTCATAGATCTGTAATACAATACAATCACCTTTCACCTTAAACGCATCAGCCTTTTGTTTCCCTTCACACCTTAGAACAATTCTATTGTTTATTTTTTATCTGGGGAAACATTGACAACTTTTATTGTACAAGCAATACCATTTTTGTTTTGGATAATGTAAAATAGTAGCATCTTCTTAGTATTTATAACACTTTTTCTATCCAACTTATGAAAATAAAGATTAAATTAATCTACATGTTTTCTTTAAAGCTACATTACAACTTTACATATAAATTTCCATAACATGGTTGGTTCTCTTAAATAATATTTAAGATTTAAAAGTTTGCGCTTTCATGAATAATGAAATGATATATGAGATTGACAAGTTTATTATTTTAGAGAAAAAGTTGGCATATTTATAAAAACAAAAGTACTGCATCAGTACTGCAGTACCAGTACCATTTTTGAGACAGTAATGCAGTACCAGTAGTTGCAAAATTTATGTCAGTATTGCAGTATCAGTACCAGTACTTGCAAAATGACTGCAGTACCAGTAATGCATCTCTGGTAATTACCCGAGTACTCGGATACTCGTCACAGCCTTAGGAATTAGTAGCGGTTAGCCTAAATGAAAAATATGTTAGTTTGCCCTTTACCAACCTTGGATTTTAGGAGAGAATGAGTAGGTTCCATCTATGCATTCTATGGCTATTTTCTGTACAAATGTTTCTCCAGTGTTTGCAATAAAACATTTTTGATGGGGGATATTTTGCGGTCAGTCAAAGAAGGGTAAACAGACTTACATGGTTCGCACAGGCCTTGAAAAGTTCTTGAATTTGATGCCTAGTACCAAGGACTTATATACGTATATAAGTCCTTGATGACAATTAAATTCTTCGACAAAGCTTCCCGATGAGTAGGAGAGGGTGCCGAGGAGTAGACCAGTATAGTTACCGGGTTCTGGGTACGGGTTTTAGTACTATAAATGTATTTATCACAACGTGAAATTTTTACGGTGCTGGTCATTTCCGAAAGAAACCAGTCAAGTCAGTTTTCATAAGAGAATTAAATGTATGTTCTCCCAAAATGGTGGTCGGAGGACTAATATATGCCTTGGCTGAAAGAATTTAAAGGTGACAAACAAAAGCATATGCGCGGATTTGTACATGTTGTGCGATAAATTTATTGCTGTGGCAAAGATGGGTGAGTGCATTGGAATCATATATGAATATGAAGAGAGAGAAACATGAACATGCATATGCAGTCTGAAAACATCACCTGGACTAATTACATGTTATATTGATGTGTAATGAAATCATCTGATAAAGATAAAATTTGATATTGAATTTTTGATGTTTTGTTTTCTTGAATTCGTATTATAATCATGTAGATTGGATGTGTTAAATTGTCTTTAATGGCTTTATAAGAACCAGACATTCAAATGTCTGCAATATCAGATCAACATACTGACCACTGGACTACAGAACCTCTAAAAAGTTGTTAGTCAAATCTTCACTTATCACAGGATATTATAAGACATACATTAACATGTATCTTGTCATTATAGTTATGTGTAATGGCTTATTATGAAGGCTTTAAGCAGATAATTTGATTTAAAAACACTATTTGCATGTTTAAGCAATAATAATGCTGCGACAAATGCAGTTTTGTAGTCCTTGAAAATGGGGAAAAAGTACTTGAAAAGTACTTGAATTTTGTTTTGAAAGTTCTGTATGAACCATGGGTCACTTAATATTAATTTAAGCCTCATGTATGTATTAGATAACTTGAATTATATCATTAAATGAGTGATGTATTTGTTTTCAGAAGTAAAGATGGGTGTGGATGTTAGTACGTACCGGTCCAGAGTTGGAACGTTTAATCCAGGTCATGGTGCTGCTGGTGTGATAATAATAAATTTTAGCACATTGATAAGGATTATCGGATGTGTTAGTTTTGTAAAGATGCTACTGATAATGTCTGGGATCGAACAAAATCCTGGCCCAGGTTGGTGATGTTCTATTGTTGTTGCCTTCAGTAATACGACA
The DNA here is from genome assembly GCA_964023205.1 of Lutraria lutraria. Classification (NCBI taxonomy): domain Eukaryota; kingdom Metazoa; phylum Mollusca; class Bivalvia; order Venerida; family Mactridae; genus Lutraria; species Lutraria lutraria. Next base: position 22,482,152 of record OZ026849.1, read on the forward strand.
CCTTAATATGCTTAAGAGTCTGTTCACCCACCTCTTTCACATTAATATCATTTGGTACTTGTTGGAATTTAGTATTAACTGTTTTCTGATGTTGATTCTTCTGGCTCTTTACATGGATATTTTTGTAAAGACTAAAACTGGTCAAATAACTGGTACTCTGATATCATCCATGAAATGCTGGTAATTTTATTGTTGTAAGACAGGCTTTTGAATGCAGCTTTTGTAGTGTAGTATGATTAACTTTGTTTGTTTGATTTCAGACACTTTCATCTTTCGATACCAGTACCTTTTGGTAAATGTTGGTACTAAAGTTCTCTGGGAGTTGTTTGACGTAATGGCAGGAAATGACATCAGTAAATACCTAACTTCTAAAAGTAAAGATATCCAACAATTAACTGCAGCAAGACTGATAACACCAGCTCAGAAGCAGAAGCTATTGTCAGCTAACTATAAACCATGTATTGCTGATTTTGATATAACTTTACTGTCATGTCTTCTGAGAAACATATGCGGATTGTGTCCTCCCAGAGATCAGGTGTGGATGAATCCAGCACCAACAGATACATGTACAGAGGCTGATATTGCTAGATTAAGGATGTGCAGAAATGAGGTATATTGATGTTAATGAATTATGTTTAATTCCATTAAATATATACAGAACTTGTTATTTTCTACCTCATGGACACTTACTGGTACAAAATAATACAAATTAAAACTATAATTCCATTTCCTGTTACATGAAGTTTTGTATATTTTTCAAAATTTGCTTAAAAGTGATAAAACACTGTTTACAACTCTTCATGGCTTCTATTAAAATCAATGTATCAGAATTTTGGAATTGATTGTATTATGCTGTAACTAGCATTAATTTAACTTAGTTCTGAGAGTATCATAAAATGTCATTTGTTTTCAGTATTCTGAATTGTTTTTGGTAAATTTTAGGTACAAAGGGAAGCAACTCCTACTATAAAGAATATACTTGCATACTTTATAAATCTCCAAATCTTCCATATAATTAGATGTATTGATTCAGAATTTTGTATATGAGTGTAATAAACATTATTCCATAACTAGCATTTATTTATATCAGTTGAATATCACTAATTGAAAATGACAATGAAAGATAAAACAATTTGTTTGTCAATGATTATTTACAGTTCTAATGATGTTTGGTTGAAATATAATGATTTTTTATAGTGGGAGTTTGCTTGTACAGTTCAAGTAAGAAAATAAGCACTATATTTCAGCTGATGCATAGTGACAAATTACGTTTACCTGATGCTGAACTGAAAGTTAAGTGGAATGAATTGAGTATGGTAAGTATTTTATAGATCTGTTAATATAGTAACAGTTATACATTAAATTTATTTGTCCTCCACCTCTGATTCACACTAAATGTTCTGGAATTTGACAGTTTCTTGCATGCAGGGCTATATGTTCATATTTCTTGGTTACCATGTAGGCAAGTACTAACAAGTCAAATAGTTTCTGTGGTAATCTCCGATGAAATCTGTTGGGAAAACATTTATATACACCAAAATAAAACTGGTGTTTGCTAAAAATATATGGTGCGGAAGCCATCAATTTTCTGTTTCAAGCGATGAACATTTCATAAATCAATCAATGCATACGCCCACAACGGCAGTCAAATTAAATTCTGATTGAAACTTGCTTCCTTTATTATTTGGAAATCAGGTTTATATACTACCATGTTTGTCCGGTTCATACTCGTACAGTTAATCTACTCTAACAAACTCTACTTGGAACATGTATGTAACAGTTTATGTACAGTAGTATTCAGTGTTACTGCTTTACCGCGTACCGCTTGCTGTAGAGTAGATAAAGTCTAAAAGTAGACGAGATGGTACAATAAAGAGGAGTAAATCTTTTTTTGTTTTGAATTAAGAAAAACTAAATTATATCTACTAAGATGTATATTTAACATTACTTTCAGGCTCCATCAAAACTGTTACTTAAACTCACCTGTTGTGTTAATCAATAATCATGTTGATATTTGACTGTTGATGCTTTGTTTAGATCATCTCATGTTTCATTTGTGCTTGTTTGCTTTCATTAAAATACAATTTATCTACACTGAGTCTAGAACTGACCATAACAATATCTCACTGATATCATTTGGAATTGACAAATTGATGATTTAGTTAAATTAGTAAAAATACACAACCATAATTATAATTCTTGAATAATGAATTGATATGCTTCATGGATTACTTATTTGTATGTTTACGTTTTCTTTCTTTTACACTATTTTGTGTTTAATTATAGATTTTAACTCGGCTCAATCAAAAAGCTGGTATTGCTCAACTGCAACAATTGATTGATGATGCTGAAGGTATGGATGTAGATGAAGACTTGAGGAATGAATACGACAAGACAATAAAAGCATGGGAAGAAAGGGATAAGATAATGGACCATGGAATTGAAGAATTAAGGAGTGAAGTCTCCGAAGTAAAACATAAAGTCTTGGATGTAAAACATGATGTCTCAGATGTCAAACATGATGTCTCAGATGTCAAACATGATGTCTCAGATGTCAAACATGAAGTCTCGGATGTCAAACATGAAGTCTCGGATGTCAAACATGAAGTCTCGGATGTCAAACATGAAGTCTCGGATGTCAAACATGAAGTCTCAGATGTCAAACATGAAGTATCGGATGTCAAACATGAAGTATCAGATGTAAAACATGAAGTCTCGGATGTCAAACATGGAATCTCGGATGTCAAACATGAAGTCTCGGGTGTCAAACATGAAGTATCGGATGTCAAACATGAAGTCTCACATGTAAGCCATAAACTCATTGGAGTAGAGAAAAAGCTGTATAAAGTAGCCCTGTCACAACAAAACACTGAAAGCCAACATGTAGAGCTAACAGGTATTTATAGATATCAAAAATCGGTTTTCATTTATAGATAGCAATATATATATATATAAAATGTTAAACAATATCCGAGTCAAGCAAATTAATAATGAAAAATAATTAACATTCCATATACAATGGTTCCAAATTCTGAAATGACAGTTTTCACACCAAGTTGGTTTAACACTACATAACTTTCAAAAATCACTCACATTTTGAATAGCTTGTGTCTACAGATAGCTAACATATAATTCTATGCAGTCATGATCAATAAGTATTTTGTTGAATTCAAAACAATGCTGCAGTTATTTCATCTTTTCCATTTTACATTTCGTGAATTTTGTTGATATGCTAACCTCAAATGGTACTAATATACACTGATTCTGCATAAAAGGATAATTTGGGAATGTTCTACTCATGTGCAATTAGTAAAAATCATCGACTCCCGTTATACATTTCCTCCTTGCTACATGTACGACATTACTATCCTGAGTGCATCACCCAATGAAACGTCTGCTTTTAAAAAATTACAAGATGATGGTCACGGAATCATACTATTTGAATGTTTCAGTGAATGGGGCGATTTTGTTCATGTAAGTTGATAAGGCGTAATTACGATTTTGGATGAGACATTTTCAATTATTTTATGTGTGAAGACCTGTATGGTAGCTATCATGTTAGGTTGGTTTATGACTGAAACAGTTGACAGTACTGCATGTGGCAGCTCCTGGGAATCCGTTTTAGTTCAGATTAACCCGCCTCCATGGTCGATTGGTTAAGATCACCGACTTCAAATCACTGTAACAATTTACTGATTGAGGGACGTGGGTTTGAGCCCAGCTACAGACCATGTCTCTTTATGTGAGAAAGTGGGCAGTTGCTTACGAAGGATGGGAGTCTAGTACTACAGACATTCCGAAAAGTGCCGGTCCGACGGACCTGACCGGTAAAATTTCCTTAGGTCCGAGAAAAATTATGTCCCTGCCGGTCCGAATGTCCGATACTCAAATAAATCGTGTGTAAGATACATAATTTTACGTTCAATATTGGCTACGAAAATCAGGTGTGTCGTATACGGGTGATTCCACACTAGTGGTCAATATGGGGGTTGTGTCGAATTATTGAAAAATTATACTAATTTGCTGCTTTTAAGTCAAATTTAGAATATACCTATCAATTGATAGTAGAATATAGAAATATAAAAACATAAAATATTTCAAAAAAGTTTTTGGGAATAATTTTTATTCTTAAATTTTCTTCGAAAAAAGCACCATTTTTACGAATTCTAAATGGGACATTACAGTATTGGCCACTTTGTCACTCTCTGTGACAGACATTAAGAGTTTTATCTAATTACTTCTTGTTATTTTGGTGAAATAAATGGTCAGTAAATTGAAAGGAACACAAATATAGAAGTTACTGCAACAAGAAATTAAAAAAAAAATCAGTTTGAAAATACATGTAACTCCTGTTACCTTGGTGTCCTATGATTTGTTCAAGTTGTCAAAAGGTTATTTGAACACTTAAAACAAATAATACACTTGTAGCTGGTTTTTCTTAATGGACAAGTCTTTGTGTACTGAAACGACTTGATTATTTTGATTCTGCTATGCTACAATGGGATTTTTGGGGTTTCAAAAATAAGAGGAATTTTGGTGTCCAATTTGTAACGAGTGTTCATATGTTTCTAGTCAAACATGATGTGATGTGATGGGGGTTTACACAGTGCCTAGAAACAGGTGTTTGTGCATACTTATTGATGATGTAATGTGCTGGCTTTTTACAAAACAAGTATATCAGATATCGGAGATAAGGATGCGGTGTCCAAAAATGTAACGAGTGTTACATGTAACCATTGAACATATTTGAAAAGATAAATCATGCTTTTTACAAGGAAATGAATATTTTTTTTGTGGTATATGTCTATAGGCACTTTTATGTGAACAACTTGGATGTTTGGTTGCACTTTTTACACAGAATCTCAAAGATTATGCAATAAATTCGAAAACTCATGTTACAGAGGGACACCAAAATTCAAACTGATTGTGAATCAAATCATGGCTAGCCAATGCAGCTTGCAATTAATATTGGCTGAGGTCATTTTTCAAACTTGTGATGAAATTTAAACATATTTTTGAATAATTTAAGTAGATCAGCACAGTCAATTAAAGAATATGATAATAAAACTGTAACTCCTGTTACAACAAGGACACCAAATTGTAGGAAATGTAACGAGTGTTCAGAAAAGTGTTAAAAAAATGATACACGTTGAGTTGCGCATCTGTAAATGTGTGAATATGTTAAAAAATTGCAAATTGATATATATTTAAACTTTCAAAGATTCAAAATGTATTCTGAAAAGCACATTCTTATAAATATGTGTAACACCTGTTACGTATGGACACCATTTGCCTTGAACTTTCTTTACACAGAACAACAGAAAAGACAAAAATGAAATACATAGAGTAATGATTAAGGCATGTAGTGAATTTATACAGTGAAATGCTATGCTAAAAGCCACAAAATTTCAGCTTATAAACTTAAAAAGTACACTATTCAAGATTTTTTTAATGTAACTCCTGTTACATGGTGTCCTTATGTGATTAAATTGGCACTTATATGTCGTTTTTACTGGCTTCAAACATGGAATCATCATATACAAAGACAGAACCTCTCATTGTAGTGTACAAAGGAATCAATTAGTATTGAAGGATAATGAAAAACTAAGAAATTGCATTTGGACACCATGTAACGAGTGTTCCTAAGTGTCCATTGTAACAGGAGTAACACATACCACATTTTCTGTCAATGATGAGGAATATGGCTTGTATCAAGTATGTACAATATACCACTGATTTGAACTTTCGATTACTATCCATTTTATATGCCTTGCTATCATAGAATATTTGAAAAATACCCAGTTTTTTTAAAAAAACATACATCAATAAACTGCATGTTTTGAGTTGAAATTTCAACATAAATTTATCTTCAAAAATGGTGAAATATAACTTTTTCAAAGATTATAACAGAAAGATGTAATGAATTTTTTTACATTCAGTGGTCTAATATGCCAAAATCTAGCTATATTATGTAAAAAAGATGAACAATTAGGACACCATGTAACAAGAGTTACAGTTTTGACTGCATGGAATATAATGTAGTTAATTTTCTTCCCGATGTCAGACGTTATCTTGCCATTACAATTTTACGTAAAAGGAATAATTTTCCTAGTAGGAAAAAGTGAGAAACATCATATTCATAATATTCTGAAATTTAAGAGAATGTCCCATCATATTGACCACTAGTGTGGAATCACCCATACATTTTTGATGAACTCAATCTAAATTTCCTCAGCTAAAAACGGTCGAAATTGGAGACAATCTTAGCAAATGGCATATTAACGCCTAAGGGGAGTAAATCTTTCGTAATGTTTATCTAAAATCCAGTACGGGTCCGTATTTTTCCCGGATTGTGTCGAGTCAGACATACATGCAAGTTTGAAAATCATCAACAAATGTTTGCCGATGGTGCCGCTAATTATGAAAAATCGAAGTGTATAGAAGTTTGAGTACGTGTTGACACGTTGAGTAATCAAATGATGTTACTCTACAAGAGTAATTATCACATTCTCGTAATAATTACCAGACGCCAAAAACAAACAAACAAAATGGCGCGGATTGTTTTCATTTTCGTTTTACCCGCATATTTTACACGGGTGTGACCTATACATGAGTGATAATGGTAATTATTAAAGAAAAATACTTATACGCGAACAATATCTACAATCATAACGGGAATTAGAATAATGGAACTAATTTCATCATGTTTTCCATCATTCAATAAATTTCGGTCTAGTAGCAAAACACTGAATAATTTAGAAGATGCAATCTCCTTTTTCTGCGTGGCTCATAAAAACAGATACTTTAAGTATTGTTTGTTTTTGACTTTATGCGACTTTTAAAATCTGCAGATTGCAATATTTTGAAGGGGCAGTCAGGCCAAAAACGACCCTACCCTTCTAAAGCTCATGCTTCCACACAGTGATGCTATATTACAATTAATATGTAATATTAGCATTCCTGTTCTGCAAAAGGGATATCACATGTCATTATTTCAATTCGGTCCGGTGAAAACTGATTCGGTCCAGTGATTCTTCCCAGATTACTGGACCGAATGTCCAGTAATGTCAAAACACTTTTCGGAATGTCTGAGTACTGGTTCTTCCCAGGAACGATGGTAAGATGAACTGTTCACCTCATATGAGTCCTGACTGTTGAAAAGGGGCGTAAAGCTCAAACAAACATTAGTTAACTTTCATTTAAGCTACTATAATTCTGCTTTTGTCTAGTTTTATACTCCAGATAGTATTTCAACTTTTTTTGTTTTTCTCATTTCAGACATTCAGCGAGATATCATAGAAATGTACAAATGTCATTTTAAGGCCTTGCCAGTGTCACCAGTGTTTGAAAATAAAAAGGAAGATCTTTTACATATGTATCAATCTCCCACAATGTCCAGAGTTGAGTCAACAAGAAATCCTACAAGGTCCAATGTAGGCCAAACAAGGACGGGTACCAAACCAATTAATGGGTATAGTGACATATTTTGTGAGGAGAATAAGTCATTTAAGCAAATTTTCATAACTGGTGACGCTGGTGTTGGAAAAACATCGTTTTGTAAGCACCTATGCTTACTTTGGTGCATGGCTAAGTGTGGCGATAGGTTAGGTAGTGAGTGTGAAGAATTACAGAAAGATGTTGACTTTATTTCCAAGTTTGAGTATGTGTTTTATATAAATCTACGAGATACTTACCATACTTATGTGTTAGATATGATAATTGAACAATTCTATAAGTCAAAAAAAAAGTATGAAAATCCCATTGAGACTATCTTAAGGCACAAACAATGCTTGGTTCTTATGGACGGTATGGATGAATGGTCACCAAAGAAAGTTGGAAAAAAGAATCACAAAACACCTGAGAAGATTTACTCTGAAAGCTGTGTGTATTTAACTACATGTCGGCCGTACAGAATTGAGAGTGTAAGGTTGTCCCATCAGACAGACATTGATCATCAAATTCAGATGACTGGCATCTCAGGAGCTTCATCTAAACGTTATATTGAAAATATCATAAATTGCATAAATAAGCGAACTTCCAGTGATAAGAAAGTGTCAGATTTTGAACATGAGATAAATAATTGTGGTTTGGAAGACCAGCTCTGTATTCCATTAATTGCATCTCACTTGGTGCTGTTATGGTTTGAAATAACATTGACTAATATGCCCAGGGCAGTTGTTTATGCAAACATTCTAGAAATGTTGTTTGATAGAGCTAAACAGAGAGGAGTTGATTTTCCGCCATCTTTAGCATCACAAAACAGAGCAAAAAAGCGCGGAACTTTATCTAGATACTTTCTCGACAAGATGTCTAATTTCAAATCTATTTTTACTCATACTAGATCACTACAGCTACCTGATTCTCTCTCAGAGCTCATATATTTGAATGAATATGTTAACTTATTGTATAAAGTATGTCATCTGTCATTTTGTTCAATGTTCAAACAAGAAGATAATGTAGCAAGCCTGATATTTACAAGTAAACAGTTAGGATCTGAACCATATTGTTTTTCTTGTGAGGAAACTGACTTTCTTTGTAAAATAGGTGTTTTGTCTAAAAATGAAGTTTTGTGGTCATATTCGGTTGAAAAACTGAAATTAAGCTTTATACATAAAACTTACCTTGAATTTTTTGCTGCATTATTTATATCATCATTTGATCCCAGTAAGTCATTCAATGATGTTACTAAAAGATGGAAATGCTTAGATCAAGTTTTACCTTGTGAAAATCTCTTACTATTACTTGCTGGATTTTCTTATGATGGAATAAAACAATTGTTTGACAATATTTACTTACAAATATCTGATGATTTAACTTTGATCAGGAGAAATGCTATATTTCACTATGACGAGTATTCTTACAAAACACAACTTGAATCATTACAAAATATTGTTGTAAATTGTTTCAATGAATTCAGTAGATCTAAAGCAGTAGTATTAAAAATGGAAGATTTCATATTTGATGATGATTCTAATGTTGATATTTTGAGACAACTTTTATTGTTCAATAAAAAATGTGTAAAATCAATACATTCAGTTAAAGGTAAATATTACCCAGAGTTTGATCAAATCCATTGTCTGCAATATTTAAATGTTGAGATAGTGTCATCTGATGATATTGTAAAGTTCACTCAGTGCATGTTACAGAATAAATCAACGCTGTACACTGTTTGTATTGATGGTTTTGATGATAAACCATTGATACCAGAATTACTTGTGAGAAGTCTCCATCATCTGACATCATTGTCTCTGTCTGATGTTAAAATGCAACATAACAGTTTACATGATCTGGTGAAATTTCTGTCTGACAATGTTCTCATTGAAAATATAAAATTGTCTGATATGTCTTGTGTTAATCACCAGGATGATGATAGTGACTGTACATTGACTCTAAACCTTCCACAACATACAAAACTCACTTCATTATATCTGGAGTATGTTAATATTTTATGTAACAATGTAAACAATTCTAGTTTAAAGTCCGTCACATTGTCTCCATTATCTGAGAGGAATGTTAGACTTTGTTATAGTGATTTATTTAAATGTATTAAAGATTCACAACTTGAACATCTTGATATCTATGATTCCTACATGTTAGATAACAAAACAATGAAAACATTGACGTCTACAGTGAAATCTCTTCCATGCATCAAGTTACTAAGACTGGATAGCATGAAGTTACCTGATGATGTTTTATTACAACTACATCCTCAGGTAACACAAGTGGAGATAGATCTGATGGGTGTCACAATGAGTCGTCAATGGTTTCATTGTTTTGTGGAAAGTTTTGTGAATATTTCTGAGATAAAAGTTGAGTTAGATTTATGTCAGATTACATCAGTTGATGGAGAAACTCACAGTGTACTGTCAGTGGAGGAGTCTGTGAAATACATGTCTGAATATCTTGAATCAATATCTACAATAAACATCACAGATAAAGATGATGATGGATGGTTATACTTTGAAACAAGAAGTTGTCAGTAAATGTTTTTGTTGTCTTTTTGTAAACATTTCATGTAAAAAGTTGACTTTGTAAGCAACTTTGATGAACGCGTCAACAAAATGTGGGAATTTCACGCGGACAAAAATGTTCATAACTTTTTTATTTCTCAACGGAAACATGTCATGTGACCATTTATTTTCTTAATTAGGTCATTTCCTACAAGATGAGATCAAATTAAAGGCAAAATTCGAAAAAAAGTTGTTTTTTGCACTTTTGGTGATTTTGATGTGAACTTCATTTTTTTTTTCAAAGCATTTTTTTTTCAAAATATTTTTCACTTGCCTTAATATTATATATTATTATTATTGTATTATAACATTATAAAGATTTTTTGCGTTAATTGATCTAAAAAATGAAAGTTTTCATGAAATGGAGGCCTACAGTCTGCTCAGTTGTTTTGTCTACAGTGATATTTTTATGTTGTTACAAATAATTGTGTGAACTTTATTCTTTATTATTTTGATCTTATTCTTGTAAATACTGTAATAATACATGTATCATACAATAAACACGTGAACTTTGCAGTTTTCTTAGTTTTAACTTGGATATAGTACATTAGTAAACATACACCATGATGTTTGTGATGGTACATGTATATAATTGTCAGAATAAGTTGATCACAAAGTTTCACTATAAACGAATCTACCAAAGTAAACCAGATGAAGGAGTCAATGTTGACATGATATCAAGATAGATCTTAAGATGAAGGATAACAAAAGAACTTTCAAGGATTATTATTATCATGATACATAACTACACATACATGAAACATAACTACACACACATGATACATAACTACACACACATGACACCCAACTACACACACATGATATCCATTGGTTTAGACATATATTGAAGTAGTTGGTTTTAACATACAAGTGAATTAGACATACAAGTGGTCGCTATAATGAAGTGATTGTTATATTGTAGTTGTTGTTCTAGATATACAAGTGGTCACTATAATGAAGTAATTGTTATATTGAAGTTGTTGATTTTAAAATACAAGTGGTCGCTATAATGAAGTGATTGTTATATTGAAGTTGTTGATCTGAACATAAAAGTGGTCCCTATATTGAAGTTGTTGATCTTAACATACAAGTGGTCGCTATAATGAAGTGATTGTTATATTGAAGTTGTTGATCTGAACATAAAAGTGGTCCCTATATTGAAGTTGTTGATCTTAACATACAAGTGGTCGCTATAATGAAGTGATTGTTATATTGAAGTTGTTGATCTTAACATAAAAGTGGTCCCTATATTGAAGTTGTTGATCTTAACATACAAGTGGTCGCTATAATGAAGTGATTGTTATATTGAAGTTGTTGATCTTAACATACAAGTGGTCGCTATAATGAAGTGATTGTTATATTGAAGTTGTTGATCTAGATATACAAGTGGTCGCTATAATGAAGTGATCGTTATATTGTAGTTGTTGGTCTAGATATAGACGTAGTCGCTATAATGAAGTGATTGTTATTGGGTTAACATCGAGAGCTCTTTCAATACTTAAGTTTATATCTTCCCACATTAAAACACGAGTATTTAGGGGTCTATAGATAGCGCACAGAAGAAAACAAGAAATTTTGTATGAGATCTCTATAACCAGATTGATTTGACAGATTGTAGCTCTAAGTCATGCCGACGAAATGAATGCAAACTGTCTGAGACATACACAATGACCCCACCTGAATGAAATAAAATATCGTTTCGGTATAATGAGTAGTTCGAACATTCCTTTAAAAGATCACAATCAGTTATTTGGTTATCTAAGTGAGATTCTGTAAAGCATAAAATATTAAAATCTGACAAATTTAAGTTCAGTATTTGTCGAATACTTCTTATGTTTAAGTGTAGTAAGCTTAGTGCGCTATTACAACTTTCATGGTTCGACTATTCAGGACCTGGGTTTGATTCTACATCGCCACATAACAACTAGTAATAATAAGATAAGTACCTGCATGTAATGCAAGTTTGCTGAGTGACATAAATATAAGAATACAGTTATAATCAATATTAAGTGACAATGACTGAAAATGTCTTTTAAGATTTGACACATATTAGATGAAACATATGAATTATAAATTGAACGTTTCAATTATCCATGTGTTTTATGTAAAAAGGTCCAATAGACAACGCCAACTAACTAGATCATTAAACAACAGTACGTAGAAAAGACGTGTGATCATTGGACCATTAAATAAAAAACAATTAAGATATACTGGCAGACCGCCTGGTAATGTGAAGTAGAAAAAGAATGAAGACTAGCAGAAGGAAAAGAGAAGTAAGTTTTTGGTATTGTAATCTACCATAGTGTTTGTAATTCTTAAGTAATGTTATTATCTATTTATTTATTTTGGTGTGGACAGATGATGTGAACAGAATATGCATATTACTAAATTTGAATGTGCAAATGAATCACAAGTTAAAAAACAAAATATAAATATTTGCAGTTTAGACTAGGGGAAAAAACAAAGTACTGTAATTGGCACTAGATTTGATCGTGAAAAATAAGCTACGCAACAGGAAGTGCAAGATAATGGCCGAAATACAAAATAATTTATATGTAATTAGGAGTAAAATAAATAATAATGACAAAAGCCTGGACTATGCCTTAGGTACAGTTTAGTGATCGTTAGGAAAAATTTACAATGACGTAAACATAACATATATACATATACACATACAATGTACATATACCCATGTTGACATAAGTACATTTATGCAATTGACAGTACAGCATATACAACGACATATGCATAAATTCTGTAGAAGATACAAAGAGTTGAAAAAGGTACATTTAAACAGTTGACATCACAGGGATTATTTTGGGGCGATTTTATAGCCGAAATTCGGTCATATTCCCAATGGAAAATAGTATCTTTTTTTCCCAATTCACAGACAAAAATTCCCAATCAAAAAGAAAAAAAAAATTTTTTTTAAATAATTTTATAAATTCATTTACATCACTACTGGTAGTAAATACCTTATTCTGCTACTGTTCTATGGGAGAATAAGTAGAATAAGTTGAACATTGCAAAAATTGTAGTTATACATTTGTCCCAATTTCGATTAAAACACCGCGAAAATTCCCAATCCCAAGGGTATGGGTCATATTCCCAAAATACCGAGAAAAAACCCTGGAAAATCACAACATATACACTGACAGCATACATTATGTCGTAGGAAAAACACAATGTCGACAAGAGTACATTCCTGAAATTCGCAGTAACATTTATATGTATATTTGATATAAGCATATATTATGCTGTAGGGAGAACAAAAATGTCGACATAAGTGCGTATCAGCAACTGACATTACAACATATACAATTACAAAAACGTAAGTCATGTCGTAAGAAATACAGCGGGATATTGACCAAAAAAATATATATGCATTTCTGATTCAAAGTAAAGTATGTGTTTGATAGATATTAAAGCATTTTTTGTACTGCAGGAAATACAAAATGTTGACATAGGTACATTTCTGTAATTCGTAGTAAAAGGTGTTTGTTTTATATAAGCATAAACTATGCCGTAGAAAACACAAAGTTGACACAAGTACATTTGTGAAAGTTCATATACAATGACATAAGCATACATGTTATTATCGTGCCGTAGGAAATATAAAAATGTTCACAAAATACCTTTTATGAAATACGCAGTAAAATACATATATGTTTGATATATGCATAAACTATGCTGTAGAAAAATACAAAATGTTGACATAATGCATAAATAAGTTTATGAAATTCAAGATAAGATATAATTATACATGTTTGATATAATCTGTGAAGATTGAAGATTGATTTACCTACAGGATTCCATTAAAGACCGTTTTCTAAAATCATTACACGTAATTATCGTTGTGAGATGATCAATCACATGGCGAATGCGATTAAAACTACGATTCAAACACGGTTTATCCATACAATACGTACAGTCTGAATGTAGTATACTGCATAACTTTAAGTACGTCCGATTTGACATTTTGTTGTTTTGACGTAAGTTTCAAAATATAAGTGTATTCATTTCGGATAACTAAAATTCCGGATAATGTAAAGTTTAATTATTTTAAAGGACGTAAGGACTTATTGAATGTAGAAATAATAATTATAATAGCCTTTATAAATAGGACGAATTCCTAAACTTGGCGACAATGAGCTGTATGGTTACAGCGATAACCCTGTGTTAAGCAGTTAATACTCCATTACCTCGATATAATGGGCAATGGAAGGGGGCCAAGAACCTAGGAATTGTGTTTGTTTAGCACAATTTTAATGGAAAATCTGTATTTAGAATCTTCAGAAAAAAGACTAATTTAATGCACAGACATCTGCCAGGTAGAGAGTTTGAAAATAACATTAGAAATTGGTAAGTTTCAAAACTGTGATTTTAATAAAGGTGCCATGTATCATGTAATTTTCTCAATTTCATCGGTAAATGGTAAAATGCTTGTTTGTTTGTTTCATCGAGTTTTACGCCATTTTCAACAATATTTCAGTCATATCGTTGCGGGCAGTTATCCTATCCATTAGATTGTGATTTATTATTGTTCGGTAACTCAAACCTATCGGATGATGAAAATATTATTGTTGTTAATGCCGTTCACAAATTTATTAAAAGCACTAAACGTTTCAATTAAAAAGTGTGTAATACAGATTCCTGGCAGACCGTCGGGGGCGATTTTATAGCCGAAATTCGGTCATATTCCCAATGGAATGTAGTATCTTTTTTCCCATTTCACAGACAAAAATTCTCAACCCCCCCCCCCCCCCCCCCCCAAAGAGAAGAAGAAGAATAAGTTAAACATTGAACATTGTAGTTCTACATTTTCCTCAATTTTGATTAAAACACCGCGAAAATTCCCAATCCCAAGGGTATGCGTCATAATCCCAAAATACTGAGAAAAAAAACCCTACTAAACATTCTTTCCATATTCAATTCACTTCTATTCACTTCAATTCTTTCTCATCTCAACATTAAACATATTTCATTTCCTCCCTTTAAATAGATATTTTATATATTCTTTCTATATCTACTAACCGAAATTGTTAGCCAACCCCTGCTACTTTAATGATTTCTTACAATTATCTTATGTTTTTCAGTTTAAAAAAAACACGACATATATACTACTTACTGCGCTTTTTGCAATAGATTTTACGTCATAATTGCATGTATTTTATATTCGCGTTATCGGGAAGAGCCGTAACTAAGATTTTAGAACGTGTGGCTCGACCCCTTTGCACAAATTGTACATACTTATTCTATGTAATATTATATGAAAGTTACAAGCAACAAAATATGTTTAAATTAATTATTTTACTAACCCGGACATTCGCTCTCCCGTCTTTTTATGATTTAATGAAATTATAAAGTATTGTGTTTACTGTTGTTGTTGTTTTCTTACTTTTTTTTCTTTTTTCTTAATGAAATCTTTTTAAAATCAATTTTATTTTCCAAGTGTTATTTGGATATGTTTGTAATAAGATACATGTAATATGTGTATACATACATTACTTAATGAATTATGTTGGGTGTAATTATTAATTTATAACCAATCTATATTTATTTTCAACGAATTTTAGAATTCATATAAGCCTTCAATCGCGAATAGAGAAGAATCGAACACGATCGCGTAGAATTTTAAACGGTCATACGAGTCAGTAGTTTTGAATTATTTTAGAGTTAAAGTTTGTTTA
Organism: Lutraria lutraria; assembly: GCA_964023205.1. Taxonomy (NCBI): domain Eukaryota; kingdom Metazoa; phylum Mollusca; class Bivalvia; order Venerida; family Mactridae; genus Lutraria; species Lutraria lutraria. Next base: position 22,497,852 of record OZ026849.1, read on the forward strand.
AAATGTGACGTGGTTAAGATAGGATGTAGATTTTCTTACGCATTTAATATCCGTTGACTCATTTTAATGCTAAACATACAATGTGTTTATGACAATATGTGAACTTTGTAGTAAATAAACTGGTTGAATTTTATACATTAAGATGGTTGAGAAATGTTTAACTGAACATTAAAACCGTGTGTTGACAAATTGACAATTAACGCTTAAGTTTGCATACATTTTAAAACGCTAATGTTACATACGTACACTAGTATTCATGTCGGTTTAAACTTTTGAGGCTGGACATAATTTACCTGTGAAACAGGTATGTTTTTCTTTGTTTTGTTTTTGTGTGCACGATATAATAGCAAATTATTAACACAAGATGTTGTTTAATGAACTACGCGATCTTTTTACATTTGTACCCTTGTATTGCGCATATAATGCTAAAATATTTGTACAAATTTCGAGTGATTATTGATAAATTTTAAACCTTTATCAGTAAATATTCTTTCAAGGGATTAAATACGTAGCGCAGAGGTGAGTCAAGCGCTCCGATCAATTTATATATTTGTATACAAATACAATGTACTATTATATTTTGCATAAAAACTTCTTTTTTATCTCCTGAGATAAGGCGAGTATTTTGTCTGGTATTAAAATGTACATTCATCCCTGAGATCGAAGACCAATGGAGAGGGAGAGAGAGAGGGAGAGAGGGAGGGACAGATTTAGAGTGGGAGGGGCGAGAGGAAATGTGGCCTTTATGTAGAAGTGTCTTATATTAAGAGGTTAACAGTCAAACCTGAGAATAAAAGCCACCAGATAGAGTAGAAATTCAACTTGTATACACAGTTTGGTTTTTTGTTTAGAGATTTATCTAATCTACAAAATCATTAGATAGATAAAATGATTTCAACAGACTGTCCGCTGTTCGCGAGTGACCGCTACGCACAGGTGACCATTAATTGATGTTTGACCGTATAATGAGTATCATTACAAGTGTAGTTCGGCAGATTTCGGCAAACGCCATCCCTTTCAAAAATCTTTCTAATGCCTGGTATTGTAGTATCACTCACAATTCGTCCATAAACCAAACAAACGATTCTTCCTTTTACACATTCCGAGAAAAATCAATGATACAAAATTCCCATAGTTTCAACGCAACTACGTATATCCCATTCATGCGTGTTTGGATGACATTATCAATAATTAAGATACAGTGTAATTCAATGTCCCGCGAGTATTGATACACAATACTAACTTATTTATTTGTAAAACTGGACTAACTTGTCTTTTTTCTGGTCCGTTGAAAGTTAATATCACAAAGATGTTACTCTTTCGCTTCTACAACGTTTGCTAACATTTTTACAAGAAACTAGATGGCATCCCCTTTTTAAGATACTTGTTGTCTCTCTTTTAATGATAGCATTTCTTTGGGACCGATTTTCTTACAAAGAAATCCTGCAATTGTTTTATGCCTCCGTAGCGATAGATCGGAGGCATATCGTTTTGTTGTGAGGGGCTTTTGTCTGTTTTTCTGTATGTATGTCTGTTTGTCTGTCTGTCTGTCTGTCTGTCTGTCTGTCTGTCTGTCTGTCTGTCTGTCTGTCTGTCTGTCTGTCTGTCTGTCTGTCTGTCTGTCTGTCTGTCTGTCTGTCTGCATCAAACTTTAACCTTGCCTATGAAATCAAAAGACTTCCACCTACAATCATCAAACTTCATATGTTGGTTCCTCATGACAACCTCTACAAAACTTGTGCATTTTAAAGTCAGTAGGTCAAAGTTCAAGGTCACCCTCTTGTGTCTTTCCAGTAAAGCTTCATTTCTCTTAAATCAATCTTGTAAAGAGTGTAGGCCTATTTCTTTGAAAAGATCGTACTTTCAAAAGACTCGTTTCTTTTAAATGAATGTTTTTAAGCATGTACGTAGTAGCATTTCTGTTGCGTTCGTTGACAGGCCGAATATATTTGATTTATGTGACTTTGTGCCTGAGATATTACATTTGTATATCAGCATTCACAATATTTTATACGTTTTGTGGGGCCCGTATCTTTGACTTTTGTTTACAAAGATACGAATACAGGGCGAGTTTTCAATGAGAAACGCGATTAAAAACTCTTACTTGTTATTCGTATCTTGAGCATTAATAATAAAACATTTTTTACACATAGATTTATTTATTGGGATAAGTTTTTCCTTTTAATGCTTTTTCATTTAGGGTGTATAACCGATCTTACCGCTGTGTCAATAAACTTCAATTCATTATTAATGTCACGTATTCCAATTCAATTGAATGCCCTAATTTATACTCACAAAGGCTTTTTTTAATTGAGATTTTAATGTTTGTTATAACGTTTATATGTAAACAATTCTAATATTTATGTATCTAATCCCTAACTGAGGTAGCCATATCTTACATATTGCGTCCAGTAAAAATAATTTCTCATATAATAGAGATCGCCTCAATATTACGAACTCTTCATTTATGCGGAAGCCCCGGTCATGGTTCAGTGGACTTGTAACCTGGCGATCTGGGTTCGAGCCCCGGTCGCGACGGATTATACCTTCCTAGGAAAATTTAACAAAAATGTAGATTTTCTTCCTGATGTGGAGAAATTGCCGGCATGTTTTAACTAATGTTATACATGCGAGTTTATCCTATCATTGTTTTGTATTTGGTTTTTACTGTGTATTACATTGTATTACAACAAAAAAACACAAATATACGAACTAGTATTATTTCTTCATTTGTCAACGTTTCGGCGCAACTGCCTTTATGAAGACATAAGAATAATAATAAAAAAATTTTTTAAAAGAATTTTTTTTTTTATATTACATTGTATGTGCATTTTAGTGTACAGCACTTTGAACGTTCAGTGCAACCTCTCCAAAGCAACACCCTTTGGGAGTAACAAAATTAAAATTAAGTTGTTATTGAGAGATTCTTGCTTTAGAGGGGTTAAATTGTTAGTTAAATCGTGCATTGGGAAAATATCACGCTGTTGTTGAAGAGAGGTTGTTGCTCAAGAGAGGGCCGCTCTGGAGAGGTTGTACTGTACATTGTTTGATGAAAAGAGTGCTGTATGAATGTGGTATATAAAAATAATAATACGTACCGATGAAGTATGGAACGTTACATCGTTTATTTACTTAACTTTTATCATCGATTTTGAAAGACATTTCAACAATTCCTGCCGAGCCTTAACAAGCTAAAATATATCAATAATAATATTGACACAGGAGATTTTATCTTCAATACGTTAATGCTCTTTACATCGGATTTCTACAGATCGGAACGGCTTGATAACGGATTTTAATCAATACTCAAGTTGGCTATAAAGTCAACACAATCCGTATATATTTTAATTAGCTGTTATAAAGTCAAAAATTCGACTGAAATTGACCAATACAACGTCCATTTGGAATGCCTCGATCGATTCCATATTTCCATCCATTAGACAGAGACGGTAGAAGTGTGCCGAATGATATTAAGTCCATACATTTATGTACAAATTTTCCTGTCTGAAATTACAATGTAAGTCACAGAAATCTATATTGTAAATTGATTAGAGGATGGCTAATTACAATGCGTTTAGGTCTGAAATGGTTACAACATGTGCGCAGATTTCGTACGAGTCACCATTATAGATTCTAATACACCAACAACTCGTCTGACTAGCTCCAATCATTCATTTAGTGTAGCCCCCTGTTTTTGCATTAATTTAACCATGGACACGATTACATTAAATTGTGGAGTCGCAGATGGAAGAAACACATTTCAGTATTTTCTTGAGATTGTCTAATTGTTCACCTACGGCTGCTATAATTTCATTATTCATGATTTATAGAATTTGTCTAAAAGATTACAGATATCATGTTTCGTTCAGACATGATTTTAATCTTATAAGGGAGACAACTACGTATATTCCAATATTTAAAAAAAATGTAAACTGGTTCCCTCTGACTTGTGTGTACAAAGCCTTTGCACTGCATCATGGAACGGAAACCAGTTTATAAAAAATGCTACAATTTTCAAAGGGAGACAACTGCATATAAGTCAATGTCAACAAAATCTACACGTTGCAAAGGGAGGTAACTGTTTAGTCTTTTTATCAATCTGATATCTTAAATTACTACTGTACTACTGTCCGTCTGTGTATTGACATATCTCGTGCGCTCGATTACTTCTTATTGGTTATTATTTATACTAAGTCTTGTCATAAAATAAATCAGGGACTCTATATTTCGTAGAGAGATTGTAATACTTAGTTCCTGTATAAATACATCCCATTGTGTCTTTTAAATGATCCAGTCAGTAGATTATTGTCATCGAAATCCATGACAACAAAATGGAACCTTCTCATTGGTCAATTTTAAGTGTATGATTATCAACAGCCAATCAAAAACAATTATTCAAATTCAAAACATTTTTTTTCAAAAACTTTTGTTTAGAACGTTTCACAGTTTGTTACAATTGGTCAATTTTAATACTATACTTGTTCTCGACCAATCAAATGCTTAGGATTTTAGACTGAACAAAATCGAATCATCCGGAACATGGCGCTGTCTACAAACTTTTGATGTTCCTGAATTTTATTACAATGAACCCCGTGAACAATGCCACCAACGATGAGAAGAAATAAGAGTTTGGCTTGGTTTTAGAGATCTAGGCCTCGTTTCATCAATATATTCTTATCTTTCGTAAGATTCTTTCCTACGAAGACACTTACGGCAAAAGTTACGAAATTCTTAAACCGTTTTATTGAATGTTCTTATCTAAATGTGTAAAGACCGCGACACAGTCTGCACGGGTAAAGTTTATTCACCGGCCCTAGCTATGTAAATAAGAAAAATACAATTGATTCTTTACATATGTTATATAGAAAATTTTATTTTATTTCTCAACATATTTTTGTAAATTATATACCAAATTAAAGATGAAGCTCTAATCTTTCAGAAAATGCAAACCTTTTGATATATATTAACTGAAAATATGTTTTTAAACAATGTGAACATTGACTCATGATAAATGTGTTTTTGAGTCGCTCAAACTTGCACATACGAGAATTACTTCGCACGCCTATGTATGTTGTTCTCGCCAGATAAAATTATTATCGATTGACCAGTAAGATTCCACAGCAAGATTCGGAGAAAACAGTTAATAAATACGAAAACTCCAAATGTATTTAAATATCTATTAGCTTATTTTACAATTTTTATCATGAAAAATATGTATTATGGCTATTAAACGCGCATACGATCGGTTAAAGAGAAATGCAAAAAAAGGTTTATTTTGAAGATTTGTTCACGGTCTTAAAATAAGTTTTAAAAATATCAGATTGTCAACAAGTTATAACATCAGCGATGTAATATTATGTCTAACAATCGTTATCACGGTGTTTGAAATAAATGCATTCAAATAAATAATATTTGACAGTGCCTCTAATCCCTGCTAATACGACTGAAAGTTCACCATTTGAGTTCTAATTTAAACTAGAAATGTGTCCGGGGGACACGAATGCCTCTCCGAGAGCTATGTGACAAGGGACCGTAACTACTGAGAAAATGTTTGAATTTTAACTGAAATCGATCTTGACCTGCATTTTATTATTATATTCATTCATGTAAAATATGAAACCAATCCTTGAAATATTTCTTGAGTTATTGCTCAGAAGCCAAAATTTGAACGGACGGACACACAGCCACACGGATGGACAGGGGAAAAATTTTATGCTCTTCCGCAATATTTCGAATAGCGGGCCATAAAAAATCCAGAACCAAACAACAGCCGGGGTTACATTCTTCCTTGTGTGTATAAAATTCATTTGTAGCTGGCTACGCCCCTGAACATAAAACTGAATTTCTTTTCCATTATTTACGAATATCTTGAACATTGTACACAACAGTCTTAAAATAAAAGGCCATCACGTAATAATAATGGCAGAAGCCGCGATTTCTTATCTTTAAGACAGCCCATGAGCTATCGTAAAGTTAAGAAAGAATCGTTCCCAAACTTAAGAATTCGTAGCTGAGAAACTATTGATGAAACGTATTTTAACGCTAAGAAGGGAGATAAGACACTTCTTACTAAAGAAGTGGCGTAAGATGTTTGATGAAACGAGGCCTAAGTCTGTACTAAGTAGAAGCCATTGTTGGCACGATTAACTTTTATGCACAGTTGGCCACTAACAGGGGTCAGACTACACTAAAATAATTATCATCGAATCAATCTATTTTCATTCAACGGTTTACTTAATGGCTGATTGTACGCATAGCTATTAAACTTGAATATTCAATACTGCATTTTTATGTCTGGTTAAAAACTACACCTTGCTTAGTGTCTTCATTGACATTTGACATTGTATCGCTAAAGTCGCTAAATTATCTTTATAATTAATGATGCCTAACCTGGTTTATGATACGAAAAAAAATGATTTCGTATTTGGATGAATAGACAAATTGATATACTTGAATTATGTATGATTATCCCAGCTAAAATTACCGATACAATGTGCGATATGGTAGGACAGGCCATGTTATAATAGGTGTATTGGTTTTTTATATAAGAATATCTTGACATTATTTGTACACTTGTTAAAGTTGTTTGCTCAAAGATATTTTAAACTTCTGTGGGAATACTTAGAGTCTAGTTTGTTTGTACGTGTGTATGTATGTTTAGCGCCATATTTTTGCCATAATGTCTAAAGACGTCCTTGACCTGAAATTGTTTAATTTATTTGTGAATTATTTACTTTCTGATCAATCATATTTCCCATGACATTTTTACCAGACCGAAATGACTACACTTTACGAGCTGACTGATTCTTTCAACGAAACCAATTATTTGTACCAGCCGAAAAATCATCATTTGTCAAGTTAAATATCTTTACCAGAGTCATTAATCTTTTACCAGACAAACTTATGTTTTACCAGACTGGACTTAACAATAAAATTACTTACAGTTTACTGCACTAAATAAATACATTTTATCGGAAATAATGATATTTTACCATCACTGATTTTACCGTACTGCTTCATATTTTAAAATCTTCTTTTAGCACACCAAGTAATATTTTACTGATCAAAGAAATATTTTACCAGACTATATCATCTGTTGCCAGGCAAAGTTATATTTAACAAAACAGAATCATCTTTTACTAGACAATAGTGAACTTTTACCAGACAAAATAATATTTACTTGACAAAGTGATCTTTTACCAGACACATACCTTTTACCGGGCAAAGTATTTTCTTGACAAAATCATATTTTAGTTTTAAAAGAAATTAATCGCTTGATAAAATTCAGAGCTTATAAAAAGTTTACCAAAAGTAGAACTTTTACCAGACAAAAATATCTTTTACCAGACATAGTTGTCTTTTACCAAGTAGAGAAATTTTACCACACACGTTCTTGAAGTGTAAGTCCCTATGTTAATATTCTCATGTTTTGTACAAATAAAATGAGTCGGACCAGAAACAATGAAATAAATTCGAGGGCCTTGAAGAATTTTTTGTTTGCATTTTAAACATTTTATCCAAGTAGGTATACGGGTAATATAAATTAACGCCACATAACATTAATTTATTTAATACGAAAATTATAAAATTGGTGTAAAAATTTCAACTTACAATCACTCCCTTTGTAGGAGTTGTGAAAAGTATTTTTTATGTTTTTCTGTGAAAGTCATAAATAGATCAGTTGAGACCTTGGATGTGTGTAAAGTGTTGATATAAAATGAATGTGTTTTTTCCTGAATTTTGTATTTAAGAAATTTTAGATTTTAAAATTTATTTAAGTTATTTTGTGAATTTGCAAGTTAAACGTGGGGTGTTCAAAAAGGAACCAGATGGCCTTTGTTTCTTCTTACTAGATAAACAAAGTAATAGAAAAAATGGGATACGGTACTCTGTTGATCGAATAATTTGAACACTTAATATTTTATAATTTATGAGTTCTGTGAATTTCATCTGGATGGATCAGGTGTTGGAATCATGCTGGAATATAAAATAAAATTATACAGGATTATATCGTGTTATTGACTGGAATGACATTATCAGTATGTTCAAAACAATTTCAGATTCTTAAAAAGTGTTAAAAGCATTTCGACAAATTTCACACTGTGTTCCTTTGAAATTGAGTGGGAAAAATGATTTATGTTATGGACGGAGATTGTATGTTTTAACTGATTTTTTTTTGTAAATTGAATAAGTCAAAAATACCGGAAGAGTGTTGATAATTGTACGTGGATTTATATCCATACAGATAAACCACATAATGTGGCTTTTATTGACAGGTGGCCTTTATTTTGAAGTCATTTTGTCTTAAATAATCAGTGACAATCTTTCAAAGAATGACTTTTATTCTCAGAGATGGCCTTTATTTTGAGGTGGCTGCTAACACAGGTTTGACTATATAATCAACAAGTATACTTCAGAATGGATGTATTTAATGATTGTTTGAAAATGTGCTTGTTTGGGAACTATACGTGAAATGCTGACAATTCTGAGAAATTTTTGTATAGGAGATGAGAGAGAAGTTCTCGGATCTTCGGACTTATTTACAGTGACTAGGAATAATAAATTATACGATATAGATGCTAGGTAAATCTATTGTTATCGTCGGCTTATATCTGCAACCCCGTAACTCAATTTTTGGCGATAATGTGATTTTGGCTTTTTTTTTCGTCTCGATGACAATCATACCTGCTTCTAGATCTCCCCTGAGTAGGGTTAATCCAAATTCCACAAACCCGTAACTCGCTTATTCACGCCAAACTTCAAAACTCCATGTTTTGAATCGGTTAAAGACCATCCATGTTTGGAAAAGACATAATGTGACCTTTATTGACAGGTGGTCTTTATTTGGTTGTCATTTTGTTCTAAATAATCAATGTAAGGTTTTAAAATAATGGCCTTTATTCACAGGGTGGCCTTTATTCGGAGGTGGTCGCTAAAACAGGTTAGACGGTACGTTCATGACTATACCGTACTCAGTAACTGTGCTATTACATTATTCATACAAACATAAATTCCACACATATCATCATGCCACACATGACCTTGGTCAAAGGGAATATTTTAAAATTACATTTAATGCATTGATGTTTGGTCTCACGATATAAAAGCTACACTGATCTCCGAAAGAAAGATTTCACAATTATTATTCAAATATGTTAGCAAAGTGAAATCATGTTGGATAAAGATTTACGCACGAATGGTAAATTCGGTTATACAGTTTACTTGAATTTAATGTTGTTTTTATTTCGCCGAGTGATATTGAAAATCTTCTTTTATGTTTAAAATCGCGATTTATGATTATAGAAAATAAGCGAAGAAAATGTGACGCCTCTTTTTATGCCCAGTGTATTTCATAAATATTAATGTTGGATATCACTGAAATATGTTTGTATATTGGAAAAGCATTATCTTCGTGGATCTGTGTACTAAATCTTGACCAGGTGAACTTTTATAAAGTCAAAAAATGGCTTTTGGGCAAACTGATCAAAATTATATTAAGTTCAACTCCACAAAAAAATGTGGCATAGCGAGACGTTTGATTGGGTATTGGTACACCATTCGACTAGCTAATCAGAGCTGTTGTTTTTGTAGATGAATGATTTAAAAGATCATCTTTTTTTTTAACACTATATATCCGAAATTACTACAACTTTGTTTTATTGTACTCCTGAGCCAAACGATTGATATTGTTGTTGTTTCAGATTCTTAGAACCGTGTGAGGTACCAGTGCCCCCTAGACGTACCTCCAAAATGGATGACGACTTGGTTCCCAGCTCTGATATGGACATGGAATTCATTGAGAAAAACCCGGAAGCCATTTTTGGTAATTTTCGCACATTTTTTAATGAATCTTTTCTGTCCTGAATTATCGTGGAGTTGCCTCCCTTTGTGGCTAGGAATGTGTGTGAATTATCTCAATAAGATACCCTTCCCTAATCAAGCTCACGCAAAATATCGACACTCTCGTTGAATGCTTCTGTAATTTTTCAAATTATACCCCAGTTATAGTTTGCGACAATGAGTGACTCACTATAAATATTTTAAAATTCTATCAAATCATTATATTGCTATAAATAATTGTATTTGATTCATCGAATACAATACCATTATGCGAGTGTTCGTGCCGAACCGAACCACTTGGGACTATTTTTTGCATTCTTACCAGTTGAGCAGAGTTCAAGCTTCAAGTCGAAAGCTGTATTTGTACTTGTAACACTTTCTCCCTTTTTAGATTTTATCACAATCAAGAATATACAAGAAAGATACGGGAAGATTGATCCACCATGCCATACTAACCGAGACACATATCGTAAAAACGAGGCTGTATATCAGAACGAGGCAGAATTCGAAACTTTCGTCCAGCAATTTCCTATTGATGATTCGATCGCCGAATGTTTTGCTTCAGCTAATGGTAGCGTAGCAACCAAAAAGGAAGAAGTGTTTGTTTCTGTAAGTAGTGTATTATCAAAGTACTTAAAATTCTCATGGAAACTGAATTTACTTAGACTTGCATTGCATCATGGAACGGGAACTAGTTTAACAATAGATAAAAGTAGTACTTTGGTCAACATCAAAATCCATGCGCGTCGAGCGAGTGACGTCCATGGAAAACTTAACCATCGTTCTGATCTCAATAATTTTGTATATAAATAAAATAATCAAGCTATAATAATTGTAGATGTGGGAACTATGTATTACGTAGTTCCCATATCTACAATATTTACCTCCCTTGGCGGCCATCTTGCTAGGCAAAGTTCTTATGTGCTTAATAGAAAAAGTCTGAAAATTGGTTATTTAACAACTCATTTTATAAAAGTTAACTTAATCATGAAGTTGTTAATGCCATAAGCACATCAGGTTTAAGAAAATATAGTTGTCACATATGAATATCCTATATTTAGAATTATTAAAGCAAAAATATAGATATCTTCTAGCAATGCCTGATTAATATGCCAGGCAAGATGGCCGCCAAGGGAGGTAAATATTGTAGATGTGGGAACTATGTAATCATACTTTATCAGTTGATAAAATATAAGCGGTAGTTCGTCTGCACAATAATTAGATTACAACAGATAGATATATTCAAGATCATGCTTTAGTAACAGCAGCATAAAAAGGCAAAAAAATATAATTGTTTCAATAAATATGAAAATTAATTACTTTATTTTTTTTAAATTCTAAATTAGGGAGGTAAGCGACCCCAGGTTTCAACAAAATACAGCAAGCTGAAGAAAAAGTTCGGTTGGAAAGGAGTAGATGATGCCAGTTTGTTATCAGAGGAAGAGGGTCGATCAAGAGATTCGAAAAGATCGAAAAAAGGAGGAGGGGTGTTCAGCAAACGTCACAAATGGAGAAATTTTGGACATGGTGCTTTAAGTTGTAGCAGCAAAAAATCAGTGAACTTTTCAGACAATTCGGAGAAGTCCGGATCAGAAAACACCAGCGAACTCAATGGAACTGGACTTGCCTTCGGGTCACGTGACTTGCGTAACTCCTCAAGAAGCGACGATCTCGTGCTCACGGACTCTTTTTCCATTTCCGATTCGCAAATTACATCGTTTTCACAGATTCTTTCACAGGAAATGGACCAAACGGTGCCCTCTCATTACGAGCATATCCCACCCAATTTATCGATGCATCATTCACGATCGTTGGACACTGCCGTCTCCAAGGTTAACCATGGATACCAGACCGCTAAGTTCACAGCTTCGCCCGCTGAATTCAATGACCACATTGCTGGAATGTTATCAGGGGACACTAGTGCAGTTGTAAGCATTGTTTTAGAATTGTTACCTTTTTATGATACAGGCTAAATAAGAAGGCCATTATGAAAACACTTACTTATTAACATCACAATCATACCTGATACAAAGATCGTCTGTTATACAATTTTCTCGTTTCGGACACTATCTTTAGCGATAAAGGCCAAATTTATAATGACCGCCAAGTCGTGATGACGACGATCCTTGTCTTCATGGTGTTCCATGTTTAAAGCTTTATGTCTATGTATATTTTGAAACAAAAATATGAATGTTTTACTAAAATCATACTCCCGTAAGCCAACCCGATTGCTCGCTGATTGAGGGCTAATAGCTCTACCTAATATGAAATTAATTTCTTATCTACATTAATATTAAACAAATACATTTGTATTACCCGATATATAAAACAGTCAGTTGTAACTTCTAGGCAAAATATATGTAAAAAGAAAAAAACCAGATACATTTTGTAATTAACTTCCTGTTTATGTTCAAATATACATTTCACAGCAAGTGAATGCATCTTTGTTGATAACACGTAACATCACCATTAGGACTAGTATAGTGTACAAACTGCCTAATATAAATAATATTAAATATCCTACACATATATATCTGTCGTCTGCGGTTTACCTTATTGAAGATAATGGAAGGCATTTTTAAATCAAAATCCACGAATTCACATCCTCACGAAATAGCTATTTTAGTAAAAGGAAAACACGAAAATTGAGCCCAACGAAATTAAATGAAACCACAGTATTTGTTTGTAAGAATTTATTGTAAGAACAAAAAAAAAAAAAATCAATGTTTCCTTCAGATTCGAAAGATTGAAGATATAGAACCGGGAGAAGTTTTAAAACTACGAGATGACAACAGAAATAACTTATTACATCGTTCAGTATTACAAGGCAGTTCTGACGTCATAAAATATCTCATTGAGAAATTCCCCGAATTGGCGTCAGAAATGAACGCTGAGAATGACACAGCGATCGAACTTGCAGCGAGGGTAAGATTTTGTTGTTTTTTCAGTCTAGCAAGAGTTGCACACCCTTTGATTAATAGATGAATTAATCTAGAACTGTCCGGTCAGAGTTTTGATTTAAGCCGTAATTGTTTCTGTAAAAAAAGCCTGATTTGGGGATTTTCTTTTTGTTTTGAAATACATGTATAGAAGGAGTATTGAAAAAAATGATTATGCTTTATGTCGTATCGACGATATTTCTGTTATATACTGTGGAATCATTAATTTTCGTTGGGTTCAATTTTCGTGGTTTTTACTAAAATGGCTATTTCGTGGAGACATGAATTCGTGGATTTTGATTTTTGAAAAGAAATGCCTTTTCTCTGCATTTAAATTCGTGGGGATTTGATTTCGTGGATGAGCCGACCCACGAAATCCACGAAATTAAATCCCCAACGAAAATTAATGATTCCACAGTATACGCGACCGTTTCACCTAACCAGTTTTCCTAGACTGAATTCTAGCCAGTACTAACTTACTCTTTTATGTATTGAGTCAGCAACTTCTCATATGGAGCAAATGGACATGTTTGTCAAATTTTCATAGAAGGGTACCGACGGAGATTTGAACCCGTGTCTCAGGTTAAAAGATAAGCACATTAATCACTGTACCACCTCTGCGGTCTCGTCATTTCATATTCGATGCTCTTCATTTATACGATATGATGCATTGACAGATATAACAAAATTGTTTCATTGTGTACTTCCTTCGAAAAAAATTCTTTAGCTTTATCGTGAAAGATTATTCATATTTATTATAAATTGTTATCGTATTCATATTCGTACTTTATTACTTTCAGTATGGGAAGTACGAATGTCTCAAAGTTATACTAGAACGGAACCAAAAACGTAATTCATTGGGTGTTTCCCTGGTCAATCGTTTGTTGAACGTTTGTTCCCAGTATGGTCAGGTAAGCTGTTTGTACGCGGTACATGTATACATGGATTGTAACAAAAGTCTGTAAGTTTTAAAAGTGAAAATTCTATTGAAAAGACGAGTCTCAGACTAGGGACTTAATTCTTATTATTAACCTCGCTAAGAAAAAAGCACACCCAGTCAATTTATAAGCTAGTTTTCATTGGACTAAATTTTGTCACATGGCTATTTGTAACCAATCAAAATGACTACGTCTTTCAAGAAAAACATTGGTTCATAAAAGACTGATTTACGCATTATACACGGAAGACGTTGTTTGACTGAAGCAGTAGGAAGTAATTAAGCCTGGACAGATATATTACCGATAAAGCGTGACACACAATTTGTACATTTTTCTTCCTGTTATAAAATATGTTTAAATGTCCTTACAGGCTGAGTGTCTTGTTTTGATTCTAACGTACATGTCACGTGACACCCATGGCACTTGCACCCTCCCTGGAGACACACGAGGGAACACGGCGGCCCATCTAGCCGCCAGACACGGACATCTACATTGTTTACAGGTCAGTATTATCTAGTATCTAAAACCTTCGAGGACCTGAACTCTAGATCGAAGAAGAATTACTGTATTGGGACTAAATGTCAAATTGACATAAGAAAACCAAAGCAATATGCTCCTCCTTGTCTAACCCTCTTGTGGCTTTGTCGCAAACCGTTGCAAGACAATACATCTCGGAGGTATTGCGCTTTATATTCCAATTATGTATGTGTCTGTGTTTTGGATCTGTTTTTGAGTTGGTGTGTTTTGGGTACGGTGATATTTTGGTAATAGTAGGGTTGCTGTATAGTTTAGTGTGTTTTTTAGGAAATCCTTTTCTTGTCCATAATCATTTATGTATACTATGTCTGATTATCGAGGACGAGTTGCACTCTTCTTTGTAATTGGATGGATGTATGAACTCCAAATCAATGGTGAATTCCATAATACAATTTCTATCTTAATGATAATTGCAAGCATTTGATAGGAAAGATGCTATGCTTTAGTTCATAATTATGTGTTTTGTTTATCAATAAAAATTCTTCCAACTGTTAGGGACTTGTTCAGCGTTTTGACAATGACTTGAGGAATAATAATTTGTTATAATTACAGGCTCTTGTTGCTGCTGGGTGTGACGTGATGTCAGAAAATTTGATGCAGCAGCGCCCTCTACACGTAGCCCACCAAAGCCGTAGTCAGACATGTTTTGAGTATCTGTTACTGTTAAATATCTGCGAAGAATTATTAACATCGCTAAGAACACAAGTCCAGCTAAATATGAGGTTTGTTTCAAAGTCACGTTTTTGTTACCATGATTTTCATTGGACTAAATTAGGTCACATGACCTCTGGTAACCAATCAAAATTGAAATCTCTTTAAACAAAAAAGGACTTTGTACTCTGAACAGATGATAATGAGCTTAGTTTAAAATTTCACTACTTTAACTGCGATCTTTGTTGCACAAAATGAGCTTACAATACGTCTGGCTTTCCAATAATTGAAACAGGTGATTTTATATCAAATGAAACTACACTTCCATACTCGAAGAATTTACTGTCTGGAATATTTCTGCATAAGAAAATCATATAAGGAAATGACTTAAAATAATCAAAGTACTGAAGAAACTCATCGAAAAACTGAATTTAACCAATCAAATAAATAAATAAATCTTGATTCAGATTAAACGATCAGATGTCGTCAGTGAAGCCGTCGCTGGAACATATTCGACTATGTCTCCAACGTTACCATGATTTGTGCTCAGAAACCAATCATCTTCTGACAGAGAATAAAATCAGTATCCTTCAGACGCTCAATAATTTACAAGAGGAATTACAACGATTCGTACAACATACCAGTCTGGACACAGCCACTAAAAGAAAGGAAGCCAGGTACCAGAACATTCAAAATATTTTCGTTTGAATTAAATTAAAATCTGAATTCCATTCCCAAAGTATTATGGTTGAAAATATAGAGCTGGAAATGATTTCTCGATTGCATTGTACATGTATACATATGCTAATTGTGAAAGTCACCTACATTTATTTATTTATCTTAAATGTAGACAAAAAATTGATGATCTCAGAGCTGAAGTTGAACGTTTGGAAGATACGTTTGAATTTTCTCCCCTTGATGAGTTAGATGGCGCTTTGTCTAAACTCATTTCTCCCCTGGACGAAGTAATAGGTAACCATGGAGATGATGTGAAACTTGGTGATTTCGAAACATTAACGAAAGAAGAAAATTGCTCAATCCTCAGGTAAGTGAACTTCTGCTAATTTTACATAGATATTCCGGAACCAGTCTAAGAATGAAGACTTGTGATTGGTCAATTTTGAAATTGTGGTCAGTAACAGCCAATCAGAGTTTTGTTGTGTGTCTGGTACCCAATATCAGTACAATAACTAGAAGTTTGTGTATGAACAGTATTACCCATACATGAGAACATTTACCGTCGTAGAACGAAGCAGTCGGTGATTGGTGAGGATAGAAAAGTTTGGATAGAAAAGGGGAGACTTTGAGCTTACCTAAAGTGTACATAAAAACTCAATGTTTACGGCAGACTGGTGTATAAACTACATATAATGTCAATATTTTTGTGAAGATTGATAATAAGTCATATTTTACTGTGTACGTACAAAACAAGAAAACCAATGACGCTTTGCTTGTCTAGGTATAATACACTTTTCACGTTTGTGTAACCAGTGTCTGGTTGCTTCTTAGCAGAATTATTAATCTATACATCCTGTATGTTTCATGTATAATTTTATTCCTTCCAGTTCTTTGATTCGTGATATTCATAAGGAGAGTATGTTGGAAAATTGGGAAACAAGTGGAATATACTCAAAATATCTCAAAAGAAGTCAAACTTCTAATGGAATGGATGATCAACCATCACATGTGGTTACAAAGAATTCTCCTACATACATGACTCACGCAGACATTTCTCAAAGTACAGGTGATGACAATACTGATGCGGATTATTTGTCTGGAAGTGAACATACTGAATACGCTAACATAAATCATGCTCTAACTGGAACACTTCGTGTAGTGCAAGATTCCGAAGATGAAGGAGAAGATGATGATATTGATGATGGAAGAGTTCGGGAAGACTTACCAACTTTTCCGGAAAAACTTGCCACAAAAACTCACAAAGAAAGTACTAAACCAGAGATTCACACAGAAGGAAATATTAATGACAGGCTACATGACAATAGTGATCTTAAAAACCGAAGAGAAGATATTAATGTATTTAGAGAACATGGTGATAGAGCAGATAATGCTCAGTTAAGTGATCTAAATGAACATTTTAAAGAATGGGACAAAGATACCCTTGGTGAAACAGAAATTAAAGAAGACGGAAGTGCTAAAGATCCAACTGAAAGACCTTTTACTAAACTACTTTCGTTGGATGAAAGAATTGACCTTCTTATAGCTGGCGAGAGAGAACGAGAGAGAAGTTCAGATGCAGAACGTGGGCCTTCTTCTGGCGAAAGTGGTAGCAAGGAGTCTCATGGTTTAGGATCTATTTACACATCAACATTTACCTCAATAACTTCAGAAACATCGGGTACATCAGACTGGTATTCCAAACACGGATTTCCTAGCCTCGATACCACATCTAGTGAAGACGTCACTTATGACGTCACCAGTGACACGGCAACTTCTTATTGGTGGGATATCGGTGATGACAGAAACGATGACTCTCGTGAATTCAAACGCTCCATGCCGTATGGAAATGAAATAAAACGTAAAATACATCTGAACTTAGAAAACGACGAGTCTTCCTATGACGAATTGAGACAGCATCGACTTAAAAGTCACCTACGTTCTATGCACCAAACCAGGTTGGATTGATAATTGATTTGACATACCTACAAAAGCCTAAAAAATTAAGAAAAAAACTTCAAAAGCCTGAAAACGGCAGGTTGTCCTTAAACAAATTGCATCAAATGTTTGGTATCAAAGCAACCATTAACAAACAGACAAACCTTTAAAAGCCTAAAACGGACAGGCAATTCTTAATAATATATAGCATCCTAGCAAACATTATCAATTAGATTGAACCTTCAGAAGCCTGAACCTGACAGGTTATTTCTAATCATGGCCCGAGTTTTTAATCACTACTATTTTGTATGTGTTAAATAAAAGTTTTGAAGAAATAACATTTGACATTAAAAAAATTCAAAGAATTATTTTTTATGTATGTAAATATGACATTCAAATTTCAGGTATCCTAGCAACCACTATCGTGAGCGTATTACAACATCAACTGGTGAAATTATTGGAGGTTTCCATAATCCACCAACTGAAGAACGTGTCTTAGTGGATGTTAAAAGTGCTTTGAGGGAACGTCGACGTAAGTCTACAACATGAACAGAACAGCCTTGTCTTGAAGTCTTGACTATTCTGCATTGTCTCCCCTGAATACTATAGTTCTCTCCCCTGTATGTTATGATTTTCTCCCCGGAATGCTTTTGTTGTCTCCCCTCAATTATGTGCTTTGCCTCTTGGTTAAAATTTTACGAACACAAAACATAATGTTTAATGATTTTTTTACTGTTCATGCATTGGAACCTCTTTAATATATATTTACCCTTTTATGCAGGAATTTAATTGATCCAGTATGTATCATTTTATTTTTTTAATTCAACATCTTTTTTAAAATACTTAAAATTGTGTTCTCAGACCATCCACCAATGCTGAAGCCTAGAAAGACAGAAAATTCCAAATTATTTACATTAGATGATGCCATAGCAACCAAGCCATTGAGCCAATCAGAATTCAGAGAACGCTATGATAGATCCTATACAGCTATTGGTCAACCAAACCTTCGATGGGAGAATATGTCCATTACAGTAAGTCCTTAACAATTTCTTTTCTTATAAACTTTGATTAGTTCAATCATGTATGGAACCTTTTTTGTTCACTTCAGAAATAAAAGAAAATGTACGTTTTGTAATAACCTAGACGTTGAATTTCATTTTGTGTTTAGACTGTCCCTTACCTTTTTTAGCTCGTCTGTTTTCGAAGAAAAAATCGAGCTATTGTGATCACTGCGGGGTCTGCGTTTGCATCGTGCAAGAAACCTTTATGTCGCTCATAACTCGGAAACTGTAAGAGGTAGCGACATGAAACTTCATAGGTGGATAAGTTCTCACTCCGACTCGAGTGGTTAACAGACGAGCGTTGGCCCTGCTTGTGATGCTCTTGTTTTACTCTTCTTGTATACTTCAGAAATGAAAGAAAGTGTAAAATCTGTAATAACCTGGAAAATGAATTTCATTTTATATTTAGATTGTCCCTTACATGTATACAAACTTACAAAAACAATATACACATGTATTACTTTATAATAGTATCTAAGTAAGAAAGTTATTGTATACTTCCGTGATTTGTGTTCACTTGCAAAGCTCATTTTGTAAAGTTATCAACTAGGCACTGTAATAAATTAAAGTTATTTAAAGACGATGTTTTAAAAACAAATTAAAACATGTATTTTTGTTGTATATTTTAGGACGATGAAGACAGAGGTAGTTTGGCTTGGTATGTAGTTCTTTTATTTTTCTGCACATATAACTTTATGCTTCGTTACGTCAGGGGCACTATATTACTATATTTTTGTAATAATGTGTATTTGGTTAAGTAGAATAGAATATATTCATTTGCATATTTAGTCCTGAAAAGGACATTTTACAAAGCAACAATGACACATATTTCACAATAAACAACATGTAGACATATCGATGGCGCGAACGTACCGTCAACACTAAAATACATTTGTTTATAAATCGAGGGTTCAGCGCAACACAGTCGTAACTTGTTCTTATTTCAATATGAGTTACGACACTGTTGCGTTGAACCCTCGAAATATCAGAGACGTATACAAGACAGAGACGTATAATCCATGTATATACATAACATGTATATTATACTCCTCTGTAAATATGTAACATTGAACATTTTATTTCGGTAGAGAAATAAACTATCCGAGTTTTCTCTCAAAATTAAAAAGTAGCATCATTTGACCTTGATAACTTTTAGGGTTGATACACGCATTGAAATGGGATTTTTAATAGTGATTTTAATGCATTCACACACAGTCGTGTATCTATTTACAAGTGTGTGCCAAAGAGTGGCCTCCCTTTAGAGATGACTACTTTCTGGTCACGTGACATTGTTAACCAGACTGTTTCCTCCTATTTTCAGGTCACGTGACATTGAGTCCAGCGGATCGCAGACACCACAGAGTTATGTTTGAAATCAAATTTAATTTAGAATATTTAAAATAAAGATGATTTTTTAAGCTTCAATTCAATGTGTACGCTATGAATATAGACCAAGTCAAATATGGATCTTTTTAGCGCAGGCAGTAAGTATACGGACCTGTGTTGGTAAAACTTATTAAATTTATTAAAACAAAACCCATTTATATCCTACCTTATACATAAAAATGTCACAGAATTCGACCCTGCTCAGCTGATATATATATATAAATAAAATCTTCTGTAATTTTAGGCTACATTTGTGCGTTATGAATATACATTCAGACCTGTGAACAAAGGCCACATGTTGAAATAAAAATATTCCGGAGGTCATTTTTGTACTATATAATGATTATATGCCGATTTTAAAAGAATCAACGGGGTTGCCTTAAATCGTTTTGGTCGCTAACACAGGTTAGATTGTTGTTTATTATACTTTTACCTTCACAGGTCCGTTGATAACTGTTTTTAGCTCTACCGATGGCGTTCTGAATAGAAAGTAGTGATTGTATATTGTGATTAAAGTAAAAATGTAACAAAGATCTCCACAGACGGGCTCAGCTGTATTATAAAATGTAGCCCTTAATTGTGCATTTTTTTTTTATTACATTTTTTGATATTGTTGTTGAAAAAGATTCAATTACTATTGCTTGAGGTCTTTTGTCTCAGAACGATCTTATTTTGGGTATTTTACCTTGAGCTGGTGATTTTGTGTTCTTATGTGGTGAGTTTTAATTCAACTGGTTCCCGTTGGTTCTGTATGTAGACCTTTGGTGCACTGCAACATGGAACGGGAACCAGTTTAAGTTTTAATTGAATATTTGGTCATATTTTTTTTTGGGGGGGGGGAATCAATGCGTTTGAAGTGTAAATAATTGACCAACATTGTGTTTATACATGTATGTTGTTTAAATGTACAATTTGTACGTGAAAATATTAAAGATATGATAAAAAATGTTGTCTGTTTTATTTAATTAGCTTACACAGATTTTTGAGTTATAACTATGTTATTATCAACCAATGTTTGGTGATTGAGCTGACAGGGTATGTATCAGAAAGTTTCGTTCAGCAGGTGATACCAAAAATGATTCACAAATCAATTAAAAATTGGTGACACGTTTTAATGAGTTTTACCAAGGGAGTATACTCGTACAACACTTAAAAATAGTCCGGTTTTATATTTGGATTGTCTCCCTTGATACACTCTGTTTTGTACACAGCTCTTGACACTTTTGTTTATGTATTCACAATACGTCGGTGAACCGCACACAAGTGCATAATTGATTATTATATTTCCGATTTGAAGGAAAAGAAACATATTTTAACCGCATTCTTTTATTCCACTGTCGTATGATGTCAGACATCTATTTTTTTATTGCTGCACCAGAAAGCGTTTGTGGGTATTTCATGAAATCTGATAAAAGTGACATTTCAATCTGAGAAATTATTTTACTTGGCCTAAAAACCGTTTTTGTATCTGGTTATCCGACCTACCCGGTTTTCCCAAAAGACCCAAGACTTCTAAGAAGCCCTAGGAAGTGTATAGTAACCGTCTTTTTATTCTACCTTTCCTCACGCTCTCCATTTCAAGAGCAAAAAAAGCGACCCAAAACGCTATTTCTAATGAGCCTGTTACCAGAAACAAACATATTTCTTGTTTCGCCTTACAGTAAAATATTGATATATAAACCACCTTTTGGATAAATTATTCGGTCTTAATACAGGGGCTGTCTCAAACTCTGAATGCGGAAACTATGGACTGTCTGTTAGTACAGACGTATCTTGGCTAAGACAGAAGTTTTATAACAGAACAGAACAAAAACTTTTATTTTAGACTTAAGCATAATATCTCATCGTCATAACATATACAAGTATATACAAACAATTATAAGTACATTCAAACCTATGAGGAGGACAAAATGCCGTCTTTATTGACAGGTGGTATTTATTCGGAGGTCATTTTGTTCTAAATAATCAATGATGGTTTTTCAAATATCGGCCTTTACTCAGAGGGTGGCCTTTATTCGGAGTTGGCCACTAAAACAGGTTTGACTGTACATTCGTGTTCAGTCCGCCTGGCTAGCTCAGTGGTTAGAGCGTTTGTCTGATGATCGAGAGGTTGTGACTGAGTTTGAACCCCGGGCGAGGCTCACACTGTCTGTGACAAATTTGACTGAAGATATTACATACTATGTTAAATTGTCCTCCACCTCTAAATTATGTGGGGTAGCTTGGCAGAAACTTATGGATAGAATGTGGTTAGTACTGGTTAAGGCCTAAATGAAGTGCAGGAAAGCTGGTTAGGATAACTGCCCGCCACGATATGAATGAAATAATGTTGAAAATGGCGTTAAACCAGATGAAACAAACAAACATGCGTGTTCAATAAATAAATAGCAATTCAGTACATGTATAATGGTGGGGAAATATATTACATCGTATTTAGCAAATTAAAGCTACGCAAAGTGAAATAAAATAATGTGAGAATATTGTTATCGTATGAGCGTATCATTATACATGTCTGTCGACTGTTTATAACTTTAAAATATTGCGCTATCCCCGAATTTGAAAATAAAAAGGGTTATATCCTGTTCTGGGAATGTTTTGTACCAGCTGTTTGCTGTTCATGTTTGACAGAATTTTGTACCATTTCAACCAAGATTTTTTTTAGATTAAAATTACTATCTCAGCTAATTTATATCAATGAAACCGGCCCTTAAATTACCCTAATTAACCTGGTTCCCTATGACTCTCTCTGTACAAAGCATTGCAATGTGGAAGGGAACCAGTTTACTTTTTAATAAGCTTTCAATTGAGTGAGTTATGTCCCTTTTCGTCCCCTAAATTTCACAAATTCCGAATTTAAATTGGAATTTAACTTTCATTGGTTTTCAAGCACAATCACTTGAAAGGAGACGGTTTAATACAATAAGTTACCTTCCGAAGTAATAATGTTACTTTGAAATCAATAGTTCGCATAAAATTTGCATAATTTCGTAGGATGACAAATTATTGAAAAGTTACTCAGCTGTCGGTGCGAACGAGTGTAAAAAGAAACAATGCATTGTAAAATACAAATTCACGTCTGAATTATGGAAAAACATGACAGTTTTGGTTTTGAAATATAACGCACTGATACCCTTTTAATGTACAGTGCCGTTCGGGGGTCGAAATGAGTTATTTCTGAAAGACCGCGTAATAATATAATAATAAATATCCAAACTTTTAAAAAGCTACATTATTTCATAGATCTTTTGAACATTGTTATGCAAATAGATATTAAGCTGATTTTCCCATTTCACAATCTAACCACTACAAACATGTAAATACAAAATTTCTAGTTAGAAATACGTGGCTTAATAGTTCTATCTTTAATAACGGACTCACTAGATTCTCATCATTTGTCCGCGAGCGCAACGTGTATTACGAGACTCACTAAAGAAATACGCGGCCTCTAAACTCAGTTGGTCTTTCAACGCAACATGATATAATGTTGTTTTTTCACACTACCTTGGGTTTTCTTTTTGTTTCGGGGAAGACGCCCTGGCTCTGACAGGCGCGTAGCTAGCCCTCCATGGATGTGGATTCAGGATTAAGCTAGCGGGGTCCGGCGGCATGCCTCCCCCGAAAATTTTGAAAATAATGTTGCAATCTGGTGCATTCTAGGCGATTTCAGGGTCATTAATGCGACTTCTTAATATTATATTAGAATATGGACAAATAGAATACATTAAGGCGTCAAGGGTTTATACATTAATGAAGTAGATTTTTGTGATTTTAAAAAAATCCTGATTTTTTTTTTTTTTGTCAGAATCATGTGGATTCAGCTGCGTACTCGCGTATAGGCAGCTACGCGCCTGCCTGAGTATGGGAATGAAATAGTGGGTTGAAACCTCTTTTGGGGGAAAATTATCGCCTGAAACCAATTTATGCGGAATGAACTTGGAAATTTGGGGAAATTTACAGTCCACAACTATGTAATAATAAAGAAAACCCCTGACTATATATATTGATACTGAAAAGAAGGTCTTTAAATACAAGTGGTATCTTAATATATATATACATACACGTGGTCCCCCGAGCAAACTGTGTTGTATAAAATTTATTAACAAAGCAATTTAAAGGGACATACCCTACAACTTGGTGCATTTAGAATCAAGGCAAAATGATGATAAATTAGAAGCTTGTAAAGTAAAAAGCCGACGAAGAAAGTTTCAGCCAAAAATTCATCCAATTAAAAATAAAATCACAAAAAATATTAGTTTCCATAAAAGATCGGAAACTCTTTGGAACTTGTTGTACAATTTTTGGGTGGAAGTGATTTATTATTCATAGCTATGATTTTTGCGGCTAGTACCTAAACTAGTAATTTTATGACACAAGTTCTTCTTGCAATTATCTATCATATATTGTTTTACATATACATCTAACATATTTTTACACTTTCACAGAATGTTTGTCAGTTGTAGGGAATGCCCCTTTAATATTGCAGATATATATGCGACTGCCATTCAATCGACTAACTTAATGTCTTATTAAAGACTTTTGTTCTATATATGAGTAAATTAAAATGACAATATATAACACGTATTCATAATTAGAATACATTTTAGCGCCTGCTTTTTTTGACAGCGACGTAAATAAATCAATTAATACATAGTTCATGTATATATTCATAAAAGTCCAACGTTTTTAATATTAATATATATTTGTATCTGTTTAATGAATGACATACCAATCTTCTTCTTGAATAAAAAATATAAATTTTACAATACTTTATTTTTAATGGCCATATTCAGATAATTATACTGTTTACTCCGCAAAGACACCGAGATATTCTGACAACGCATATTTTCAATTACTGAACATTTACATATCGTTATTTTTTTCTAAATCTATGAACTAACACATCGGATGTAACATTGGTGTATGTATATGAGTAAAAGAGATAATGAAGCGATACTGTTGATATTTATATTTTCAAATGTGTTTTTTTTTATTGTAAATTCTATTCAACCGTATCGGACATTATCGTATGCAGTCTTTACCATACAGCCGATTATTGTTTAAGAAATTCTGGGATCGTTCAATATAAAATTGTTGACTTCATTTCAAACTCAACACACCGGATGCAAAAATGTAGTGAGTAACTTACAAATGTACTATAAAATAAAAAAAGTTAAGTTCATATTTAAATAGATTTGTTATTATAGTTTAATAGAAATTGACAAGGATGGGCGATTAATGGTTTACACGTAAAATTTATTCCACAATTTTGTAATATATTGTTCCTTTTTAGTGGCCTTTCAATTATCTCAACATCCCGATTCTAATCACAAAAAGCAGCCAATAATCACGAAAAGGTCAATAAACGTCGTTATTCCAAATAAAATACTCGGACTCTAGTCTTCCCCCTTTGGTGCCTCTTGGGAAGTAAACCGGGATAGAAAGTAGTTCGTATATTGTGGCGTAAGAGTTGTTTTGAATCTGCATTTATTTCATAAAGCAGCTACGTTTCCTTGATGCATATTGTATAATAGTTTTATTAGATACAATAATTTGTAGAATCAATAGCTAATTAAAATCAATTAGTGAAGGCAGGTGCCTAAAATAACGCGCGTAGGAATACCAATTAAGGTCAAAATTGTGTAAAGTTTTGCACAAAGGAAAAGTAGGAGATATGTACAGTGTGTGTATTAACTGAATGTATCCGAAATCGACAATGTCCACGATAGTTTAAATGTATGTCGGAATAAATTGGCGTTTTATTCGAATTTAGGAATAAATGAACAACTGCTGGTAGCTGGGAATTTGGATTTAAACTCACGATGGATACACGATTCACAGGGTATGTATATAAGTGTCCCAAAAGCGAGTGCCGATCACTTTTCAGCAACAGTGTAATAAGCTATGGCGGAGTTCGGAGACACGGGGCTCAAATTAGCGAGGATTTCCCAGTGTTTGTAGCTTAATTCTAGCATGATCGCCGCTAATTTCGACGTGAATTGTTAGATTTATTTGTTATCTCGCGAAATGCATCGTTAAAACGGACATTTCTAGTGTGTTTAGCCCAGTAATTCGGGATTCACGCGCATGTGGGTCACCCTAAATTAGTTGTTTAGGCGCCGTTATGTCTAGCCCGACAATCTTTTTCTTTGGTCGTCACGTGATACAATATTTTACACCTTAATTCTGTCGCTTTATGTGATAAGACTATTTTGTGTATTCGTATGGTTTACAGGTTCGCTTTAACATTGTTGAACTCATAAAAACGAGTTGGCCTAGTAAACTGACTTTTTGCCCAATTATGATTTCGGCTTACTTTTGTTTATTTTTAATAATTGCATGTTGTTGTTTATATTAATATTCATTAAATTTAAGCTTACTAATTTGTTTGTCTATGTGTTGCTATAATTCATACTGTTGTTAGATTGGGAGTAGGGAAAAACAGCTTATTTATTTGCATGCTCAGTATTTGACTATAGTTACATGTGCAGTACATGTATTGCAACTGGTTGGAAAGAATAATTGAAATGCTTATTTGTGCCATAAAATACTTTTCTTGAAATAATGATAATTTTGAAGTCATTCAAAGAGATTTTACCTGCCTGTATTTTTTTAACCTGTTCATGGGTCGAATGTTTCAAAACTTGAGATCGGTGTCGGCTGACTCTTAGTCTTAGCGTTATGGTTTTCAACCCATTTCTTAATCTTATAAAATATGCATTACATATGTATATTATGAATTTGTAATATATATATATATATATATGTGTGTAATTGATTATTGAATGTAGTGATTTGTTGTCATACAAATTTATTGAGCTTTGTTTGAAAAGTAATATTGTCAAAAATTTGTCTGCATTGTAACTAACTTCAGAATTTTGATAAAAGAGATTTTACATGTAGCTTGGAGATCATTCTTAAGTATATTATGACCTTAGATGCCATGAAAATGATGTGAGAGAGAAACATGAAAATGATACATACATGCCTGTTTTGCTGTACCAGAATTTTGATGATTATTTAGTATTTTACTATTTAAGAATAAAGTATGAAACTCAGAAAGCAACAGATCTGTAACAAAAAATATACAGGTCTCCAATGAAACACACCATTTACCCAGCACTCACATTATTTACATATCATATATTTAAATGTACAATGTATTCTATCTTCGCACTAACCCACTAGCCCATAGCCTGGGGCTAGTTAAGTAAATTCTATTTGGGCCAGTGAACCTTCACAAAGTGGTGTGTTTGGGCTCAAAAAATTATCATCTTTTAAAATAGAAGAAATTTATTAAAGACAGTCACATATCGTAGTTTAGAAAATGCAACTCCCTTTACAGTGAGTCTTTCAATTAATTTTCTGTGACAGGTTGTTCGACTATATACTTTATGAAGGTAACTCTCTAAAACTAGGATGCCCCCAAAATACTTAAGAAGGAAAAAAACTCCTTTTGGGCTGTGGGCAATTAAGTTAACCCACTAGTCTAAAGACTGCCTTTATTTTTTTCAAACAAATTATTGCCATGGCTGTTTTATTTTATCCCGGATCTAAGTGTGAATTCATATTAGTATACCTTATCAGACCTGTTTCAACAGAATGTTGCGTTGGGCTGTGTAAAAACTATAAATATTCACTTCTATATATGTTCATAATGTTGTCAATCTGTCATCAACATATGTTACCATATCCAAAGCTTTAAGTTACATACATTGTACATTTTGTACATGTGGGTAATTTATATGGTTATAGGCAAAGTACTTCTACAACGATCTATGATAATGATTGAACATCGGTATTGAATCATTGTACATGTACACAGCAGAGGTTTTCACCTTTTGTAACAGAGGCCTATTAAAGGCCCCTATCCTTTTCTTTAATTTCTTTAAAATCGTGCAGTTTTCCCAAAAAATCCAAACTTACACAATATTTTTTTATTTCTCAAATCTGCAATTTTAGGGATTATTCTTCCTTAAAGCAACAGGGTAAGGCCTCTTCTCAGTGAAGATAGAAAAAACCCTGGCACAGTCCTTGTTTAAAATTTGTACATGTATGGTTGAGCAGGATGGGGGGCACTTTAGACTCCACATTGCCCTGTCTGAAAAGTTGAGTATTTTTTCCTAAATTCATAAAGTTGCCCCTCAGTAGAATTTCATTTTTAGTTCACCTGTCAGGAGTACACATTTAAATCAAATTCGTAAGATATGTTTACATGGACATGTTATTGTTCCCATGGCAATTTCCCCTCTAGATGCAATTTTTCCGATTTCTAATGCCCCCCACCTTTCCCTAAAGTCAGTATATACATGTATACAGTAAGAGGGGAATCCATTAAACACACACCTGATCTGGCCTAAGCTGTAAATGATGATATTTAAGCAATAAACTTACACATACCTGATTTGAAGTGAAAGTAAAACTTTAATGGATAAAAATATTCCTTTTTTAAAAAAAAAAATACTTCATTAAGTCATTAATTCCGTGTTGAATTTATCTTGTACTTGCTCCTATCAAAAATGATTGCCACAAACATTTTTTGAAGTAAAAGTGTAAATTTCCTATACTGTAGAAACATTTTGGTATAAGAGCACATATAAATATTAATTTCGTAAATATTCCTTTTCTATGAAGTAAAATAAGATCCAGGAATGGAACATGTTGATAGCTTTGTTGTACAGTATGAAATGATTATATATACTTCAGAATGTTGGACACGACTCCATATGGTCCTGGGAGCCGTGTCAGTCTGTGCGATGGAATGGGAACATATTGTCGTCTGTTTTTGCGTACTTGTTTGCATGAAAATCTGTAACAGCTAAGTCAGAACTGAAACATATGTTCGTATCCCGTTTTGTCCATCGAAAAATCTTTCGACATCTCTTATGGTGATACGGTATTCTATATATACTGTACATTTGTCATCATGTGTACGGAGCCATGTGTTGGATAGAGTTCGGTGCAGTATGGCATATGGTGGAATTTGTCAGCTGTGGTTCGTAGAAAAACACAGCCGTGCCGATACTAGACATATGCTGCCGTTTCCATTCACAATCATTGTGTGAATCGTGGCAATATTATGTATGTATAAAACTTTAGCCATCGTGATGCATCGTAACTTGCAGATGTGAAGGTGGTTCTAACATAATTATTTCTCAAGTGAAAAGGCCACTGTTGATTTACATTTTCGTATCTTCTATTTCTCAGAATTTTTTAACAAAAATCGAGGAGGGAAAATGTACTCCTAGATGTAGCGTTCTCATTAGGCGTCGTAAGTTGAATTAAGGTCAAAGAGTCAGCAAAATGTCCTACTACTGTAATAACGAATTTGACCGGACCTTAGGTACAAATTCTCATGGGGCAGAGGACTTAATTCCCGCTTGACCCCGTTACAGCAACACTGAAGTTGAAGTGTAATTTTAAACATATTGAATTTGTTACTAAATGTATAGTACAAATATCTGGAGGTGTTAATTTATATGGTAATTTTTCATTTCAATTGATACATAGTAACGTAATCTTATGTGCTTGGTTATGATAAAACCAGGTGAAATTTTTGACAGGTTGATAACATCCATGTATTATATTTTATAGAAAATGAAATTAAAAGAAGCAGGTCATGAGGCTTAAATTAAAATTAAGTTTGTTTGCCCTTTACGGACCGACCCGAAAAAATCAACGTCGACTCAAAAGATTTTATTGCAAAATCTTGGAGAACTTTATTTTTATACTTGGGAAAATATACATAAACATTTAAAGTAGGTATCATTTGAAGTAATGAAGGAAAACAATAATGGGTACTGAGTATATGTTTATGGTTGATTAAAGCACACAATAAATGGTTGTATGGTAGCAGAGAATACATTAAATGAATATAGAATGCATCAAGATAGAAGTGTAATTTCATTCTAGGTAAAGGTCAAATTCAGAAATAAAATAAAATATTTTTCCTACCTACCGACCCTCTTCTAAAATTCAGGGTCGGTAAAGGGCAAACAAACAAACATATTTTTAATTTAGGCCTGATTAATTTACATATATATAATATACAGTGTATAGATACATCTTGCCCAAAGCCCGGGAGGAAAATATCATCCTTTTAACTAAGGATATTATCCATCAAGAGTTACATGTAGTTCTGACTGTGTATTTAATATTATAATGAAATTTTAAGAGGTAAAAATCTTAAGCAGTGAAAATATTTTGAAGAGAAATTTTAAGGTGTTTTAAGGCTGAATGAATTAATAGGATAAATTAAGTGTATAGGCCTAAATTAAAAATATGCTTGTTTGCCCTTTACCAGTCGTGAATTTTAGAAGAGGGTCGGTACATGTAGGTAGGAAATATATTTATATTATTTCTGAATTTGACCTTTTCCTGGCATGAAATTACACTTCTATCTAGAAGTATTTACTGTGTGCTGTTGTCAACCATAAACATGTACTCAGTGCCTTAACACGAATATTATTGTTTTCCTTCATTACTTCAAATAATACCTACTTTAAATCTTTATCGAAAGCACTGACTGACTGAGTACATGTATATTTTCCCTAGTATAAAAATAAAGTTCTTCCAGATTTTGCAATAAAATCTTTTTTGAGTCGGTGTGATTTTTTCGGGTCGGTCGGTATAGGGCAAACAAGCTTAATTTTAATTTAAGCCTCAAATTTAAATTGAAGAAGTCCCAAGCTTTCAAATCATTGTATTTTTGTGCTGGAACCAGTAGAAGGCTAAAAATCCTGTCGCAAAAATCTTGATACAATCTTTTTACGGAGTTGAGATAATCTGTCATGTGTCGGACACTTTTAACTGACCAGGATTTCTGTCTCTTAAAAAACTGGACACACAAAAAAATATTATCAGTGATATTCATATTTATATTACCCTTTCTGCATGATTGCTGGTCCATGTTTAATTAATCTACATTTCTAATTTGTTCATGAAAGTTTATTTGATGTCAATTAAGGCGAGTCAGTCAGTCGACTTATGTCAAAATCAATGAATTATCTTTCTTGCATATCTGAATCTATCGACTTCATAAAACCCACGTTTTAACACAAATTGTATAGGTTGACTGCTTTTCATACCAGGACGCATTGAAATCTCCAGTACATTTACTGGATGCAAAAGCCGTAACCGAACACCTGTCACCAAAGGTCAAAGGTCGCTACATATTTGAATAGTGTATCTTAATTTAGTCGCACGATCTCGGTCGTTTAATGTGTTGCATGAAATCCTTGTCGTGTGTCTAACGCGTGTCCTGTTTGTTGATGTGAAATTGTCAATAATGTTTGATAATCTTTTGTGTATTTAATTACTTCTGCGGTGGTTTGTAATTCGTTTGTAAGTCATTTTGTCAATGTTTTTTCTCTTCTGCAATTAATCTTTTTTGACACCCCTAAAAATTGTCAGATTTTTTTCATTTCATTCTATTTGTTTCCAAATTATGTGTTTTTAATGTTCAAATTCCACTACAAATAATGAAGAAATATTCTTCTTTCAAAAAACTGCTGCTAAAATTTCCCCTTTTCGGCCCCATTCCCAAAGAGATGTGGAGAGGCCCTAAATGCACCAGAAATAGAAGGTTTATAATAAGTTTGACAATCAAAAACTTTCTGTTTTTCTAACAATTATAGTGACATGCATGTTTGTAACTTAGGGCCATCCTTAAAAACTTGTTGGTTAACAGTTACGTGACTATCCAGGGATTTTTTGGGGCGATTTTATAGGAAAATAGTATCTATTTTTCCCAATTCACAGATAAAAATTCCCAATAAAAAAAAATAGTTTTTTTATTAATTTTAAGTTCATTAACATTGGTAGTAAATAAATTATTCTGCTACTGTTCTATGGGAGAATAAGTAGAATAAGTTGAACATTGCAAAAATTGTAGTTATACATTTTCCCCAATTTTGAATAAAACACCGCTAAAATTCCCAATCCAAAGGGTATGGGTCATGGGTCATATTCCCAAAAATACCGAGAAAAAACCCTGCTATCACATTAAAAATAATCCCACAACCCCGAAATATTTTTTATTGATATAATGTAAACATAACAGTATGACTACCTTAATACCTACCTACCCTCACTCTGGGACCTACCCTCTCTCTGAGTCGTGTCACTGAAATCCAACATTTTTGAGGATGGCCTTATCATGTTAAATTCTATTTATACTAATGAATCATATATTTATAATTTCGATGTTTTATAACCGTTGTATTTCGTTTTTAGTTTGCATGTTAAAATAAATGCTCCGTATTGCACAAAAACATCCATAAATTTGTATTGTTTTCTTGTATGCAATTTGAAAATTTGGTGACAACTTGCCTATTTTTCGATTGTCACAAGTTAGTAGTATTATATACCGTATATTATAAATTATATTATGCAATACATAATATATGGAGCATTTATTTAGATAAATATTGTAATTTGTATTAACTTTGAGTCACATCAATAGATTATGCCCTCACTTGAATAAATCATGGTTTTATTTGGGGGGAGGGGCATAAACATTGTTTCATTTTGGGGAGGGGCATAAACATTGTTTTATTTAGGTGGGAGGGGCTTAATCATGTGATGTGTGCTCAATGCTTAGTTGCTGTTATTTTGTTATTCAAAAACCTTTTATTTTGTCTTCACATTGATTTTATAAAAAAACTTCCAATAGTTAGAATGCTTGTATGAAATGTTTGGGAATGTTATTTGTGTGACCCCTAAATCCCCTAATTGTTGTTATTTCAGTATCCGAGGGCCGTATCCTGGGCCTCGATTTGGAGACAGGGTTCCTTATCCGAATAACAGGTAAAATGAAGTAAAACAGTTATTTACGTAGAAGTGCTAAAAACCCCATATGTATTATATATAGATCTCGCTAGAAAAATAACACATCATTTCACATTTTTCAATGTTTGGCATTTTTCATGGTTTTCATTGCTCAAAGGTACGAATTATCTAAAAATACTATTATTTTTTTAGCTGTTCAAGTGCCATCAAAGCAATGGATTGTCAACCTTATAGTCCTCTGGCAAAAATTCTGATGATGTCTGGTAAAAGTTTTGAGAATTACTTAGTGCTCAAGTCCAATAATTTTTTTTTAGCGAAGATTTTTCTCAATATACTGTAAAATTCCTAATAAAAGTCCTCCTCATGGCTCCATTTAAAAAAAAATCTACTCAAGTCCTAAACACAGAAAAAATCCAAAATTAAAATCCTCCAAAATCCTACTTTTTATACAAAGGACCAAACATATATAAATTACAAAAAAATGTATATCAATTAAACTGCTATAGATGAACAGATTCTAAGGTCACGTAGGCCATCTATTGATGCCATAAATAACACTGCATAGCTCAATTTAAACCATTATGCTTATAAGTTATACATGTAATTGGCGAAATGTATGCTTTTTGGCCTTTCTATATATAATTATTCTTTTAAGTTTGTCAGCTCCTTGGTGCTATTTGTCTTTCTAATTGACACTTAGTTGGGACTCCACAACAGGGATTTTTTCTTTGGAAAAGGGGAATACCCTGGGATTGGTACATGTAGAAGGTGGAAAGAATTACACCAAATAGGCAAATTTGTAGGTTATTAATAGTGCAAAATATGGGAAATATATTTTTTTTTAGGAAAAATAAAGCTTATTTTCTGAGGGGAAGACACTATCAGTGTCACTTTCTAAATAAAAAAAAACCTGTACAATTTTATGTGTGCATTGTTAAACAGATGTTTTCAGCCAGTTGATGTTAACACTAAATTATATGTCACGTCTCATAATCAATTAGGCAGTTTTACGATGCCGGAACCTTTGACTTCTTTTTTTTTATCTTGATCAGCGATCTTAATTCTCGGTGTCTGTAATTTTAACATCGGAACTGTTTCTCATAATATGCATGCTGTAAAAATTAGACTTAATTAAGTAAAAAATGGAAGTGCTAATTTCACTAGATTGTGTCGCTAATTTTTTTTGAGTGGCATTAAGGCTCCTGAATTACTTGGTGAAAATCAAATTTCCTCATGACTTCAAAAGCCTAATAATGATAGGGACACTTACGAGTGTCTGCAGAGGTTAGAGTGAACTAAATTGAACTGCATGAAGTAGGCCCTTATCGAGACTGGAGCTGGCTGTTAATGAGAGAGCTGTTCAAGTGTATGAAATAGCGGGCCATGCCTTGATATCAATTAAGACTGACTTCATATTCATAATTTTAACGGTCGGTCCGTATTATTGATGCATACTCTATTGCATTTTTATGGCTAAGATATCGTCTAGACAAAAAAAGAGTTAGTGTTTTTTGTTTTTTTTGGATTTGATTGATTAAATGAAGATTTCCTGTGATAACCAACTTAATTTTTACTTAATTAAATAAAGGCAATGAACTTCTCCATCACAAATTACAGTTCAGTTTATCATAAAAATTTGGGCTATTTCTACTTAAGCTTAATATTTATTACATACGCTGGCTCATAAAGTTTTTCCAAATATGGTCATGCATCATAACTTGATTTTCATTGAAAACACAAGTTTGATGTTTATAAAGTACTTGCATTGAATGTCATAATAACGTAAAAATGTACGAGGCACAGGGTTCTAGGTGTACGGCCCAGTATTGTTTTAAAAATTTAGCCGAAGATTAGTTGCCTAGGGAAAGAGTTCATATTTGATGTGCAGACTAGAGCTAAATAAAAAATTAGGGGACCTCTTTCGTAGATTTGAGTTTTACGCCCCTTTTCAACAGTCAGAGTCATATGAGGCGGACAGTTCACCTAACCATTGTTCCTGGAAAGAACCAGTACTTGACTCCCATCCTCCGTAAGCAACTGCCTACTTTCTCACATAAAGAGACATTGTCGGTAGCGGGGCGCGAACCCATGACCCTGTATCAGTGAGATGTTACAGTGATTTGAAGTCAGCGACCTTAACCACTTGACCACGGAGATGGGTACTAAATGACCTAGCTAGGGTGTTGGTGCCACAAAAAATGAAGAGCGAAAAGAAAACTATAGTTTCCACTGCCATCATCAAAATAATATTACATAGAGTTTGATAGTTGACAATTTTTCTTTTTCAAAAATATTTTTCATGGAATGAGATGAAAAGTTTATAGGTGTATGAAAATGTCCGAAAGAAAACATTGATAAAGACTAAAATAAATCTAGGGTTGGCCGAAAATCAGGATCACTTTTTTGAAGTGCCTAATCTTTTATTGTTTTATCAAGTTGACATATTTTGCACTTAATGAAACAATCCCATTCATAATTCATCTTGAAAACCCTTAATAGTATCAATATCAGAGAAGGCTTCATGTGATTCTCGTACCGGATATATGCCAACTTCAACTGATGCAGAATCATATTCATAAGACAAAGCTTATGAATGCAAAAAAAAAAAAAAAACATTTTTTACCCCACCCACTAGGAGGTCAATTACTGGTTGTTGATTTTTTTGATAACGTTCAATACTGTTTTATTTGTGTTTGAATGCCTTTTGTTTGGATTTAACTTCACTGCATGCTTGTTGCATTTTGATCTTTTTTTCAAACCTGCTTCGTAATGTTTTCTCTTCAGTTTTGCTTTAAATATGTATAGTCTTTCTTGTTTCTCTTTGTGCAGTAAAGCAAGTGTTACTGCCCCACCCACCCATGTTTTACATCTTTACTGTGCATATACATGACAATTTGTGACCCCCATAGATATTCCAGGTAACCTCTAATCAGAAACTAGTTCAGGCTAAAAAAAGTTCTGATTACAGACGTTTTCGGAATGACAAGGTATTGTGGCATACAATGTGACCCATTGTTGTTAAAATTCTGTTGTGTACTAGATAATACATGGGCACAAGAAATAATGTTTGTTTCTGTGTTCTGGTCTAAGAGGTTTCCAGACTTTAGGGGTTCTGATTAAAAAAGGGTCAGGCTGTCTGACATAAATATTGCTGGGTAAGCACAACTCCAATTTTGTACACCATGTACCTCTTGGTGACATCCTTAAATGAGGTTTAGCAAAGAGCATAGATATTATTTATAGATGGTTATGGAAGAAAAACACGGACATATCATATATCGTATGTAGTAACATTGTTACTCTCTGTTGATTTGTATTAAATTTAAAGCAGAATCTGTTTCTTCATGTTTCAGTGCTGGGGGAGGGCCGTACCAAAGGTTCGGCGACAGAATGCACATACAACCTGACAAAGAACTGAACGATCTTCTGGATTTTAGCGCGGTGAGTATCTTTATTGCTGTTGTAGAAATTAGCTATGTAAGGGAGAAATTGATCTTACGGACAAAAATCTTCTATGTTACAAAATGTGCATTGAACGGATTTACGTGTCAAGTTGGGTGTACAGAAAATGATGATATATAGTCAACTGGGTTTTAGAAGTTAGTTTCCATTCCTGTTGAATGGTGATGGTTCTTCTTTGTTTTATACGGATCAAATTAATTTGCTTTGATGAATTGAACTTTAATGAGATGTGATAACTTGGTCTTCCGCAGCTCTGATGATCGAAGCTTAGGTTTATATACAGTAGAATTGGTTGATGCGAAATGCAGCTATCTGGATTTAAATTTTTTTATGACACAAAATCTGAATTAAAATTTCTTAAAGTTAAATGGACATTAAATAGCAATGCTTATACTGGATAATTCATTTATATGACTGTGTATGGCAACAGTTAATAAATCTTCAAATTCTCATCACTTTCCTGAACAAACCCTGAATTCCTTATTTCGACTATCTGTTGCGTATTTTATTGCAAATTTAGGGGTTTCGTGTATGTCTGTTAGTCCTTGGTGTGAGAGACTTCTTCCATTTATAGGAATATATTCTTTGGTTGTTCCCTCTTTAGCGCCTTGATTCGTATTCAATTGATTATGTACAAATTTGATAAGGCAGAAAAAGATTATTTTGTGTCTGAAGAAAATAAAAACAGGCAACAATGAGAATTTGATATTTATTAAATGTGTTGTCATGGAAACCAATTGTTGAATATGTTTTATTAAATAATGCAGTATTTTAATATCATAATGCTGAAAAAATATTGAAAATTTCTGGGAATTACTGTAAAATCATTAAAATAGCACAATTTTGCTTATGATAAATAAAATTAATGTTTTGAGTGGCTGTAAGATTATAGAATAAGATTTTGATAAATTAAATAAATCGATGTGTTGTATTATAATAATATTTTAGATAATGATATTATAAGTACTGCAGAGCTGTGTATATCTGGCAGTATTGTAATGCTTATTTTAATTTCATTCTGTTGCTATGGTAACCATTTACTTTTTTAGTTGCTATGATACCATACCTATGTTTTGTTGTGTTTTTCTCTTTTTATATTCCCTTGTCCTGCATGCCGTGGTGGCTTACAGTTCAACGATCCATTTCATAAGGTTAGTATATGGCATGTGAATTTACCCCACCCACTTTGATTTCTTATAAATGCTAGTATTACCCCTTCGTATGAAATTCTTGAAAAACCTGAATTTTTCTTGAACTTTGTGTAAATTCTGTATTTTCATTGGGCTCAATTTTCATAGTTTTTACTAAAATGACTATTTCATGGGGACATAAATTTGTGGATTTTGATATTTGAAAAAAATGCCTTATCTCTGCATTTAAATACGTGGGGATTTGATTTCGTTGATGAGCTGACCCACGAAATCAACTAAATTAAATCCCCAACGAAAATTTATGATACTACAGTATTTGACAGGGGAATATAATGCTGACTCTTCATTTTGCTTTGCTTAGAAAGTTACGTATTAATTGTCATCTTTAGTTGAAATTAGTGTCATAAAAAAGCTATCGGATAGAAATAAATTGTATTGCCCAAGTTTCAGTCTATGGCTGAGGTTTTGTGGTCTGAACGACATTGTTGAATGGTAAAAATATCCTGTATGGTACAAAATCAGTTCATTAAACCACTGTCTGGTAAAAAATACCTGATGAGGTAAAGGCTGACAGGTAAAACTATCTGAATAATCTGATTTGGTAATAAACTTGTTAGGTAAAAATAACTGATGCAGTATGTGTTAAGTCTGGTAAAAATATTTGATTTGGAAAAATGTTATCTAGTAAAAATATCAGAATTTGTCGATAGTTAAAAATATATCTGAATATGGTAAAAATATATGATACTGTTAAATCTTGTCCAGTAAAAATATCAGAATTTGTTAATAGTTAAAAAAAGAATATGGCTTTATCTTGTCCAGTAAACATGTCTGATTTGATTAAAAAAGTGGTTTCGTCTGATAAAAAAAATACAGTAGATTGATTTTTGATGTTTTCTCCATCGATGAAGCTGATGATAAGAACTGCATTATTTTTTTTGTGGATTATGATTTGAATTTAGCTAGTAACCGTTTTAACTAGTTTGCGCAATATGTTATATCAGAAATTCTTGAAAAACGAGCTCTTTTCTTGTAGCGAATGTTTTGTTTTGAAATGTTCTGGCTTTGAAATAAATTTTGAAATCTGATAAGCCATCTACTTCTAATTAAAATTCCGTTTAGTTTTTTTCGATGCTTGTGTGTATTTTGTTTCTTGTGTTTTAAAGTTTTGATACAAAGAAAAGACTTAGCCGGCTATTTTGAATTTAAACTTTTGAAAATAAATCCCGTACAATTAGTTAAATGTTACTTTACTTTCAATTTGACTGGTTTACATTGTAAAATTATACGTTTGACCTGCCCTACATACCTCACTCAGACTGGTTAGGTTTTAATCTTGTTTCGACATGTACTTTCATAATTAAAGGAACTTTTTTTTTGAAAAAAAAAACTATGAGAATCGGGAACCGTGAATTTTAACAATTTTGAGATAGATTTTGGTCCTTTTAAGTTAATAACTTACATGTATTGTTGTGTGATGAGTTAATGTAACTTCTCAAAATTTTATGAAAATAATGAGTATTATTTACTTGTTATTGACTTTAGCGAAAAATGAAGATTTTTTCCTACCAAAAATTTAGGGCTATTAGTCGTCCTGCTACTCATTGAGCCCAATTGTAGCTGATATTTTTCTAATTTTGGAAAAAAATAAAAAAAATTCTTTGGACTTGTGGAATAGGAGAATTTAGCAATTGGTTTGACTATTAGGTCTAAGAATGTTTAAGTAAGAAAACTTACCAATAATTTGATAAAATATTAAACTTTCCATTATTTCATTAATAACTTACATAAGTTTGTTACATGTAATGTATGTATGTCGATTATTGCTTGTTTAATGTCATACTTCATTTTAAGGGAATATTTAATAGTCGTTTATTTTTACGAGCATTTTTATTTATTTTCTAAGTAGAATTATTAATCTAGAATTGTTTAACATATTATCTGCTAATTAACGGTAGCTCTGTGCTTTTATTATCAATTTTCGACCTCAAAAAATCGTTTTCTAGAGAAATGACTTTTCTTCAGTTTTTGCTCTTTTTTGTGGTTGTTGTACTTTGGGTTAATTACTTATTGTTAATTAACATGCAGATAATGGATTTTCCGGGACAATTTTATGGGCAATTAGTTATTATGTTTTTTTTTTCTGGCCTGAATGTTTTGTTTACCATATGCTTAGCTAAGTTATCTTTGAGTTTTTTGTGCTTTTAATAGAAAATATCTTGTGTTTATTTTATTTTGTGTATATTAAAATCTGTTTGATAAAATTTTACACAAATTGACATTCCAGTGATTGTAACAAATTATTTGTTTGTCAAATTATTTAAGTATCTATAGTCCACCATAATATCTGAATAGCCATCAGATTGCAAAACCTTGGTTAGAATTTTCTCTTTCTCAAAAAAAAAAAAAATAAATAAATAAAATTGGAGTAATTTGACGAATGAGTTTGTATTTTAGACAAGAAAAACATTTAAAATCTAGAAATTATATTTAAATCTATATGCCTGTCTCCATGTCAATAAAGAACTTGAATTATTGTTAAGAAACAATTTTTGTTTATAATTTATGAAAATCATTGAAAATAATCTAATTGTAAAAATCTTGTACGCTTTTTAAAAATGTAATATACTGATTATGGCAGGTAAATAAAGAACAAATTACAAGTTGATTACTTAAAAAATAAGAACAACATAAAATGTACTTAACCAATCATAATTTCTATGTACTACGTTCATTATTTTTGTACTATGTTAATTGTTTGTTTTTTCGATGGTTGTCAGCAGTGAGGTGTCCTGTATTATGCAATTTGTCCGTAAGATAACAGTTTTATGATAGGAATAAATTTTATTGTCATCTCTTACTTGATTTTCATATGGACTGGAGAGAGTGATGTATATATACCTGTGTAGATAATTATCAACCTGTTACCTGTCTAGTACGCTGTTATATGACCACTAGAAAGCCATCCTTGAATAGTATTTTGTTTGTACTCATCAAAAAAGGCTTCTACCCAAATTTGGAGGGGGGAGGGTGTGCTAGAAACAAGGTATTCAGTATAAGGGCCCTTATTAACTCAGGTTTAGTAAGACTGTCACATTTGTCCTAGTTTCCTTCAGAAAAAACTGGCATGGAGGCATTTGCTATTACAACAGTTAAGGTAGAAAATTGTATTTTACTTAATTTAATAGCGAAAGTTTTTGTTTTAATAATACTCAAAATAAAAATATGAACAAAACTTGTATATTTGCTTAAAGCTGTTCATAAAATAAAGTCCTAAACATTTTGGCTGTTCCAAATGTTACCTAAGTTACACAATGGTAGTAGAATGAAATAAGAATGAATGGAAATAATCCCAACCCTTCCCTGACTCTTCACGACCCTTCATGACCTCTCATGACCCCTTGGCCCCCTTTTCTCCCTAAAGATCTATGTTTTACATGCTCAGCAAACATTCAATGGCCTACTCCAAGCTACTAAATTCTCCTTCTCAATGAAGAGTAGAAATCAAGCATATTCTACCTTTTTCTCGCCTCTATGTAGTATGGACCAACATACATGTACACAAACAGCTGTCGCACGGTCACATGACCAGAATTTGTAAATAAACGTCAAAATTTCATCTTGAATAGCAGTAATCCCTTTTATGCATTCATGTTTGACTTGGTTTTTTCGTAGTTAAGGGGTTTTCTCCTGTCACATTTTATGGTGATATGGTAACACTTGATGCAAGAGTCATATAATTGATTTTACAAATGCGTCTAAATGGCGAGTACAGAGGGGGGGGGGGGAGTTTCTGAATCAATAAAAATATTCGCATATTCGTATTTGTCATTCCGTATTTTTGTATGAAAACAAAAGATCTTGCTAGTGTTACTCTTTTTATTCAGGGTTAAAACGGTGTGCGGGGAGATGGGTGGAGTACTTTGGGGTTACTTTAATGTTCTTTTTGGGGGTTAAGCATGGCTTTGGGTTGTAATAAGTTATTTATTATTTGATATAAAATGAAAATAGAGGCTTTTATACTTCCATTTTAATGGCTTGGTCACAATGATGCAGATTTTTAAAATTACGTTTTTGATGTAATTTACGGGACACGGTGTACATTACTATCTTTTGTGGTTTGTTATGGTAATTTGATAGCTTCCAAATTGTCATTAAAGGAAGTACTAATGAATCATTATCAATGTATTGTGTTCTTGGCTCTTGTCTTTGAATATTTCTAGAAAAAAAATCATTTTTATGATTGTTTGGCCAACCAGGTAGGATAGGTAGTTGAAAATGTTTAATTTTTTCTAAACACCTTTTGTGAGAATATGGTATGACTCATCCACAAATATTTTTTGTACTTTTAATTTACTGGTAGAAACTTTACTTTAAGGTTAGTGCCTAAAATTAGTTTTTTTTTTGTGTGACTGGAATGAAATATTGCGATCTAGTGAACCTCTCCAAAGCAACACCCTTTGTGAGTAGCAAAATTATGGTGTTGTTCAGAGGTTGTTGCTCTAGAGAGGTTAAATTAATAGTTGAATTGTGCATTGGGAAAAATCATGCTGTTGTTGAAGAGAGGTTGTTGCCCAAGACAGGGCTGCTCTGGAGAAGTTGTACTGTATATTTTTTGGTCTTAAAACTTGTTTCTCTTGCAAATGTTTGATGTACATTTACCTATTGATAATCAAATGTATGGAGAATAAGTACATGTATTTGATTCAGTATCAATAAGATTGTGTCCACTATCTGCTGTACATTATCATAAAATTATTATTGTTCCCCTTTCCCCCATAAGATTCAATTTCCTCCTTTTTTAGGGCCCTGTCACCTTTTCCATTAAGGTGGAAAAGAACCAACTGAAACCTGAATACAGGTCAACTGTGCTTAGAGGTCATATATTTAATTTCCCTTTTGATGGCCCAGGTTCTCAGAATGGACTACTTTTATCTTGCAATATGGAATCTAATATATACATATATTTACCTTTTTGACCATTCTTGGGTAGATCCGTTGTTCTAGGACAGAAACTCTAAGCAAATGTTATTAATTTACATGTAAACAAAGCCATATGGTTCAGTAGAATGAAATAAAACAACTCTTCATCTTGGAGGAGAAATTGTCCTGGGTATGAGCGAATAGTTTAGTGCCTGTGTGTAAATACTGTAGGCTGGTAGTGAAGAGTTTCACAGTTATTTTCTGTATGGAAATTTATCCAGCTGTTTACGCCTGCACCTGTGAGGGAATATAATTCCTGAAAGGTTTAGCCAGATTTTCTACAACTGCCAAAAGGCTGGTGTTATTTTCATGGTGGGTGGGGTACTGGGAAATAACATTTGTATCAAGGAATGGGTGGGGAATGGAGAATTAAAGTCAAATCAAAACACGAGTGGGTGGGAGAACTAGATATACATCAAAGCATGTATTTTTTGGGGGGGGGGGGGATAGGGGTTTTGAGTAAAAACTTATATCAAGGGATAGAAGGGGGCGGGGGTAATGA
This sequence comes from Lutraria lutraria, assembly GCA_964023205.1. Lineage (NCBI taxonomy): Eukaryota > Metazoa > Mollusca > Bivalvia > Venerida > Mactridae > Lutraria > Lutraria lutraria. The sequence continues at coordinate 22,540,701 of OZ026849.1, forward strand.
ATAAACTTTTGTTCAGACATTTTCTGTCCCTGAAAAGTGGTATAGTTACTTACCTTCATGGAATTTATCCAAAAACTAAATTTGGGGGATTGACGCACAAGTATTGTACTTGATAATTGGCATAGGAGTTGTTACACTTGTTTTGCATCAGTAATCAGTTACTCTTGATTTGTAGATTGCATGTATTTGGAGTTTAATCTAATTAATTGTCTGGATGCGCATGGCTTTAAATCAGGAATTTATTTTTATGTATTTTAAGACCCAAAGTTACATTATTTTGCTATCAAGTTAAAAACAGTTGCAAGAACTTGAAGGGGGTCATCTTAAATTTGTGCAATTTCTTTATTTTTGTTAAAGATTTGATTGACTTGATTATCCAGCTTTATTAATTAATGAGACCCTTTCAATTAATTATTGAGACCCTTTCAATTAATTAATTAATGAGACCCTTTCAATTAATTAATAAATGAGACCCTTTCAATTAAATAATTAATGAGACCCTTTCAATTAATTAATTAATGAGACCCTTTCAATTAATTAATGAGACCCTTTAATTAATGAGACCCTTTTAATTACAAATTCATGCAGTGGGTTTGTAAACAATGCCACTATTACATATTGTTGAGAATCAAAGCCCCGTTGTTAGGTATATTTATAAAGGTTTGGTGTACGGGGGACGCGGTTATTGTGTACTTATAAATAGTCAAGAATCAGATAAAGTGTTGCATTTCTCTGACCAAACCCATCTTTTCGTTAATTTCAATGAAATTGCTGTAGTGTGATACTGTATAATGAAGAAAATAATATTTATTAATTCATTATTTTGGTCCCTGGGAATTCTATATATAACCTTGTTAAACTATAATTGCATTTAAATTACTCACTTATTAAAATCTTACATGAGGATAATAGCTTTTTGACAATCCTTTGATATTGAGGCTTAGAACTAATTGGTTATTAATGGAATGGTTTTCAATAGGGGGAACCAGTCTGTTTAATCACATGACCCTGCAATCTTAAATATTTGACCTTAAAAAAAATTGCCAAAATAGACCTACCTTGACTTGAAATAGATCGTATCTGATTGGTTTATAATTGAAGGTAGGAAAAAAAAAACTTTCATTCATAAAAATATTTTCCATATTTTCTTCTGTATTGTGACGGATCTTCTTACGATTATTGTTGTCTCGCTAAACGGGATTGTGGTCTTGGAACCGAGTGGGTACTCAGCGAATGTTTACTTAAGCAAATAAAGCCATATGCTGCTGTAATCTTTAGACTTTACCATTGAACATTAAACATTGGGTCCTCGATTTCTGAAGGTAGTGGAAATATTTGAATCTTGGGCATACACAGCGTTCTTAGAACACCAAAAATGGTCATTTATTTTATATTAAATAATAAGTAGTCCACTCAGCCCTTTTTTTATGGCTTTGGGGAACAGTTATTGGGTCCCTTTAATTCGGGAATTTTGTATCACAAATAGCATTTTGACAGGTATTTTGGGTTCAATGTAAAAAAAATTGTGAAAAAAAAATTTCTATCTAGCTTAGCCCACTGAAAATTCTCAGGGTAGAGTTACCGCAAACAAACATAAAGTTTTCAGGATGGCCCTCTATAGATCTTGAGACTCGCTAGTAATCAAAAACTCATTTCAGTAAAACTTATTCTTTTCTAACATATTAATGTCATCTGTGGTGGCAAACTTACATTTGTCGGCGAAACATCATATGGCATGACGTAGTTCCACGTTTTTTTGCTGATTTACAAACAATTAAGTGAATATCTATCAAAATGCTTATGCTCTAATTATAATACAGCGAAAAAACTTTTCAGTATATCGTGTAATTTCGTCAAGGAGTCAGCTGTCGCATTCAAATCAGACAATGCGCTTCTCGCAGTCTGTAGCTGAGCGCCACCTGGTGTCACACGGGGAATGTTCCATGTCGCCAATGATTTTTTTCCCAAAAAGTACAGAAATGCTCTTAAATGAACACCTTCGTATCCAAATATCTTGTTTTCGATTTTTTTTTAATGTTAAATGACTAAGTCATATGTCATTACGTTAATTTTTAAATCTTCAGATGGTTTCATGGTTATAGTTATAATCTCATAAATAGTTATTCTAGAAATTCGTCATTGACAGCTAAGTGTATATTCGTTTTAATTGCACGAAATAACTTACTCTTTCTGTTGAATTAGTGGATAATTTAGTTTTAAGAATTTCTTAATTTTGTCTTCATTTTAGAATTTTTGTTGTTGATTGTTATCGTAAATTTAAGTGCATATAATGGAGTATTTAGTAACATGATGGAATTCAAAATTTGTTTTTATTTCTTTAGGGGAATTTTAATAAAAAATAGGGGAAAAAAGTATATTATGTTAGGAGGGGAATGGTACTGAATTTCGGCCCCAAAAAACGTCAAATGAGAGCCCTGAATTCATTAAAAATCCCCCCCCCCCCCTCAGTAGGATTTTATTTTTCTTGAAAACATTGCTGTTGTATATTTTCAACATTCGCAACACTAACTAGAACAATACTATTCTGGAGCAACAATGCCAATTAAACTACGGCAGGCCAATTTGCCGATTCCGTTAAAAAAATGTCAACATTTCTCAAATTTGTCATTTGCTCGGGGAATTTGACACTGTTGCGATCGAACAGAATTTTCCTCTTTGTACGTCCTCAGGCTACTTTGAGCTGTTGAATTTCCAGAATTATTTTCTTGTCTTCACGGTTTTCCGTAGAGCAAAGGTTGTCACGTAATGTGTCTCCCGCAGGGCTTCGTTGAAAAACCAGCTGCTCTCAATTCTCGAAACTATTCGAGGGGACAGATTATTTTCTGATTGATATCGTTAGATAGCGCACATTTAATACAAAGAATAATCACTCGTTTGCAATATTTCATTCTAGTCGCCAAAACAAGCTCGCTGTTGATTTGTGGGAAAAAAATGTGTTAACTTTTTCTTTGCCCTTAAGACACCTTGAACAATTATTTTGATTGAACATTTTCTTCTTGTTTAAATTTTTTTTTGTTATGATCAGTTTTTATCACGGCCATCGTTGAGCTGCTTTTTCCCCAACTGTAAAATTTAACTATTCATTGAGTAACAGACTCTCAACAACGACATTATTTTGTTACTCCCAAAGGATGTTGCTTTGCAGAGGTTACGCTGTATACCGTAGTCTTCGTTCCTTTTTTTTAAGTGGATAAATCTGATTTTCCGTATGAATATCAAGAAAAAAGGCTTTCACCGATGTAACAAGTTACTTTATATTCCCTAAAAAATGACCCAACTCTTAGATAAATATGAAAAGGTCTCATCACAAACTCATCAAATCCTAGAAACTTGTCTTGTTGTATACATTGTAGTAGTTACTAGTAAATTTTAATTCTTCACAAAAAATGTGTAAAATGTAACGTACCTGCACAATGGCACATGTGTACAAAGACATTGCATTTCTACTCAGCCATAGGTGAATTTTGGTCACTCCATGGTTTACCAGTACAGTGACCTACCAAGAGGACTAAGTGCTATATGATACAAGGAAAAATAGGGGGGGTGTCGTTGTAATTGATGTAAAAAAAATGGAGGCAATGATAATTGATAGGCGAAGAATTAAGTATTGATTGATCGATCGATCAGAAGTATTTTTTTTATGTTTCATTGCAATTTTATCGTCATTAATTGATTTTAATGCTTCTTACATTAATTGTTATATGTCATTCTATTGTACATATGTAAAAAGTCATAACACACAATTAATGATGTTCCAACAGAATTTGTATTGTCTGTTCATATTGTCTGTTTGTTAACATTTGTACCACACAGAATTGATGCTAATTATTTTGTATTGTTAATGCATTATATTCTTGTGGAATTATAATTGTTGTCCACATGTATTTTGTTGTACATGTATGTAATGGTGGTTTTCTTCTCTCTAAGGTCAAGGTCATTGGGCTCAGAAGGGAAAATATGTAAGGCCTAAATTAAAAATATGTTTGTTTGCCCTTTACCGACCCTGAATTTTAGAAGAGGGTCGGTAGGTAGGAAAAATATTTTATTTCTGAATTTGACCTTTACCTAGCATGAAATTACACTTCTATCTAGAAGCATTCTATATTCATTTTATATATTCTGCTACCATACAATTTATTGTGTGCTTTAATCAACCATAAACATGTACTCAGTGCCTTAACACACATTATTGTTTTCATTTATTACTTCAAATGATACCTACTTTAAATGTTTATCGAAAGCACTGAGTACATGTTTATTTTCCCAAGTATAAAAATAAAGTTCTCACAGATTTTGCAATAAAATGTTTTAAGTCGGCATGATTTTTTCGGGTCGGTCGGTAAAGGGCAAACAAACTTAATTTTAATTCAAGCCTAATACAATATCTATATTAAAATTATATTGCAGAATAATGCATGATAGAAGGAATTAAAAAATTCACAGGAATTTACATAAAAATTCAAAAAAATATTTTTTTGTATAAAATTTTGAGAGGAGCTACTTCTCAATGATTCAAAGTGAATATGTTAAAGGGGCATACCCTACAACTTGGTGCATCTAGAATCAAGACAAAATGATGATAAATAAGAAGCTTGTAAAGTAAAAAGCCGACGAAGAAAGTTTCAGCCAAAAATTCATCCAATTAAAAATAAAATCACATAAAATATTAGTTTCCATAGAAGATCGGATACCCTTTGGAATTTGTTGTACAATTTTTGGGTGGAAGTGATTCATTATTCATAGCTATGATTTTTGCGGCTAGTACCTAAACTAGTCATTTTATGACTCAAGTTCTTCTTGCAATTATCCATTATATATTGTTTTACATATACATCTAACACATTTTTACACTTTCACAGAATGTTTGTCAGTTGTAGGGTATGCCCCTTTAAACCTGAAAATTGCAGTCTTCACCTTATCAATTTGGCGTGTGCTAGCTCATACAGATTTATTAGTTTACCTTTCAGTTTGCATAATTATATACCTTTTCAATGCAAAAATTTACCTATCAAAATACTATTGACAAAAAACCCATCTTATTTTCAGATGTTTTCACCTCCAGTAAGTTCGGTAATGAAGGGTCCTGGGGGACCGGGCGGCCCAGGGGGACCGGGCGGTCCTGGAGGCCCCGGAGGTCCTGGAGGACAGGGCAATATGGATATGTATAATGCAGCTTACAAGCAAGGTAAGTAATAATTTACCTTTTATGACCATATAAAGATATTGTCCATTTATTTCATTATTTTGATGTCAAGACACTTTTATGGTAGGAAGACTTCTGTCTAAGCAAGGTTTGGAAAATATATGTGTTATAATTATTTGGTGAATCATATAAAGCTTTATGTGAAAGTTCTGTAGTTTATAAAGACATTTACTGGGTTTCTAGTTAAATTCGACTGAGAAATTCTCAAATAAAATTTGAATTTTAGTAAAAAACTTAATGTTAGCCCAAGAAAAAACTAAAAAAAAAAAAAAAAATGTAACCACTGACCCCCTCAGTATGGTCTCAAAATTTGGACAGCTATCTACTAGTACTTCTTATTTTCTGTTTGGCCTAGATTCCACTTCAACCACACTCCCGAACCAGGCTTCAATATCATGGTACTTTCTCACCATGATTCTAGTGTGTCTATATGGTTCGCATATCCTAGGCTTATAAACGTTGAGCTATTCAAGTTGTTAAAACTTGTACTTACTTGAAGTTTAATACAGTTGTAAGAGGCCGTAATGCTTTACACATCTGTCTGATAGGATTTATGTTTTTTTTCTGGAACAAACATATGGTGTAGTGATAATTTTTACCCAGTAACACATGGTGTCTACGGTTTTAATAGACCGGAGTATTGCTGGATATGTTTTGCAGAATTATACAGTGATCTTATATGGGAAATTCTGGCTTTCTGTAATGGTGTGGTCTAGTTTTAGATGTTCGTTATTTGACCTAGCTGTATAATGACCCTTGAATAAATTGTTTACAATCTAGATTTAAAGCAATTTCACATTTAAACTTCCCACTGTTCCACTTGGATTACCATTGTCAGTCACATACACCAACCATCACTGACTTGCACCATCACACCTATAACAACATTATTATAACAACATACAACATCATACAACATTGTCTTACAACAACATACAATCCCATACACCGACCATCATTGACTCATACCATCACACATACAACAACATACATTTTTTTGAACTATAACCATCATTGACCATCTTATGTACAACAACATAATTATAACAACATATAACAACATCATACAACAACATACAATGCTATACACCAACCATAACTGACTCACACCATTACACATGCATAAACAAGTTGAACAACAGCATACAACAACATAACAACACAGAACATCATCGAAAAAAACACCCCCACCTACACAGCTAACATCAGCTTTCAACACCCTCACAGAATCACACAGGATGTAGAACACATGTGTACATTTCTTGCTACTAAACTCCTCCTAGTTTTCAAATTCATCAAAACTACAAAGTCAAATTTGAAGGGCCTTGGATGACTCCATGGCATTTTGTTAAATACTTATGAAAATTTTACTCCCATTTAACTGAGATCCAAGAGTAAATGCAAGTCAATGTTATTAGTAATTGCTCCTGTTTTTGACAATACCTTGGAACATCAAGCCATGCTTTTTGTTCCTGAATTTGACAGTCTAATGAAATGGAACTGTACCATCTTGGGTGGGTGGCACAAAATGACACATAGTAGTGCCATGAATGTGAATCTATGACAAAAGATCATTTGCATTGCCTCCCCCAAATACCCTTGAGTTCAGGCTTGTGCCATCGTGGTCATGCAGACAGCACACAACGGTATTGGACTTTCTATGAATCTATGACAAAGATCATTTGCATTGCCTCCCCCAAATACCCTTGAGTTCAGGCTTGTGTCATCATGGTCATGCAGACAGCACACAACGGTATTGGACTTTCTATGAATCTATGACAAAGATCATTTGCATTGCCTCCCCCTCTCCAAATACCCTTGAGTTCAGGCTTGTGCCATCATGGTCATGCAGACAGCACACAACGGTATTGGACTTTCTATGAATCTATGACAAAGATCATTTGCATTGCCTCCCCCTCTCCAAATACCCTTGAGTTCAGGCTTGTGCCATCATGGTCATGCAGACAGCACACAACGGTATTGGACTTTCTATGAATCTATGACAAAGATCATTTGCATTGCCTCCCCCTCTCCAAATACCCTTGAGTTCAGGCTTGTGCCATCATGGTCATGCAGACAGCACACAACGGTATTGGGCTTTCTATGAATCTATGACAAAGATCATTTGCATTGCCCACCCCTGTCCAAATACACTCTGACACAATACTATGTTCAGGCTTGTACCATCTTAGTCAAAGGGCACACAAAAGGGTATTGCAACACGACACCCCCTCCAAATACCCTCTGACATAGATACTATGTTCTGGCATGTCACATAACCTTGAAAGAAACAGCACATCTTTGCAAATTATGAAAAAGGCATGACAGTAATTTTTTTTCACTTTTGTCCTTAGTATCATGTCACATGTGGTGGTATGGATGATGTTTTATGTCAATTTATGGGCCACACATGCATGCATTCGTGGGTGATAGAACCATTGTTTATAGTTAGTGCTGAGTTGACCTATTTGTATTATGTTTGATGATTATTGTGTTGTCGGAGGAACATCTGTATTCGACATCTGTATTTGTTTACCAGCCTGTTCTGTCTCTATGAACCTTGATTCATTTTCAAGAACTTGATTTCTTTTTCAGTTTTTTTATTGTCGAGACTTTTTATATGCTGTTCTCATTGACTTAATTTGTTCACATTCCAAAAGGTAGGAAATTAGGGTCATTTGTTTTATTAGATTCTTCCAAGCGTGTAGAATTGCAGGTTTTTTTTTCGGTATTTTGGGAATATGACCCATACCCTTGGGATTGGGAATTTTCGTGGTGTTTTATTCAAAATTGGGGGAAAATGTAGAACCACAATTTTTGCTATGTTCAACTTATTCTACCCATAAAACAGTAGTAGAATAAGGTATTTACAACCAATAGTGATGTTGATGAACTTATAAAATTATTAAAAAATATTATTTTTTTTGGTGGGGATTGGGAATTTTTGTCTGTGAATTGGGAAAAAAAGATACTATTTTCCATTGGGAATATGACCGAATTTCGGCTATAAAATCGCCCCCCAAAAAACCCTGAATTGTCCAGTATTGGGATGCAGCTTGCCTGTTACAGATTGATAGAACTGATAGCCCATGTCAGGGTTCTAGCCAGGATTTTTTTAAGGCATGTTGCAAATACAAATTTTAGTCACCCGTGCGCGGTACGGTGAATGACTGAATGTGTGCAAGTTAGGGGGGGGGGGGGGGGGTAAGTCCAACAACTTAAGTGGTTCATATTTTAGTGAATTTTAAAGTCAAAAGATAGAACTGTTATAAATATATAACATATCATACACAAATCAATAGGAATTAAGATACATGTATCAGTTTTGCATGTCCAAATAAATCATTTGTGTGAATCCGAGGCACCATGATTTTGACAGGATGCTCTTTTTATGGAAGTACATGGAATGTCAACCCATACTGCTCTATTAGGCATGTACTTCTTAAGTCTCCTTTGATAGTACATGTGGTGTTTCTATATTTTATATGTAACCATTTACATTTATTTTCAGCAATCATTGCATATTTCACAGTAAGAAATTTTATTGAATCAATTAAACTTTTTATTGACTGAATAAAATGACAACAAACATAACACATTGTCACTACCAAAGTTCAAACCGAAAGTAGAAAATGACCACTGGCATTTTTTAACCGGAAGTAGCTGTACTCACTCCGTTTTGACATCAGATCGTATAAGTTAAACTTGAATCATTTTTTTAAATTCCTAGGGATATCAACTGCATGTAACTTCTGCTAAAATTTAATAGATAATGATATTTAAAAGTTACCGTATGTTTCCATTTAGGATCTAAAGATTGGATTGTGTCAAGATCGGCGTTGCGGATTTCTGATCAGAACTCACGATTTCTGATCAGAACTCACATCATGAATGTTATTCCATCGACTCATATGAGTCTCAGTTCGTTTTTAATGCTCAAAGATTCCTCGGTGATCGATTTGCTAACGCGTATTTTATATCCTCGTCTTTCGTATAGATCTACGTACATTAAAAAATGTTCAGTCTTAATTTCACGATTTTGTCGCATGATGTCAGTAATTATTATTTGCACACCGATACTGTAGATCTATGCATTTTTCGTCGTTGTTAAATATAAATCATTCGCAGAGCCATAGTAATCATATGTTGCCCAAGAAACGTGTAATCTAGATACACACGATACGTCATCAGCAATGAATTTCATTCCGAAATAAGTTGCTATCACTGAATGACGTCACTAACAGTGTAATGTGTCAATTTATATTGAGGCAACTGCATAACGGGTTGAAAACAAAATTGTCATTTTAAGATCATTGTGTGTGTACCACAGGTATCGTTCATATTTTTAACTTTATGCGAAATATGCATGGCAAGCGACATTCCGCTGACTGCATATAAATAAGAGCTGCATAAATTGTGTAAACTTTCAGAATCATAATTATGATAGCTACTCGTGAAAAACGATGCGGCGAAAATCAACATCTTCAAACGGCGCAATTCTGGATGTTTTAGTGAAAGTGTGCATGCGATAATTATTAGAAAATCTTGTCAACACTCTTACGTAAACTTTCACGGTCATAACATCGAGTATTTAGTTGAAACACGTGGTAAGGCGGGGCTACGATTTTGTCAGCGACATGCGTCATGCATTCGAGACTGTCATTGGTTTATTGATATTTGATTGACACTGTTCTTAGTGACGTAACGAGTCAGCACGCGGCACATATTCGGATGTAGTTGCTTTTATAATTGGTTGTGTACACAAGCCATGTCGTATACGTAATTAAGGGATGTCGGTGGAATTAAAGGATGTCGAATATACAACTGTAAGCCTGAAGGCATGTCGTGGACGACATGCGATATTAGGCTGGCTAGAACCCTGCATGTTATTCCTCTTATTTCACTCTGTAACAAAACACAATAATTCGAGGGCTCAGCTCAACACTTGTCATAACTTGTTCTTATTTCAATATGAGTTACAACACTGTTGCGCTGAGCCCTTGATATGGTGCGCTTCTGGTAATGTGTTTAAAACAATCTGGTGCACATTACAATCAAAACTAAAAAAAGCTGAATGAATTAAAAGAATGGACAATGCTGTAACAAGGGAGGTAATAGGAGTGTTGGAAAATAGTATGGAGAATACCGGTAATAATGAGATTAAGAGCTGTAAGAAACAAGTATTCAAAACTTGGCCACCAATGAACAAATCTGTTGTTTATATTCAGATAGAGATTATGTCAAGCAGAAAGCATGTTTATGTCATGTTTCTAACATCTTGTATCTGGTCTGTGTTTTTCTCCCCATGTCTGATGCAGCTGTGTAAACTTTCATTTTCTCGGTGGCTGTGAGGTCATAATGAACAAAAAAATGGAACGTTCCATTTTGCGATTGACATTTTCAGATTTGTGTTGTCTGCTATGTAATCACTTTTCGTCAGTATGTTTCTGATTCTTCAATGTAGCAAGATGTTCTATTTCAAATCTGCTGCATTAGGATAATTAATGTGTACTGCTTTTCTATGCAAGATTTCTTGTTTTCTTTACACTTTTCTGGAATAGATATTAATAACTGTCCACCCCTTGATGCAAAAATGAAACATTCCAACATCTGCAGAAATTATATAGACTGGTGCTAGCTTAGTTTCACCTGTTTCCTACACTTCAGCATGTGTTTTCAGTAAACCAGTCTGGCAGGGAATGGTTCTATGCATATTTCACCTGTTCTGAAGGCTCCTGGCACATGTTTTGAGTAAAACAGTATGGCAACAGACTGGTACTATGCATAATTCACCTGTTTTGTGTCTTATGGCATATGGAGTTTGTGTAACATATCTGACAGGAAAAAGGAGGGAAAGATTACTTATGTCTCAGGGGTCGGTTCAAAACATTTTTTTTCCAGGATTTTGCCAAGCAGGAAGTATTAGACTTTCCCTTCTGTTTACCTTTTCTCTGCTTTCAAGATGAAGACCGCATACTGTTGAACAGCCCTCAGCCAAGAAAGCATATTAAGCATGTCTAAAATAAATGAAAAGCAAAAACAAAATGCCATGTTTGTTTGATAAAAGAAAGATATTTAGCGTTAGTTATTGAAAGGGCAAAAAAAGATGTGCCTTCCCATGAAGGATGTGCATCTTACCTTTGACTTTCCTTAACAGACCATCTGACACACTATGCAAAAAAATAAGAAACATGCAGGCAGCAAGAGGAAGCCAAGACAAAATGTAGCATAAAGACTGTACCGAAGCATTACAAAGGTTTCTGGCTTGGAATGCACGTCTGCTGCAGAGTCCGACATTTAAAAGTCTGCAGTTATTTTAAAATCTCCCAACTTAAATGTTTAGTAATTATAAAAAAAAGCCATTTGTTATTCTGACTTCCCTAATCATTACAGACCTAGAAATGAGTGTGAATTGCATAACCTCATACCAACAAGTTGGCCTTGTGTATAAATTTCTCAATCAGTTTGTTCATGTAATTGAAGGGCGAAGAAATGTAGGAAATATGATATAACTAACTATAGTCGTGTTGTGGTCTTGTGGACCATTTGCAATCACTGAGAACTTGGGTTCTATTGTCAACGATATTGAACTATTGTGTTGTTTGTGATGGTCAGTCATAGTGAATTATTGTTCTAAAGTCAACCATTGTTGACTGATGTGTCATATGCTGTTGTCGACCATTGTTGACTGATGTGTCATGTGCTGTTGTCAACCATTGTTGACTGATGTGTCATGTGCCATTGGCAACCATTGTGGACCGATGTGTCATGTGCTGTTGTCAACCATTGTGGATTGATGTGTTATGTGCTTATTGTAGTTGGCCATGTTCCCTTACAATGGTCTTCTTAGTTACTTAGTTGATTGTGTCATATTAAGATTAGAAGGAGAAAAGTGGATGTAGGAATGTTCTGTAATTAAATTATGCTGTTTTGGAGTGTCGGCCTTTTGCCTGTACACACCATTAGATTGTGACTGTGTGTTAGCATCCAGTACTTTGAACATCCATAATTATTTCACAAACAGAAGATAGTCTTCTGAAAAGACTTATTAAACTGGTAACTGTTGTCAAGATGTATTTTGATTACGAATGTAGATAAAACATATTAAAACATGGATATTTAACACAGTTATCTCATGTGGAAATCGCAGTTGAAATCATTGGACTTGCATAAGGCAAGCCCAATCAGCGTAAAAAAACACCACTTAGAGACCTCAGGTGGATCTAGCAATTTATGAAAGACGTGGGGATTTTTTTCCTTGTAAAAGAGACAAAGTCAGATATATGAAACTATCTTTCTTGATTTCTTTGAAATGACTAATGATCCGTTGTTTGCCAGATGGGGCCAGTGCCATTTTAACAGTGAATTATATTATTTCGTTAGAAGGAATTCAATTGCGTAAAAAACATGAGTTCCGCTTTTAATTGATGGTTTTGATGCCAATGGGGTAAACCGGTAATATTACTTGAATTTCAAATATAAATGTAATCTGTCGTGTGGTATCATCTTAAATGGATGGTTGGGGTAATTTCTGTTCTATTCACATTTTTTGGGGTGTAATTTGAAATTTCTTTGTATGATAATGCGATTATTCTGCTTTTTAGACATTTTTTTCAGTCATTGGGAGGATTTTCTTGTTGGATAAACAGATTGATTATCACATTTTTGGGGGTAATTCTGATGGTTTTGTGGTGAGGGTCATTCTAAATTAGTTAATTGCGCATTTTTTTGTGCATGTTCATAAAAAGTATTCATGCGGAATTGCGTTCATGAAGATGTAATCCAATAAGTACTACTTATTCGGATGAAGTTTTGACTTAAAATGTTGCTGTTTCAAATAAATGAATGATTGCTAATTAAGTCATTTAAGTTTTGAAATTTGTGTAATTGATGCATTACTGAAAAAGAGGGTTTATAGCTGTAGGGACTGTGCGATCATTTTGTGTTTACCTATTTATCCTTTTGTCGTGAATACATTCGGGGAAACAAAATTAATTTGGGTTAAAGATGAAGCCGTCTTATTTTATTATGGCCAAAGACTTGTTTCCAAATTTGAGAATTTATGTACGGTGCAACCTCTCCATAGCAACACCCTTTGGGAGAAGCAACATTATGTTGTTGTTGAGAGGTTGCTCTAGAGAGGGCCTCCGGAGAGGTTGCATGGTACTTATTAAAATTTGAGAGGTAATACCGTTAGGAGGAAATTCACATGTTGGTTTCATTTTGTTATTTTCAATAGACTGGTTACTGTAAGAAGGAACTTTGTTTTGGTTACATTTTGACACAGTCTAAATACCGGTCATTTTGGGGAATTTATATGTTGGTTACATTTGAGATGACCCCTCACATTTGAAACATCTTGGGAACAGCCAGATGTTTGGCAAGTAACATCTAGAAGCATTGTACAATCTCTGTACATAAATCATGTTGAAGATAAACCCTGACAAATTATGGAAGATAAGCCTATACGATTATTTCTGTAACCAGTTTGGATTTTACTCGGTTAAAGTTTAGAACTGTTCTATTTTTTTGTTAGGTTGAACTTACTCGGTTAAGTTCTAGCACTGTTCCTTTTTTCCATCTGAATTTTGTTTTTCAAATAAGATTTAAAGTTTATGCTATTGAATCTTTGGAATTTGAGAGAAAAATTGTAAAGACAAATCATTTTAGTATCTGAAATGTTTAGTTACAAGGTAGAAATTTCTTTTATGTGAAGACTCACAACATACCCTGCTAAGGACTTGATTTGATTTGAAAATTTTTTTTTTCATGAAGGACAAGATTCTTCTTAATAGCTACTGTTTTTCCGAACTTCTAAAATAAAGATGTCACCAGTAGAATTGCAATGAAAAGTCCTTTTAAAAATAAATTATGAGCAGTCAAACCTGTGAACAGAGGTCACCCTTTCGAAGGGCAAAATGTGGACTTTATTGACAGGTGGCCTTTTATTCAGAGGTCATTACGTTCTAAATCATCAGTAACTGTGTTTCAAAAAATGTCCCTTATTCACAGGGTGGTCTTTATTTGGAGGTGGCCTTTAACAAAGGTTTAATTTAGTTTTATGTGACAACTCGTCTGTTCAAAATGTCTTTGTGTACTCTACATGTAATAAACTATGTATAGATGTACAGTTTATCAATAATTTTGGACAATTTTAAACATAACTATAAACAGATTTAAGGTTTAAAGCATTGTGGTCATTTGTTTGACAAAAACAACTGAATGGTCATCTTCAAGTGGGCGTACAGGTGTGTTGACGGTCATAAGTGACCAATCCCATTATTCAACGTGTGATAATCGTCCATTGGCTTAAAGTGGATTGTTGACTTACATTCGACACCCGTGTAATACTCTTTGACACATTCGTCAATAATCTCGTTCACATATTTATGTAACAAACTGACGATATAATCTCTTTAACTTTTAGACAGATGTTAGGGTTGGGTTATATAGAATTAAATGTTATTTGGCTTTGATTTTTTCACATATTATGTGCTAACCCTGTTGGTGTATGTACCATCAATCTATGAACTTTGGCCAGAGAGCTAAGTTTTATTTGGGACAGCATGATCATAATACTTGAATCTTGGTTTTATATGGAGTTTCCTCTTTGAATGGAATTGATGAAAACTTGAGTTTTTCTTGAACTATTCTTGCATACTTCATGAATAGTTCATGAATATCTTGTTTTATAGGGGATTGCACTGTAAATGATTGAATTTTTTTTTAAATTTGAGTTAAAGTTGATGTTGTGAAGTAAGACTTAGTTAGTTTAAGGAATTGTCGAATGTCCGTTCATGTCAAATACCCTTGCTGTCGACTGTTCCCCTAAATTAATGTCCCCTTTTTAATGACGACTCTCCCTCACACATGATGTCTGGCTTGTCATGTTTTCGGCTTCAATTTTCCTAGATGTCACTGAACAGACAATTAACTCGTACCATAAACTGCTAGATATTGTAATAAATACCCGATGGTCATAGTTTCCTTGGCCATTTCCAAAACGCTAAGAATCTTACTCAAGACATTTGGTGCTATTTAATCGCCAAGCTTTGAACACAAATTAAATTTCCGAACTATCGTCGGGGAAATAATATGCGAATGGTGCGGTGGGGAATGGCAGAATTTGTCATAAAATGCAGGGAACTATGGGATATTAGCAATTTGTTCGCCGAGAAAGTTGTGTTTTTAACGACTGGACAATTCTGACTCTGGCCACCATTGATCGATGGATCAATATTATTATGGCGCATTATCGGAAAATTATGAAAAATGGAATTGAGAAATATGGCCTTCTTGTATGAATGTTGTCTTTATTTTGTTGAGATTTTCTTTAAATTTTTTTTTGAGATTTTATTTTTATGAGATTTTCTTTATCTTTTTTGTTGAGATTTTCTTTATTTTTTTTGTTGAGATTTTCTTTATTTTTTTTAAGGTTTTCTTTTATTTTTTATAGCCAATTTATCTAAGTAGAAAAAAAAATCTTAACTCATTTTGTCATTATAAGTTGTTTCTTTTTGTGTGTTTTTTTTCATAAAAAATTGTGAAGTTGATAGTTGGGGGTAAAGAATTCTGCAAATAGGGACTAGAGCTTTAATTGTCCCCCTTAAAAACACATTTTAAGCATTTATATATACATCTCAGCTGGAACTTATGTGTTAAAAAAAATTGTTTAAACAATATTTCAATTAAAAAGAAATTAATTGTGATTAATTAATACTTTGATCATTGATTAATATTGTCTGTTGTGGATTAAGACGTCATCGAGTGATTATCAAATTATCCATGATAGAATGCAGTGTTACCTCAAAAGATCAGCTTAATATAACTTTGATAAAATAAACAGGGGATCAAGTATGCATTCAATACCCTGTGCCCCTAATCTGTAGATCTGATTTTTATCAGAGGTTGACCCTTTATTCAAAAAGGCCTTTTTGGGGTTAAAAGCTGTTTAAGACTTTAAAGCTATCATACTTCAAGTTGATACTTTTTTTGTTGACTATCATTTTGAGTCATCAGAAGTAAGAATATGTGATTATATTCGTGTAAACCCGGGCTCATACATTTATGACGGAGAGGTCAAAATCTTGTCGTTTGAGTATCTACAAAAAAAACCGTCTTAAAACACCTGGCAGAATTGAACAAAGACGACTATTCATACAATAGACCGTCTTATCTCAAGTAGGCTGTTAAGTTCGGTTACCCAGTTTTTGCATTCATATTTGTTACAATTCAACGCTAGTTACTATTCATTATGGTCGGGTAAACTTGAATTTTTTTTCGTACATTAAAACGGTTTAATAATTGCTGAGCTGAACAATTTTGTTGAATTTAATGAAAAAATAGCCTACTTTTTCTTTGTCGGCGGAAAAACAGTGTGTGTAGTCTCAAAATTCAGTTAGATTGTTATAGTATACAACTTAATAATTTTTTATGCGCTCATTCATTGTGGGGCAAAAGAATGTTTTCTCTTTGACCTATTACCTGTTGTACAGCAATAATTTCATACTCATTGTATGGTTTAATCTTTTGTTTCCATTTGTAATTGGATAAATTTGAATTTTTTTATGATATTTGATATTCATTGCACCAGAGGAGTGTCGAAAAAGTTTCTAAGTCATCGAGATTAGCGTAACTGATAGATATGTTTAAAACTTGAAACTTTCTTAATATGAAGGGTTTGGTGCATAACCATTGTATCTTCTGCTTTAGTTCAATTTGAGATACGTTATAATTGCGCCCAAACAACATACTTCTCACCTGTGTATTTCAAATTGGTTTTTGATTTTTTGTTGAAATGATTAACGGATTATTATGTAATGGTTATATGGTTAGAGATTTTTTTTACCCCACCTGGTGAGGTGAAGTAATTGTAGAGTTTTTAAAACCTTTATTTTAAAAATTTAATATTTCAGGGCTTTCTGTTCTTAAAATGATTTAAGGTTATTTTGGAACAATTTTAGTGGTGTGTGGCCATCATTTCAACTTTTAATGATTGTACAATTATTGTATATTATTTTCGTATCTATTGGAGGTCATGGAGTGACCTAAATCAGATATTGACAATTTGTTTGCCCCCTTTTTGTTGATTCAAGTAGTTTTCAGAAATGAAAAGATAGAAAAACTTGGGGCCAAGATTACCTTCAGTTAATACCATTTACTCCTCTAAAAGAGGTAAATGTTGAAAGGGTTAGGCTGTAATTAGAAAATGATTCAGTCATTTGTATACTATTACATACATGCAGTGTTCAATTTTCTGTACTTATTGCTAAAGCCACAGTGTAGTCAATGAGTTTCTTTTATAGCACAGTTTGAACGGTTAGCTGTTGTCAAAAATTTTCACTCCCATGTCAATGTAGCTAATTACCCGTCATGAACACTCTGTTGATCCCGCTAACTTATTGATTGGCTACTGACAGAAGGCCAATATTTTGGCGAGCAAAGGTCAAATTAGTCGACTAATGTAATTGAATTTTCCCAAATTAGAGAAATGACTGGAAAAGAGCTATTTGGAAACCGATTGACAACGATATAGTGGTTTCTGTGTTTGGGCAGTTCATGAAGTTTTGTGTAGTCAATATTTGATGAAACCCAACCCCCCACCCACCATTTTATCAGTAGCATTAGATGATAATGATTTGGCAGTTTATGCTCTTTGTACCTGATATATATGGGAGAGAGGCGAAAGAACACTGCCCTAGCTTGTCCTGCCTTACCATACCCTACTATGACCTACCCTAACTTGCCATCTCCCACATTGCCTACCGCAACCCTACTTATATGATGTATCTATACTAAGTCTTATCAATGCATAATTATTGCATCCTGTCTCATCGTCTTCTTGCATACTTAACTTGTCGATGGAATTTTGTCGTATTTATAATTTTGATCATTTTATGAAAATTTTATTTTGAATTTTTATTTTGAATTTTTATTTTCATTTTGAATTTTTATTTTTTCAGGTGAAGAGGTCGGGTCGTCATGGTCACAAGGTCAGCCACCTGGATACAATGAATCTAGAGTAAGTCTCTACAAAAAAAAAATTCTTTTACTTTCAACTGTTTTCATTTCTACTTCATTTACATAAAAAAATATTCGTTAAATTAGATCATCCTTGATAAAAGTGCTTGTCTGCAGTCACATGACAGAAAATATTTTTCTAGCAACTTTGGCCAAAAAAATTTTGTTTTTCATTATTCCAGATTGGATTTGAGAAGATGCAAATATGATTATATATTATATGAACACTAAAATAACTTACTACTGAAATTTTTAGGTCATGTGACTGCAAACTTATTTTTTATGGATTGTCTTATGTTTATAAAGTTTGTTCTTTTGATACAATTTCTTTCTTTCGCTGATTTAAGAAGCTTGGATGTCTTATTTGCATTGAACAAAAAATTTGCTACAGTACAGTTTTATAACTGATGTGCTATATGTTAAGTACAGTGCAACCTCTCTAAAGCAACACCTTTTGGGAGTGACATAATTATGTTGTTGATGAGTTGTTTGTCACTCTAGTAATAGTTAAATCATGCAGTGGGAAAAAATAATGCTGTTGTTTAAGGAAGGTTGTTGCTCAAGAGAGGGTCGCTCTGGAAAAGTTGTGCAGTAGACATTTCATCTCACATATCAAATTATTTAAAAAAAAACAACAAGCATTTCAGTGAAAATGATTTTTTTTCCAGATGTTCTCGGACAATCAGAATTTTAATGGTCATCCCGACAATATACATCCGTTCGTAAATAATAATGATATTATCAGTGAGTATTCTTCAGTTGTTACAAGAGTTGTTGCCCTTTGTGATATATTTTTCTAACAAGAGTTGTTGCCCTTTGTGATATATTTTTCTAACAAGGGTTGTTGCCCTTTGTTATATTTTTCTAACAAGAGTTGTTGCCCTTTGTGATATATTTTTTAAACAAGAGTTGTTGCCCTTTGTGATATATTTTTCTAACAAGAGTTGTTGCCCATTGTTATATTTTTCTAAGAAAGTTTGTACCCTTTATTATTCCTTACAAGAGATGTTGCCCTTCTGTGAAATTACGTCTAGCAAGAGTTGTTGCCCTTTGAAAAAGTGGCCATTCTTTCTTTGATAAGTAAGGACAGGCCTCTGCTCCAAGTTGATATGTTAATCATGAGTAAAAATTTTCTGAATTTTACGTAAAAGTTGTAAGATGGATGGTCTATTAAAGTCACATTCTGTAGTGATTTACAATTCATTTACTGTTTGTTTTATTTATTTATATTTATATTAAAAAGAAAAGCAGTTTTTCATGAAGCATGTATTAATACATTTTATTACAGATAACTTACAAATTCCCAAATTTGATAATTTCAGACAAAAATTCCGATCTTCCATATGCAGGCAGACCAGGTCCTGGCTACCCTAGAGAGTCTATGACCCCTCAGGTAAGACCCCTAATTTGCATATTGACCCTTTTCTGTGATTTCACAGGTCTTTAGTTATCATTTTTGATGTTTTCCTTTTTTTGTGGCCCTCTGCTCCTCAAAGACATTTGAGGCTAGAGATTATTTTCTTATCTCTTCTGTATATAACAAATTTGTTGTTGTCTTGCCTTTGTTCCTAATTTGTTGGTGTCTGGCCTTTACTCGATGTATTTTCGTATCTTATTGTAATTAAACAGTACAAAGATATGAGAAACCTAGTTTTTATTTGTTCAGTCTTGCAAAATTTATTGATGAAAAACCTCGCCAATGTGACATGTTCTCATTGCTGCGGGGCAGTGATCATTTCTTTCTTTCTAAGAATATTAATATCAATGCACTGTCCATCAACCGAATTCTGCTATTTTTTCTCAATTTTGTATTTTTCTGCATTCATGTCTGACTTGTGATTGATTGTCCTTCTATTAGTAATGAAAGCTACTGTTTTTAGTTCTCAACGAAAAAATCTGATTTGGCGAAAAAAAAAAATTCATTTGACGAACTCTCTTCATAATATCATCTTTGCCAATTAACCGACTAGCTCAGAACATCAGGTGTTTCTGGTGACTGTAGAATAATGGCGATGGCGCTTTGACAGAATTTATCTCCCCTTTGAGACTCTTCAGTAAGAAGGTGATAGCTCTTCATATTGAAGTCTATGATAGTGTATTGAGGCTATGAGCTCTTCATTTTGAAGTCAATAAAAGAGTATTGAGGCTATAAGGTTTAATTGGTCATAGAATTTCTGATTTTAGCCAATTAGTGCCTGACCATTCCTAATTTCAAGTTTCAATGACCAGTCCCCTGCATACTGCATACTTCATGAACTATTTATGAACCATTCAGGAATGGTTCAAGAAAAATTCATGATTTAATGAATTTTGTTCATAGAGGATGCTTTTATATCGTCTGAGAAAAAGACATACACTTCAGTGAAGAATCTTAAACACAGTTTTTTATTCTGAACACATTATGTGTGATTTTAGGAACTTACATATTTGACTATCAACACTTTCTCTGAAAATTTTTGCTGTAGGAACAACATAATAGATGGTGTTTGTTTATTTTTATCTTCAATGGTATCATGCAGTTCTGTCAGAATTAGTGATTTTACAAGGAAGACTGAGATATATCATAATTTTTTTATATTTAGAGTCCTTTTTGTTTTTTATGCCTTTATACTTTCTCCTTCATAACAATCTTTTTGCTGAAATCAATTCTTTGGGTTTTATATAAAAAAAACACTTGAAGATCAGGTGGTTTTACCTACAGTTTGGATCATAAACACTCAGCTGTAATCACCTCTAATGGATCTTGAATATAATTTAATTTTCTAGAAAATCATAGTTTGTAAGAAATCAATATTTTTTGTGTGCAAATCTTTTCTCTTATGTAAAAATGTTTTATGAATCGTAAAATATGTACATAATATTATTTATAGTTTTGTAAAAAAAAGGTTTGGGAAAAAAATAACAATAGTTTAGGTGTAATCCTTGTAAATGGATATCTTCTATCCTTGTTTAGAATAAAAGTTAAATTCAAGTAGCTAGATCAAATGTTAAAAAAATGCATGAATAAGTTTTATCTCTAATTAGATTTATCAAATGGCCGTAATAAACAAGTGGTAGATTTCTTCACTTCCGTGATCTTTTGTTTGATTGACAGGTTGATATTTTTAAGCCAGAACTTTTTTCTCGTCCTTTCAATTCTGGAATAGCTGCGATTTAATTGAACGTAATTGGAAGCACTTTGCGGCACCTGAGCCTTCTCTTGGTTTTAATCATATTGAGACATTTAATTAGCTACACTAAGTATCTTGCGATTAATTTGCTTGATGTAATATTCTAGTTGATTTGAAATTCTAAGTTCAGTTCATATTTTCTATATTATATAATTTTTTCGGATCATCTGCATAATGATAATATATACAGTGCAACCTCTCCAAAGGAACGCCCTTTGAGAGTGACAAAAATATGTTGTTATTGAGAGGTTGTTGCTCTAGAGAGGTTGAATAAATATTTAAACCATACAGTGGAAAAAAATCATGCTGTTGTTGAAGGGAGGTTGTTGCTCAAGATTGGGCAACTCTCAAGAGGTTATACTGTAATTGCAATGAATGTGCCCTATTGTATGAACCATACCCTAAATTAAAATAACACACCGTCGCTGTTTTTTGAGAAAATCTGAAATTTAAAGAAATCATTCAAGATACTACCTTATGTAAGTATAATAGTCTTCATAAAAACTTACCAATTTGGTGTGTCAATGCAGATTTCCCCATTCAAAGGGACCCTGATACCTGTTCCCCAAAACAATAAAAAAAAGGGGCTGCTAAAAGTTGGGATCACGTAATTGCAAACATACGTTCTTTTAAAGGATAGCCAGGGTACCTTGATTTTCCTAACATATATATAATTTTGTTGCCGTGGTGAGCTGTCGTTACCAAGTAGTTTCTCCCATATATTATTACTAACAAAGCATCTGCATTTGGTATGCAATAACTCAAATTCTTCAGATAGAGCAATTTATATTCTTTTGATAAAATATTTTAGCCAATCATGACATCTGTTACATAGACCAGTCAGGTAACTGAGCCAATTTAATCGCTTGTTGCATCTGGTGTTTTAAAAAATTCTAAAGCTAAGTCTGAAGTATGTTTTTGTATGGTTGAAGAGCCTTCTGGCATTTGAATTGTACGTTTAGCGGAAAAGGGACACATTTGTTGTACATATGGGTCTTAAGTGCTGGAATTAACATGGTCTCACCTAAAAAGTGGGAAAATAGCGATTTATTGAAACTTTATTTATGATCAATTAATATTTCTGTCTGGGCACCTGAGCGTATTATAACCTTATAGTGTTGTCGTGTTTTCTTGGCTGAAACTTCTTGTGGTGATCTTTGTTTACATCTGTGTTATGGAAAAAAGAATTGTTAAGCTGTACTATGATTGTATCTGCATGTTTTATTTCTGTTTTAAAGACAGCAGAATCAAGATCCTAAAATAAATAATTTTTGGGGTCTGGTTTTTTATGGCATACTCAAGGTTTTCATTAGACTTTGAAAGTTGGTGGTTTAAAATTACCTTAAGCCATGTTATGTCTCTGTATTGGCAAAAAAATCTGCTGTTAAAATTTAGAAATTGTGAAAAGTTATAAATTTAAAAAAAATATATAAGAACTTATTAATTATTATTATAACTGATGGGTTTGTGAACTTTTGCAGAAAACCATCAAATATGAAAAATAGCTGTTACAGATAAGTGACATTGCTTCCATCTTATTTGTTTAATAAAATTTATATTTTTATTTTAGATTATTTTTCGACTTGGAGGTTTTCAGAATGGTTGGAAATGATATTCTATTTTTTGCTATGATCATACTAGTTAATGTTTGATCAACCCTCTCAAATAACTTTTTGAACGACCTTCTTATATATCACCTGTAACAGCTTGCAATTGAATATTTTATTTCTGATTGTTATCTTCAACAGAAATTTCTATGAACAAAAAGAGAGTAAACAGCAAAACAGCCTCTTGCTCAAATTTTTCCCCGATTTGTTTGTCAAGTACTTTTATACTCCATTATTCGGTTCAAATTTCTGTTTTTCGTGATATTAATATCCTGCATCTACAGTTACGGTTGTTCTTTTTTCAGGTTTAATTTGAATTTAAACACTGCTTTCTTTTGTGTCCCTTTTTGCCGTCTTATCCTAATCTGGGGTCTGATTTATTGGCTTATTGTCATATCCTGTTTTGAAGGAAAAAAAATATTTAATCGGGTAAATGGTGAGGGACGTTTAAAAAAAAGTTCTGTCTGTTGCACTTTTTTGCATTCAGTAAGAAACATGGCAGCTGCTTTAATTGATGAATTCTGAGAAATTTATGGTTTAGTGGTAAACTTAGATAGATTCCAAATATTCTCTTTTGAAAGCTCCTTCATCATATAAAATGCCTTTCCCGAACCTTGTTGTGGAAGAAAATTGTTTACTTGCAAAATATTCCATTTCAAAATAGACAATCATTAAAAATATCCTGTCCTGCTGTCCCATGATTGACACATTAAAAAAAATTGCCTGACCCCTTAAAAAAAATTGCCTGACCCCCAAAAAATTATCTTTTCCCCCCTCATTTTCGCTACAAGCATGACTGTATTGTTAACGAAAAAGGGCTTACCTGGTTAGGTGCCCTCTGTCAAAAGTTTTGGTCCTATAAAAAATATATTTTCAAGTTCCCGTACATCTCAATCCTTTTAAATTTCAAGCAGCAAGTCCTAAAAAATTGAATATCATTTTGACATTTTGAAAAAATATATACCCAATGATTATAGGTGCATTTATGTGGAGACATTTTGTCTGTTTTTCAATACTCCAAACTAAAAAAATATATTTTGCATTGGTTAATTGCCGTTACATGATATTTTCCTGTTAAATCAAACAAAGGATACTTATGATGTCTTTGATTTTCTGGGAAATTTCTGTCACCTGTATTTTGAAGCCCATATTTGGTGTGCAACAAAGACATGGTGTAAAATTAGGGGCCATTTGCAGAAATGTGTTCACATTTACAGCCTGGCCCTTAAAGCAGTCCAATAAATGCTTTGGAAGTATCAAAATGTTAAAAGACGATTTCTAATAAAATCTTAAGCAAATTTCCGAAGATTTAAGAACTTTTGAAAATAACAATTAGATGTACAAAGTCATAATTCGTTTGTATAAGATATTGGATGGTATTTGTGTCGATCATGATAAAAAAAACCCATGGAAAACGAATTTCAGAATCATTTTGTCATGTGTTCTTCATTTTTAGATAGTCAATTGATAATTTATGTGGTAAAACTGGACTTTTAACTACAAAAAAATCTAAGTTATCGGACTTAGGTATTAAAAATTCTGAATATAAAAAAACAATAACTGTTCTTATATTATGCTTGTGAATTGAATAAAGATAGAAATTCCATAATGGACCGTACGTGGATGAACGATTATCCAAGGGAAATCATTGACAGTTATTTTGTAAGCTTTTTTTGTAGACTTAAAAATCTTTTTTCTCCATTTCTTTATGCTGTTGTTCTTTCAGATAATCTGTGATTAACCATTTTTTTCTCTGAAAAGTTGTTTAAATTTTTATTATGAACTTAATTTCTTTCTCAAAACTCAAAAATTAGTTGGTCAGATGCATTTATTCAGGAATTTTATGTTCTGAGTCTGAATTGCTAATCTAAAATTATTCATTTTTCTTCTTTCAGAATATGATGGGAAATTCAAATATGCCAATGTCGCCAGAACTATCATCACCACGGAAACAGATGTCGCCATATTACCAGAATTATAAACAATCACCAATGGAGGAATCTATACGAGGTAGATTTTTATGAAATTAAAAAAATTATCGTCTGAAATTATTTGTCTTACCAAAAGATTTATAATCTAGACCCTAAGAACAAGTTACGACAGTGTTGCGCTGAGCCCTCGATTTGTTCATAATGTACACCATCATTACCTCCATCATCATCATCAGTTCATTAACATCTTCGTCATCATCATCATTTTTACTATGCTAATCGCAGTCATTATCACTATAATCATCATCATCATCTGCATCATCATCATCAGATTCCGCATTGTCTTCAACATCTGTATTATCACTATTACCTCTTTCTTAGACATTACCAACATCATTATTACCATCATCATCATCATCATCATCATCATCATCATCATCATCATCATCATCATCATCATCATCATCATCATTATTATAATCTGCATCATCATCATCAGATTCCGCATTGTCTTCAACATCTGTATTATCACTATTACCTCTTTCTTAGACATTACCAACATCATTATTACCATCATCATCATCATCACCTTTGTCACTTACATTCATAATCATCATTATGGCTCCATTTGAATAAGATATAATGCATAACAGCATTTGATGCAAATAAATTTTCCATTCTTCATTTAAATCTTTGGCTGCCTGACTTTCTCATAATGGAATTAAGTATATGTAGACTCTACTTTTATTTCTAAAGGGTTTTTCATGCTTCAGTTAAATGGTTGGTGCCTTAATTTCTCATAATGGGATAAAATATATTATATAGACTCTAATACTGTATTTTATTTTTATGTTAATTTTCAGGACGAAGAGGCAGTGGGCAATCTAACAATAAGAGACCGAAGGGCTCGGTAAGTACAGTCATGAATTTCATTCAATCCCGAAACCAATTCCCCCGCTCCCCTCTCCCATATATTAAGTTCCGGACTCGACAAATCCACTTGTCTCTGTAGAAATTGACTATGAGGGGCGACTCCGATGTAACCATAGCTGTCAAATGGGCCGTGAAACAATGATAACTAGATACTGTAGTTTCATTTATTTTTCGTTGGGCTCAATTTTCGTGGTTTGTACTAAACTGGCTATTTCGTTGGGACTTAAATTCATGGATTTTGATTTTTGAAAAGAAATGCCTTATCTCTTCACATAAATTCGTGGGGATTTGATTTCGTGGATGAGCCGACCCACGAAATCCACGAAATTAAATCCCCAACGAAAATTAATGATTCCACAGTATATAATAAATAAATATTAGTAAGTGCCTGGGTTATATATATAGGAAGTACAACTTTTTTTCATTGGCCTAATCTGATCTCTTTGTTTGCCTTTATTTCAAATAAATCGTAGGTGAATTATAATCTCGGCAACAGCTTTTAAACTACTCAAGCGTTTTGTTTATCAATAAACCACCTCTGTGTATATAATCAACAAGATTATACAAGAAGTATGGATTATTCTCCCATCTCTTTCAATAACAGAACAATGGTTGTATCAAATTGCTGTAAAAATTGGGTCCTTCAGACTCTTTCTTTATTAAAACTAACTATTTATAACGACCACTTTTCTTCCCTTTTGGCCTCATTTGCTGGCGTCTCTTGCTCTCTCTCTCTCTATATATATATATATTTAAAGTTATTTATGTTTGGAATTTTATTTCATTTTTGACTACTTGACTTCTTGGCCTTGGTCAAAGAGTTGATAATTTCAATGTAATTCTTGCCTTTTGACCTTGTTAGCAATGGTCTATGTGCAGATAAGTTATTTATTTGACTACAGGATGTCTTTGCTTGTGTCAAAGTGGAGAATTTTTATCTAATTCTTGTTATTAGGCCTGGGCTCGGAGATTAAATTTCTGGTTCATGTATTGCTTGCCATTGAAATGCAGATGTGTTAATTGTTATGGAAACAGAATGAGTTTTTGTCAAACATCAGTAATTCTTATCTAAGATTGATCTGTAAATAGGGGCTTACTGTGAATTATTTACGAAACTGCTAATTAGTTTATGTTTTTCCTTGTTTTTGATGCTCGATGACTCTTGACCCTGAATAGGGGTCGTCGAGTGTCTCAGTGATAAATAAATGTCCCCCCCCCCCCCCGAAGCCGCTGTGTTAATTACATTAAGTATATAACTCCGAATTAATTGCGATGTATGGAACAAACAAGCTGCAGGCTTATAAACATACTGATAGTGTTTGTCGCTTTTGTTAGAAAAAAATACTGCATGAAATCTTAAACTAGGAATGCGCCACTTTTGAGTAACCTTTGAAAATTTCATTTTTTTAACATTTCAAAGGAGAACTTTTTTGTCAGCATAACTTTGTAGTCACTTTGTTGTACTGACCTGTCCTTAATTACTATCAAACCTTTGAACAAAGGCCATCTTTGGGGAAGACATAATCTGGCCTTTATTATCTGGTGACCTTTGTACGGAAATCATTTTGTTCTTAAATGATAATAATAAAATATTTATTTCTCGAAGGTAACATATTAAGTATAGAACTTATTTACAATATGGCCTTCAGTTAAAATACATGTAATTGAATAAGTATAAATAATGTTTTTTAAAAGAATGGCCTTTACTCACAAGGTGTTCTTTATTCGGAGGTGGCCGCTAACACAGGTTTAACTTAATTGCTGATTGATTGATTAAAAAACTTCACGGAACTGTTAAAGTGAGGTAACTTCAGATTACTTGAGAGTAATCTTATGCAAGAGGCCTGCCTCTGTGGTAAAGTGGTTTCTTTTTAGACTTTGTCAAATTACATGTACTATATTATAGCCCCTTTCTGTTGTGACATGACCGTTTGTCCGCCTGATGGTTCAGTGTGTTTGGTGTGGCACAGTGCAAAATTTTGGTCAGTGAGTTCGAATCTTAAGTAGTTTTATACATCTAAGGCCACTGCTGGCTGATTCAAGTGATTCGATGACAGTTACTTGCGGGGAACAAGGTTAAGGGTAAGGTACACCTGTATAGAATCCTTGATAACTGTACCCCTGTCAAATAGTTAATCATACTTCATGAATTTTTCTTGAACTATTCTTGCATACTTAATGAATTTTTCTTGAACTATTCTTGCATACTTCATGAATAGTTCAAGAAAATTTAAGGATTTCATGAATTCCTTTCAAACAGGAAATCTATTCTCCACTGGTATGTAATTGAAATATTATTGAAAAGAGGCATAAAAGCTGAAAGATGTTAAATTTTCATCTATTCTGATGATTTGTCTCCCTGTAATAGTGATGTAACTTGCCCTTCCTGACCAATACAATAATTACCTCCCTTGGTGATAATTCTAAAATATAGGATATTCATATGTGACGACATTTTCTTAAACCTGATGTGCTCATGGCATTAACAACTCCATGATTAAGTTAGCTTTTATAAAATGAGTTGATTAATAACCAATTTTCAGATTTTTTCTAATAAGTGCATAAGAAATTTGCCTAGCAAGATGGCCGCCAAGGGAGGTAAATATTGTAGTTGTGTGCAATGAGAGCTTGTAGACAGACAAGATAGGAACCAGACGTGCTCCATTAAATCTATGACAACAGATAGTCTAAAAAAATCAGAGCACAAAATCTGCTGTGGTATTTTATCCATGTGTTGTTCTGTGAGGACAGAAGACAACAACAGGTGTTCAATATTGTCAGCCTGAAAAAAAAAGATCTAGTGTTTGCTGTGTTCCATTCACATTGCTATCTCTCTCCACTACCCCCCCCCCCCCCCCCCTCCGCCTCAACAATCATTGACATCTGGTCTGTATTAGCATTTCGCTTGTTTTCTGCTGCAGACTACAGCTGCTGGCTTGCAGTTTCATTCATAAATCACAGAAATTGCTCTCAAGATTCTGGCTCTGGATTTAAGTAAGCAAGAGTGACCTCCCTTCCTTTTTGGGGACTACTTTTATTCCAAGGGAAGTAATCCAGAGTTGTGTGTGCTAGAGTTAACTCCCTAGTTGACTTTGTGAATACAATTTATAGATAATGATGTCCTTCCTCTTGAAATTCACTGACATTTCTTGGAATTCTTGTCAAGGGATGCACCTTAACTGCAGGGTGTTGTGTATGTCAATTTAATGGAACAATTTTAATCATATTCAGTTTAAAGGTCTTTCATGCACTTGCAGTGGTAAAAAATAAATTATCTGTGATAAAATAAATATTCTTGGTCTTTTGAATTCAAGGTTAAGTGTTTGCTCCAATTTTTGTTCTAAGAATATTTTTAGAAAAAAATCTCGTCCCCTTGAAATTGTTCAATGTTTTTTGGGTCTTTGGTAACTGTGTTATTCTGTGTGGGAATTATTTGTGTGAACTTAATACCTCCCAATGAAAGGTTTCAGTTTATTTGATCAGCCTCCGAAACTGATGATAGCCGTATGGAATTAGTCTGAGAACTTCTGTAAGACTGTAACAGTCAGTAAAATGTAGAAATTTGATGTAAAAACTTAATTTTTGGAGGCAGGGCGGTGCCGGGGGGGGGGGGCTCCTTGTTAATTTTTTAGAAGAAATTTAAAAAAAAAAT
The DNA here is from genome assembly GCA_964023205.1 of Lutraria lutraria. NCBI lineage: Eukaryota > Metazoa > Mollusca > Bivalvia > Venerida > Mactridae > Lutraria > Lutraria lutraria. The sequence continues at coordinate 22,570,238 of OZ026849.1, forward strand.
TTTTTTTTCAAGAAAATAGTTAAATCAAAGATGATATGAAAATGTACTATTTGTAATATTTGGTCACATTAATCAATTATGGTCTGAATGTTGGAGAATTAATGTAAATAAATTTTACCTTATAATTGAAACACGTGCCTGGAGGGAGCCCCACATTTTACTTGCCAAGTTAGTGAATATCTGGGAGGTTCAAATTACTACTAATTTTACAGAAAAAATATTCGTAGCTTGTTCAAGAAGCCTTGCTTTGAAATGATGTGGGTTGGCAAAGCTTTTCTCTGTGAATGAAATAAACATTTTGCGGAGATTAGTTAAGGATGCCGATGTTTATATCTGTTATATCTGGATTCCATCAAACATGGAGGGAAGTTTGTGCAGGCAGTGCGTTTCTTGATGTGTGATAGTTAGCTTAGCTTCTTAATGTTATCACCATCATGGAATAAAACCAATGGCAGTAATTGTAATCTGATTTTGTAATTTCGAATTTTTTTTTTTTGGCACAAAAATACGTAGTATGAAAATGATTACTTATTGTGTTTTGATGATATTTGTAGAACATGTTTGTTTGTTGCTGTGGGGTTTGACTTAGGCTCATTTTTGTGTACTGCAAGGGGTTTAGTGTGGTTATGATGGGACCTGGCCCCTTTTTAGAAATTATTGGAAGTTTGCTTTTTTTGGTATTATTTTGTCGATATCGATATGTGGATATGTTCTGATTATATCATATGGTTTCTTTGGTTAGGTGTCTGTTTTAATCGAATTAATCAAGGCTCCTTAAAATGACCCCTTTAAATATTTTTTTTTTTTGATGCTATATTTGATATATCCGTCAGCAATTTGGTCAAAATTTGTCTCGTAAGGGGCCATACCCCCTCCTCCCCTAAAAAAGGGATCTCATTCCTTTATCATGAAGAATGAAATTAATGTGTCTATTTTCATTGTAAATATTTAGGGGTCTGTCTGAGGAGTTTCTAACCACCATGCTTCGACAAAAAATAAATAATTTGAATTTTTTTAACGGTAGTTTCACGTAGAAATAGGTGCATCTGATCTGTGATATTCTTCACTTTTCGTAATTTCACCAAACAGAAAATCTGGGTGTCTATTTCTGTCATCTCCTTAGGACTCAGTTTTGTTAATTAATTAATCAATTAATTAATTGATTAAGTCATTTCTCCTTAATGTTCAACTTAAGCATTCAGTATTAATTAATGAAACAACCAACTGTTAGATTGAGTACCCTCTTCAGACTAAGTGTATGTGAAGATGAAAGGTATCTCAGGCTGGGAAGAAAATACTGGTATGTAACCTGAATGGCATTATATTTTGGCGCCACCCTGTAAGTTGCTACCTACCCTCTGAAAAATCTCTTGGTAGGGTTTGTAAAAACCAACATTTTCTTAAGGATGACAGTACAATTTATGATGAAAAATGATGCTTATAAACTTTTCTGTGATAATTTAAGTTAGTAACATGTTAATTACTAAAAAGAACATGTAACAATGAACTAAAGATATGAAATAAACAGAAATATGTCACAATCAACCCAAACATACAAATGTAAGCAAAGTGAATTTTCTCCACGGGATACAGGAATCCTGATAATTATTTCCTGATTGTCATTAGATATTAGGGATGATAACTATAGTGGACTCTCCCATTTCCCAGCATGTCCTCTTGCAGAATGTCTTTGATCTTTATCCTGACACCCCTATTTTAGAGTAAAACACAAAATGGATGCTTCCGAACTCCTTAGGGATATGTGCAAAGGAATTTTTCCCTTTGTCAAAAAAATTAGATATTTATCATTTCTTGCATAAATATTATGTAGAGTAAACTTGATGATATACATTTCTTGTTCTCTTCTGAGTGATTGGAATCTTGTCTCTCGTGAACTTTGTCGTAAAATTTTGGTTTTCTTGGAAATCGATTGGATTGTAAGAAATTGACGCTATGAGATTTGAGGTACAGTATGATTTTTCGGCTCGAAAGTTTTCCGGAATGTGTATTCTGTCCGGTTCAGTTTTTACAGCAACAAACAGAATTGAAAAACTCGAAACTTTCAACTTTCACCCTTTCATGAGTGTACTGACAAAGTGATGTATTCACAATTTACTGGTATTTAAAATTAAATATACATAAAGTTGTAGTAATCAATATTATTTAACTTGTCATAAGTCATAATCACTCATTTTACCAAATAATTAATCTCATAGAGTTTACTTATGATGTTTTGTTTAAATATACAAATGCTACGGAAGTATTATTATGTCTTCATTCTTATGTGCCATGGATTTGCTTGACTGACTTTGGTATGAATAGACCTTGGATCAGGGGCCGTATTCACAAAGCATCTTAAGTAATTTTTTAACTTAAGTTATATTTTTCCTTAAATTCGACTTTTTCCTTAACTCATTTGTACTAATATAAAGGAGGAAATCACAATAATATGATTTTATCTTTGTTCTAAAGATGACAGTTATGAAAATGATTATTCATTTTCACACTTTTGATGACTGGTTTACAAACTTCTTCCATGAAAAATATTTTCACTTAAGTAAAAATTTCGACCTAAGTTAAAGAAAATCTTAAGATGCTTTGTGAATGCGGACCCAGGGATTATGTTATCCTTCATCGAACATAAAAATTTTAACATGAAAGTTCAGTCATGTGTGTCCTGACAGTGTCAGTATATGCTTCACTGATTTTGATATAAAACAGGAAGTGGGGGGTTTATGTCTCACATTACTGTACAATAGGACGTATTTAGATTATAAATAAATAGGGTTTATAATTAACTAACTGAACAAAATTTTGTATCTTGTGTGAATTTTTTTTAAGCATTCTGACATGAAATTTTTTATTTAAATATCAAAAATAAATTGTGGACAGAAAAATTTCCAACCTACGGCATTACCTACTCACTGAAAATTTTCTGGGTAAGGTTGCTGCGAACAAACATTTTTTTTAAGGATGGCACATTATGCACCACGAAACAAGACAGAGACAAAATGGCCATTCATTGCAATAGGTAATAAATCGGAGTGTCATCTCAGCTTATTAGACACACGTCAGAGAACTACTGTAAGATTTACACACTGGGCTTCATGGAACAAAAAAAAAATATATCAGGAAATCATAAGCAGGCACTGTCATATTAGACTGATGCCATGTTTTTTTATCTGTGTGTTACAAAAGTTTGTACAAAAATGTTAGTAGGGATACAGTCTATTATCACCCTGGCCAATCAGCCAATCAGAATGCTTGTTTCGGTCTCTCTTTATAATCAGCATTTGATTGAAGCCAGATGGCCCTGGCTTTCATCGAGTAGCACATGAATAAGTAAGGAAGGGGGGGGGGATCCAATTAACTCCAGTAGCAATTAATTAGCATTATCTGTTTCATATTAAAGGTCAAGGTCACTCGATGATAGCTTTGTATGTGTTTGAAAATTTTGTATTAAATAAGGGCTGAAGTGACTGCCTTTGTTGATTGCTAGGGCTTTGGTAAATTAGGGGTTCATTGGTAAATTAGGGGTTCATTGGTAAATTAGGGGTTCATTGAGAAATGGTATGGATTAATTTGTTTTGAAAGTTAATCTACACAGTGATTAATTAAGTGAAAGTTGTGAAAAAAGGGATCTTATGAAAAAAAGGAACCTAAGGTCTGTGTCCCTTTATGTTTTGTTGTGTTTGTGTTGCAGTCAATGATGATAATAGATTTGTAACATTTTGATGAGATCTGACAGTGACAATGTAAAAGGGATCTTAAAATGCATGAAAAGAATCATATAATGGGAATATAAAGGGCTGCAGTTGTTTAGGAAGGGGACTGAAGAATTTAAATGGGTGATTTATGTTGTTATCAACCATTGCATTGATAACGATGATGATAGTACAATTAGGGTCTTCATGGGGACAAAAAAGGGGTCAAAGTGAATCCTTAAAGTAATTTCTGGGGTCAATACTGAGGTTTTTAGTTTATGACTTAAGAGTAGAACAGAACATAATTTTCATGGAAAATAAAAAAAAGGGGCCGCATTAATTCCCTAATGTAACATTATAATTTTGACGTAATAATATCCCTTCAAAATACAAAGTGATTCTAATATTAAAAGTATGTCTAAGAATTTCATGCAAAGTTGTTTACTGAAAATAAATACAGTCTGATGGTGATCTTTATTAAGAAATAAGTCGTAGATTCTTCGGTTCCTAAAAAATGATGGAATCACATATCCAGACTATTGCAACATTTTTGGATTCGATTTTCTATATGGCTAGTTAGAGTGTGGGTAAAATTCATGACACTTGAGATGTGTCAGTGATCATGTTTTATTTCAATGCTTCCTCAATAACTATGTACTTCGTTAGTAGCACGTTGATTTATTAATTTAATTACATGCTGTTCATTTGACGTGAAAATATAAAGCTAGCGTGTTTGTACTGAATTAGGACATTACACGGATTATGTCATCATTGGTTATTGCTAGTTTTCACTCTCTCGAATACATCACCAGCGGGCTAATGAGATTTGATTGAAAGGTTTTTTTGGGTTAATTTAATTAGATTGCATGTGATTAGATCTCGATTGTGTACGTTAAAACAAATAAAAGGATTTTTAGTTGTGGAAGTGACTGTGTGTGGATTGGGGTAATTAAGAGAATTTGTGAAATTTGTTGATTCTTGGCGGAATTACTTGATTAAGTGTGATTTTGGGGTCTTAAACAAGGATTTGGGGTAATTTGAAGTGTGACTTTGGGTTTTTAAGAAAGATTTGGGGATATTTTAAGTGTGACTTTTGATGATATTGAAGTGGATTTGAGTGGATTTGTGTAATTTATGATGGATTTTGTTTATTTAAGTAGAAATCGTGTTATATGTTTTTCTTTGTGGTAGATTTGAAGACAATTTTGGTTGATGGTTCTACTTTGGGTTAGATTCAGTGAAAACTTAGATATTTGATGTACAAAGCGAATTTGATAAAGTGGAGATTGAAATTGACTTATTGTGCTTTTGCAAAACATAGCTTGTGGCAAAATACTATTTTTGTAGACATCTAACATTTATAAAGTCAACAATTGTGTTGGAATAAAGACCTTTTGATGTATTACCTACCTTTAGCCCAGGTAAGCGAAATATTTTAATGTTATATATAGAATTGTTTAGTTTTTCAGTACAGTAGGTTCAATGCTGTTTTTTTTTCAAAAAAATTTCACTTCAATATTGTTGTAAATTTTCCTGGAAGGGTATAACCTACTGTGACTTGGAATCGAACCCAGATTGCGGGGTCCACGATTACGAATCCAGCACGCTGACCACTGGAGCACAGCCGCAGCCACAGAATTTTGGAATTTTGTGTGTGTTAAATTCTCTAGATTTTGGTAGTATGATTATTTATATTTAACTATAAGTAACTTGTATTAAATAATGGTTTTAAACCAGTCAGGGAATAGGTAATGTGATAGATTGATTCAATAACCATGTTTTACTGTATCAGATTCTTCACTTTAACCAAGCTCACTCTAACCGTGTTTAACTGTAATTTGCCTGCGCATTTTCAGTGCTAATCAGTTTTGTTCGACTAAATTTTCCCACCATGTTGAATAAAAATATTAAATTTTGCACAAAAAAAACTCCTATCATTTTCAAGTTGGGTATTTAGATATTTAAGAAAATAATCTTAATTCTTAGTGTTCAGTGAAAGCTCTTATGTTATGTGAGGGATGCTTTTTGTTTCAAAAAAGTGTCTGGGGCATTTTAATTGCTGGCAGATGTTGGCTTTTGAATGGCGGAGATAAACTCTAGAACTGTTTTATATGATCCAAAGCATGTCCCAGGCTCTGTTCTTTGTAAACTTTTCACTTTTTAGATTTTTTTCTGGCATTTTGCCAAATCTTCAGAAACATTTCTCTTACTCATTGCTTATGGCTGATAATATTGTATTTTTTTTTTTTGAGATAAAAGGGAGTTGTTAGTTGGGGTCTGGCCCTTTTTTCATTTTCTTAAGTATTCATGTTGCTTGTTCTCAGATGTATCTATGACAACCAAAAGAAAAGGGATCTTGGACCCTTTTTAATGCGTTTCTGAGGAATTTTAGGTTCGATGTCTGTGTTAATGAAATATTTTGTCCGTAGTTCTTGGATTGGAGAAATTGATATGTTTTGAGAAGTTGAAAAAAAAGAAAAAAAAAGTTACACAAAATATTGGAATAATATTCAATTGGATTAATTCAAAGTCTGTGGAGGCATATTATTTTGGTCATGAATCAGCCAAAAAAAAGCAAGACAAGATCATATTGAAGTGGTTAGTACTTAGAGGTGAAACATAACTCAGCTTTTACACTTTTGTTTGTGGAAAAAAACACAAATTTTGCATCAATTTTTCAAGTAACAACCACTGTCCAATAGTTATGCATACTTCTTGAGCTATTCATGATTATAATATTATTTAAATAACTCAATATGTTCAATATTTCGGCCAGAGCCTTTATCAAGAATAAACATGTACTTTAAACTTTGCTACATTTTAGCATTTAAGCATCATTACTGCGTTGTTTATATGAATGCTAAAATGTATTGAAATTTAAATTATGTATTTATTCTTGATAAAGGCTCCGGCCGAAATATTGAACATTGAGTTCATTAAATAATATTATATAGTGTTAATAATAATATTCCCTTAGGAATTAAAATAAACAAAGTATTCATGAATAGTTCAAGAAAAGTTCATGATTTCATGAAATATATTCAAAAGGGGGAATTTAGCTTTCAAAATGAGAACAAATTTGACCTTGAACTTAAAAACAGATCAATTTGACCTCCGTGATATATTTGGCAGACTGTGATCACCTGTTGTAAGCTAATATATCAACTTCTACCATAACTTATCTATATCCAGTCTGTGAAGTAAGTCTAGATAACTCATATATACATTTACACCAGTATGGTTTTATGCGTATAACTTACACAAGCCAGCTTGCACCTGTCTCTTTAGTTTGAACACCTGTTGTAAGGGAGGTAATCATTGTATTTTTGTACCTGTTTCAACTCTGTCTAAGGGAAGTAACTCTGAAACGTTTTGAAAAATTTGCTATCACAGAATGGATTGTCTCCCTTGTGAAGGATATAGGAATTACTGAAAAAAGATTCATGCATTATTTGTGGTTATCTTTTCAAATCATTGATGGAATTAAATAATAATCAAAATTATCTTTTTTGATGGGAATTTTTTTATCCATTGTGTCAAGATTTTGAGTAAATAAACTTTTTTTGTGTGACACAGAAATAGTACTACTTGATGGTATTACAGTATAAGTTTATTCTTTTGCATTGCGTGTATTTTTTTGTGCCAAATTCAGCCATTTTGTTTTTATTTATTTATTTTCTTATGAAAACAGATGAATTTATATTTTCTACTCTTGTGGATTTTATTTTACACAGTTCATTTCTTTTACTAAATTTGTTGTTATGTTTTTCCTGCAAAGTGAATGATGATTCAGAATATGTTGTTTTTAAAGTCGAGTGAATCATATGTTTTTATATACATTGTAAACTCCATGAACAGTCACCTCTGAACAACAGCCACCCAGTATACATTTATACTAGCAACCCAAATTGATGTTTTACTCTATTTTCACTCTCTCAACAACAGCCACCTCCCTGTTACAGCCAGTATACTAGCAACCCAAATTGATGTGTTCACTCTATTTTCACTCTCAACAACAGCCACCTCCCTGTTACAGCCAGTAAACTAGCAACCCAAATTGATGTTTTACTCTATTTTCACTCTCTCAACAACAGCCACCTCCCTGTTACAGCCAGTAAACTAGCAACCCAAATTGATGTTTTCGCTCTATTTTCACTCTCAACAACAGCCACCTCCCTGTTACAGCCAGTAAACTAGCAACCCAAATTGATGTGTTCACTCTATTTTCACTCTCTCAACAACAGCCATCTCCCTGTTACAGCCAGTAAACTAGCAACCCAAATTGATGTTTTCGCTCTATTTTCACTCTCTCAACAACAGCCACCTCCCTGTTACAGCCAGTGAACTAGCAACCCAAATTGATGTGTTCACTCTATTTTCACTCTCTCAACAACAGCCACCTCCCTGTTACAGCCAGCATACTAGCAACCCAAATAGATGTGTTCACTCTATTTTCACTATCTCAACAACAGCCACCTCCCTGTTACAGCCAGTAAACTAGCAACCCAAATTAATGTGTTTACTCTATTTTCACTCTCTCAACAACAGCCACCTCCTTACAACAGCCATTTTTGTCCTTCCTTATTGGTGGCTGTTGTAGGGAGGTGGCTGTTGTTGTAGGGATGTGCCTGTTGTAGGGAGGTGGCTGTTGTTGTAGGGATGTGCCTGTTGTAGGGAGGTGGCTGTTGTAGGGAGGTTGCCCTGTATTTACATGATCAAGATTGTTTTATTTTATTTAATGATAATCTCATGTCTGACTGAATTGATATAAAAAAAATCAATCTTTATTCCAAGTTTTCATACTGCCGATATTTCTTAATTATTTTTCTGATATTAAAACAAGTCATTAATTTTGATATTAACAAGGATTTACGATTTTCACACGTGGTATTAATATTGCTGCTAATAACATTCATCTTTGAAGTGTGTTAGAAATATTTGATATTTGATGAGGAACCAATCAGATCGTAGTTGACTGTTTAATTAGCCAATCAAATTACATCTCTCATCATGAATTCCAGATGTTTAAACATTTATATATGTAAGCAAATAAAAATATTTTCGCTCTAAGCAAAAATGCTGTATGTGTAAATATTTTAACATAGATCGTTCTACGCTTTTTCCACGGAAGTTATGTTGGAGGTGCACTCGTAGATTTCGTGCGTCTGCTTATAAAACTATGAATATGCTAGTAACGATTACCAGATGTTCGAGCTACATACACTTCCGTGAATACTTCATAATGATTGTGTCAGACAGACGCATGAATTTTAGAAAACGAAAGTGACGGTTGATTTTGAGTGACATGATATATTACACTGTAAAATATTGATATATTCAACTGTTCTGTGATTTTTTATATTGGATAAAAAGAACATCACATTCAGCAAAGACGTGATTTTACGTACAATTTCTGTGCTTTTTTGTGCTTTCGTGAATCTGGAGTAATATAAATAGTCATTTTTGTGAGTTTTCATAACGGGTGAAATTAATTATTTGAAGTTGATGCGAAGTTTCTGATAATCACATTTGTAAATACTTCAAAATGTATTATAAAATTCGAGGGTTCAACGCAACAGTGTCGTAACTCATATTGAAATAAGAACAAGTTACGACTGTGTTGCGCTGAGCCCTCGTGTGTTATAAAAATTAATTTATTGAAAATTTAGGATCATGATTTTTAGAATATAAAATGTTTTACTGTTGAGAATACTAGACGCAAATAAATTACAATGTTTAGTTGAATGAATTAACACTTTGGTGTCAAACGTTTACATTTTCTTCAAGATTGTAATAAAAAAAATCATTCCAAAAATATCTTTGACATTTTGTATCATAATATAAAGTGACAACTAAAAAAATTCTATTTTTTTCATTAGTTTGATTGACAGCTGTCTAGTCTTTGAATTGTGGGAAATTAATCTGCTTCGATATCCGTTAGTTTTTGTCTGCTTTCCTCTTCAATGTATCAAGTTTCGCAAACATTGCATGTGTGAAAATAATTAAACTAAAGTATGCATACCCCACCCACTTCTGATAGCTTGTGTAATATCTACTCTTACACAAAAAATAATATTTAAAATTTTGCTGTCGGACAATATAATTTTTATTAATGTAATATATCTGGTTTTGCAGTTTGAAATATGTGCAGTACTTTAGAAGGGGTGACAATATTCCGGATATATCCGGAATTCCAGATGTATCTGTCCTGATAGAGCTATGATTTCTGAGCAAAATAGAAGTAATTTATTGAAAATGTCTCAATAAATGGCAAAGTTATGGTCAATTTAATCTGCTCTGAAGGACTTTCTTTAATACAAACTGAGTTAAATATGGAAACAATGTGATTGAAAGCCTCTCTTGTTTGGCAAAAATTGTCAGCCACATAATTATGATTTTCAGGATTTTAATTAGGCTCCACCTCTATCCTCTATTAACACCCTCTGTTTAAAGTCCACCTTTGGACCATAAGGAACTTAAAATCTGGTCTTATTATTGAAGAGGTCTCAGGGCTCTCATTTGATGATTATTGGGGCCGAAATTCGGCCCCATTCCCCTCCTAAAATAATATACTTTTTTCCCCTATTTTTTATAAAAATTCCCCTAAAAAAAATAATTGTTTTTTGATTTAATGGTTGATATTAAGTTATTAACCTTTGATTAATTGTATATTAATGTATGTAATATATTTAAATACAGCTATTTTAAGCTTAAAATGTTTATTGCAGGGTTATAAGGCAGTTGAAAAAATCCCCTGAAATTCCCCTTTTTCCTGAAAATGACGCAAAATTCCCCTACCTGAGGGCCCCGGGCCCCTTCCCCTAAAGTGCAGCTAGGGCCCTGGGTCTGATTACTGATTATCAAGTTGATGCATTCTAGACAGTATATTGAAACCTGATTCGGAAGTGTGGAAGAAATTGCCAGTCTGAAAAATATGTAGAAAAAATATATAAAAAAAACATGTCTATAAATAATATTTATGTAGAAAAAATATTGAAAACCATTCTGTGAAAATAAATGTAGAAAAAATATTGGAAAAAAACAGGCTGAAAATAAGTGTTGGAGAAATACTGATTTCCAGTCTGCAAAAATAGAAAAAAAAAATTTTTTTTTGCTGTTCATTTTATGTCCAGAAATTATTTAACCCACGGCCTTACGGAAGGTTTTTCAGAAGTTAACTGAGAAACTTCTAGAGTTTTATTCAATTTTGGCCTAAGTTGAAGGATTTAAAATAAAAATTTGACATCAAATTCATCTTTATAATTCCATTGTCTGCATTTATTTGAAATTTTATTTCAAATCTAGTCCATAGATTGACAAACGTTATGATTTTAATATGTAAAAAATTACCATAAATTTAGAAATGACATTTAAATGTTTAAGTTTTATTAGGGCAACATTTATCACTGACATTAACGTAAAAAGCATACGATCAGAATCAGAAAAATACCTCCATACCAATTGTCACATCAGTTATTTCAACAAACAATCTTTAAAGGCCCTAAAGCCTTTTGAATTTAGTAATACGGAACAATAGAAGAAATGATATCATAGTAAAATATAAGAAATATATTTTATTTAATAACGAATGAACTAGACCTCTTATTTTATATTTTGTACTTTTCGCGTCTGACCTTTTCTAAGAAATGTCCTTTCTCGTTTTTTTTTGTGATGATATTTTTTTACGAGTTTTATAAAAATGGGGTTATCAGCTTACCGCTGGATCAAAACACAAGTTTGTAAATAATTTTCTGTAAAAGCAAGATTTTTCCGCCCTAAAAAAGATTGTTTATGTAAAGGTGTCAGTTTTAATTCAATAATGTAAAGAAGTATAATTTTTACCATCAAATACGGTATACATGTCTACTGATAGAAATATATAGAATAGAAATTGATAGAAGTTTTTAAGTATTGTTCTAAAAGGTAAAGATACTTACGGTGTCAAGTGGAAAGATAACTTGAAGAAATGGCAAAAACAAAAAAAATGTAGAAAATTTGAGGGCTCAGCGCAACACTGTCGTAACTTGTTCTTATTTCAATATGAGTCACGACACTGTTGCGTTGAACCCTCGAAATATTAACTGATATTTAAGTTTACTTTCATCTGTTAGTCAGACTCATTTATGAGTGTTTTTTTTTTCTTCATAAATAATGAAAAGTGAATTATAGTATGTCTATATTTATTCAGAATTTTCAGTATAATTGACAATTAAAACTGTGGTTTACAAAACCTCAGTTTATACACACAAACAAGTGTTTGTTGATTTGTAGAAATAAATGACAGACAGCTCACTCACTCATACGTTGGACTATAGTGAAATCATGAGCTTAAGCTACCTCTGAAGGAATTGTTTGTCGTTAAAAATGTAAAAATATTTTTGGTGTGGAATAACAATTCAGTTGATATGTATTGCGCAAACATTTGCTTTGCATCATTGGAATAAAAAAATCTTCAGAAAATTCTGAGTCAAAAGGAGGAATCTTATATCATTATCTGTGTTGTGATTTTATTCTAACGTTGGAGCGCCAATGGTTGACAGGGGAAGTCACTCTAGCTGGTATCGGCGTATGTACTCGCCGTACCCACTGTACCGACCTTTCGGAATGTATTTACCGACTAAAATATCCGGTGTAAGTTTATTTTCTAAAAAAAAAGAAATCTTGATTTTTTTTTTAAGTTTGTTTAGAACCGGTCATACAAAATATGTGCATGGACTAAATTTTCTTGTATAAATTTTTTCTTCCTGGTACTTGTTTTTTTTTTTTGGTAAAAAATTATCGTTGCAGAGACCATTTTGATCTTTGTAGCAACCATTTTGAAAGTATTTTCTGGTTATAATATCTGGGTGAAGTCATAGTTAAAAAAATTGTTGTTTCTTTAAAAAAAATTGCTTCAGTTATGGTAAGCTGTTTGTCAATACAGTACGCTAGATGTATGATATTTTGAAATGGTCTAAAAAAGTTGATAAGGTAATATTGTTGATGTTTTTAATTTTTTGGACGATTTTTTTTTTATATTTTGTCATCTGTCTGCATTTTGTTCTGATGTGACAAATAAATTATGCTAAACCAATGCAGGTGCAAACATCTTGTGGACAAATTAAATGCGTCATTCGTATTTGTAAATATCTAATATGTCAACTTATTGATTGCTTATAGGGTGTGCTGGAATAAAAAATGTGTTTTTTTCCCCCTTAATATTTGAAAATTGAATCAATAATTATTGAATTTGAACATTTTCTATAAATAAGTTCAATCCAGCATCTAAAATCAATGATGCCACAGTAAGCAATCCCTTCAAATGAAATTCTTGGACTATTCATCATTAATAATAATTTCTTTGAAGGAGTAAAAATTTTAAGTTTTTGTCAACTTTAAAAAGTTGGATTTACTAACTTAAATCTCTGAAGTTTAACTTTTCTTGACAGGTTGTATTGTATTTAACATTTTGGCTTAAAATATTTGCTAAAAAATATTTTGAGACACATTTTGAAATTCTCTTCTGATGCACACACACGCACAAAAATGCCGTAAGAACAATATAAATGCCTACATATACTTACCATTTTTTTACCAACAGAATGTTGTTAGAATGCAACATGCTTTTGAATCTTTTCTGTCCAAAACAAATTTGACACAGCTGTAACTAAAAACAGGTGATGTATTTTACTGTGAATATAGAAATTGGTTAAGTTTCCTTGCTATAAATTACAAAAAAAACCTTTGGGGTAGAAAAAAACTGTACTTTGGGTTCTTATCGGAAAATTGGGTACTTTAGTTTAATTAGGTGCTGCCTGAAAACTCTTCAAAAATGTGTGCTCTCCACATGGTTTTAATTTTCATGGTACTTTAACATACTGCGCGAGGAACATTGATAAAGCGTATTAAAATTTGTTACATTTTCGGAAGATATTAATATTTAAAATTAAATTAAGTCTTTCTGCCAGATGCTTAGCAGTAGGGCGCCTGGTTCCCCTGATTTGTTGAACATTGGCTCCTAGTTAGTTTTGATGATATTTTGATGTAAAAAGTGTGAGCGAATGGTGGCCCCTGTTTAGGGATCTGCTGTATGAATGGAGGGTTGAACCAATGACAGGAGCTTGTGCCTTTGTCAGACACCAGCAAAGCCCTTTTTTCTCTATGACATTTTTGATGAAGTAATAGCCATAGTCATGTATCCAACTTGAAATTTGTGCATTTTATTGCGTAAAATAGGGCTAATGAATTTGTCAAAAGGTAGAGTAAATATACACTGTCATACCTGTGAAAAAGGTCACCCTTTGGAAATACATAATGTGACTTGATTGATAGTAACTGTTAGCCTTTATTTTGAGGTTGTTTTGTTTTAAAGGGACATACCCTACAACTGACAAACATTCCTTAATTCTAAATGCATCAAATTGTAGGGTATGCCCCTTTAAATAACCAATGACAGTTTTTAAAAGAATGGCCTTTTTTCTCAAGATGGCCTTTATTTGGAGTTGGTTGCTAACCAAAGGTTTGAATGTATAAAGTTACTTGTAGCGTAAGCGATTATTCCAGTAATCAATTAAATATTCAACTTTAACACAATTTTATCCATTTGATTTGTACCATGCAACCAGAGTTAAGTATTTGAACTTTTCTACTTTCAGGTATATTCGCCTGGTCCCGATGAATACAACCAGGAGTCCCCCGGCAGGTCGTACGCCTCGCCCAAACCTATGTACCCCGGCGATAATTATTTCATGGGTAAGTTATGAAAGTTAGTTCTATTATTCTGTCATGTTGAGTTTAACTCCGATATTAACACACATTGATTAAAATATATTTGGGTAGATGTTTAGGTTGATTCATTATAAGGTAAATACATGAAGAAAACATTGATTGATTGATTTCGGCATAGGAGTCATGGTTTATAATAAATAGATAAAACATGTCACATATAAATTAAAATAACAACAATATATAGATAGAAAGAAAAAAATAAGACAGAATTAAACCATGACACACTTCCAACACCAAGGATGACACAAAAAAGCGCCAGCGCCATTGTGATCCATTGGTATGTGACTGGAAAATGAATAAATGAATAATGTTTGGACCAGTTTTCAAATGTTCTTTTCTTCACATAATTAGATCAATTATGCTTTGAGGTGCCCGCCCGGCTAGCTCAGTGGTTAAAGCGTTTGTCTTCTGATCGAGAGGTTGTGAGTTTGTACCCCGGGCGAGGCTCACAATGTCCGTGACAAATTTGACTGAAGATATTACATCCTATGTTAAATTGTTCTCCACCTCAAAATTATGTGGGGTAGCTCTGCAGAAACTTACAGATAGAATGTGGTTAGTACTGGTTAAGGCCTAAATGAAGTCCAGGAAAGCTGGTTAGGATAACTGCCCGTCACGAAATGACTGAAATAATGTTGAAAATGGCGTTAAACCTGATGAAACTAACATGCTTTGAGACCATTGATTCAATAATATTATATATTGTCTGATCATAATTAACTTAGAAACATTAAAAGACTAAATAGGAGACTAATCTCAAGTTTTATAACCTCAGGGCTATTTCTCATACCAATGGTGCTGTTAGTGTCAAAGTTTGGCTGTGTATAACATTTTGATCAGTTACCTAAAACACCTGTCGATAACCATTTAGTCCTACGGACATATAGTCAGGGCTACGGACATGTAGTTGAACAATACATCACTTTATTTGCAACTATTAGTGCTGTGTGATATAAGAATTTGAAAAAAATGTTCACTTATATGCAGACTATGCAGAATGATATATATATTGAGTCAATTTAATGCACAGATGGTTAGATTTTGTCGTAACTTCTGTGTGGTTAAATGACTATTTTAGATTTATAGTGTCCAGGAAATATCTAACTAATTTAAAGATGTGCATTACACGTTTTGTGACTAATAAATCGAGACATTGTAGACTTATATATTGCGTTAAGTTCATTTGTGACGCATATTTCTATGTACTAGGCGGGTTTAAGGTTGGCGAGATTTTGGGGATGGTTGGAATTTTTGTTTAGACATTCTTTTCAAACGTATATTATTCTTAGTTGGAGAAAAGAACAAAGGTTAGGCGAAGGATATCATTAAAAAGATAATTTATTCCCTTCAACGTGACACAGCTAATTTTTGGACCCTTTTTTGGAGGGTATAAAAAGGGTTTCCTACACACTGATGTTTAGGGTATTCATTCCTTACAACTTGAAGTATGGCCCTGTCAAGTAGTTATACACACTTTATGAACTATTAATGAATTGTTCATGAATAGTTCAAGAAAAAATAATGTTTTCATGAATTTCGTTCGAAGGGGTTGGCAGTAGCGTTTGTTTTAAAGGTGATCTATTGATTACTCACGTTTGACTGTCTAATTTTTGTTTTCGCTATTTACAGATGGGGTACCTTCTCAAGGTTCGTCGATACCATGGTCGAGTGGAGGCTCGACAAGCACGTATCCCGCTTCTATGTTGCCTGGCAACTTCCCTCATTCACAATCTTCCTCACATAATAACTTACATCCCCATGAAATGGTAAGTAATACTTTTTAAGGGGCCATTTAGGGGTCGCCTAATTTTTATGTTGAGTGGCCATTTAGGGGTCAGCTAATTTTTGTACTTATGAACACCTTGGGACCTGAAATATTAGATTATTATATTTATGTTTCTTGGTTTGGAATTAGAGATTTTTTTTACTTCATCCAATATTTCACTACATTAAGTTCACTGTAACTATGTTTTACTGTATTGTGTCATTTATTGGGTGATGATATTGACCTTAAATATTACAATGTTATCGTTAATCTGCACTTAATTAAGTCTATTTCTGTCAAATATCAAAAAAAAAAAATTAAGACTGGAAGACAAGTGCTAATCCTAAAATTTAAACGCCAAAATCCAAAGTGCCAAAATATTTGTGGATCTATAAATCATACCTGGTATTCTTGAAAAAAGGTGTGTATTGAAAAAAGCGAAAAACTTTTTAGTTGTATGTTTTGTAATTTTTTGTGAAGTATGATTTTTTCAAGCATTAATCATGTACTGCCTGTATCATATTGTTTGAGGTTCCATTTATGAATCTTATGTAATGCACTTTGACGATATACATCGTTGTCAATGACTCGTCGGTCATGTGATGTATAACTTACATCATCTAATTTTCATGCCACCCTGTCAAAAATCCACCACCATACTGTTTATCGATCATTACTGTTCAAACTCGCGCCTCGGTCATACAATATGGGTTATACGCAATACAAGCTCACATTCTAACAAAAATATGGTTGTGCCTCGCTAGTTCAGTACACGAATTTCTGAAGAGTTTTTGGGTTGATCGTATATCAATGATTCTGGTGTATCCATCAGCTGTCTGCTGTAGAGATTGGCGTGGTGCTTACTAAAAGACTTACCATACCTTCCCAGTCCTTTGAGAATTCTGATCGATATGACAGAGGTTTTCACGCCAAACTCTTTGCCAAGAACATTTTTACTTCTCTGTATGTGTTTTGGTGTTTATGTTGATGTATAATTAAGTTAGTTTCGTTAAGAGCAAATATTTTAAGGGACATTATATAATGTCAAAAATTTATCATCCGATCTGATTGCTAGTTTCTCTATTAGTGTAAAAAAGTGATTTCAAGTCAGTTTGACAAGAACTCTATCTGACAGTTTCGCCTGATGAACTATCGTAAAATTACACTTACAAATCTACCCTTTGTTCGGTCTCTCTGTGAAATAGTTATACTGACGTTAAGCAGACGTCCTTTAATTTTTTTTTGGCGGGAAAGCGGAAAAATCAAATATTACTGCAGACAGAATGTTTTCCAATGGTTTTACTCGTACACAATTCCATACTTCCGTCTTGGTATCTGTGACACATCTGTTTAGTGATAATTTTCATAGGTAAGTGAAACGGAGGAAAATTTCGGAACATCTGGTACCCGTCATGAGCAGGTCTGGCGGAAAAACAGGAAGCTGCATAGTTTATCATACGTAAAACATACTTCCTAATGTACGGAACAAAAAAATGATGATTGCGAAAAATTTGTGATTTCGGTGCTGTGTTTGTAATTATACCAACATGTGATTTTTGTTTAAATTTCCGATAGAAAAAAAAATCCAATGGGCTTTTGTTGAATGTTTTTGATTTAATTCTAAAGGTCTAGGTCACCTCTGAGCTGTTTTGAAATGTTAGAACAATGGTGTTTTCTTGCCTTCTTGAATAGTAATTTGAGTTTCTGCTTGTCTATAGGCTATTTGTTGAATTGCAACATTGTGATTTGATTCATGTTTTTGGGAAGGCACCCTAACCCCTTAATATGGGGATGAAATAAGGGGTTTGAAGCCACCTTTGGGGAAAATAGCCTGAAACCAATTTTGGGAATGAAATTTAGAGAAGTTAATTTGAAATTTGGGGAAAATTGCATGATTTCAAAGAATTTTTCTGAGGGGAAGGAGCCCTTTACGGGCTACAACTAAATAATTAAGAAAAACACTGACATTTTTCGCTAACAGTGTACATTGACTGATGAATTATTCCAATCTGAAATACACCAAAATGGCATTATGGCCAGAAAATATTTATTGTAGGATTCAGATATATAGAAAATATTTTGCATTCTTTCCAAATTAATGGATGTCCATTTTAAGATGGTCAATCAAGATGTTTCTGTGTCAGTATCAGCAATTGGGGTTTTCTTCTTACCCCACCTACTTCAAATCTGGTTAAAAACCCAAAATTTAGGAATTTTTCCCTCTCACTTCAAATAATTAATTTATCTTTTTTCGACCCTAAATCTGTAAAAAAACGTAACACTGCCGGACCCTCCCCCTTCATTTTTACCCCGCCTCTATTGCTTCAGATTTTGTTTTCTAATATCCTCCCTTCCCAGATTTTATGTTGCTACCATCTGGACCTACTAATTGACAAAACACTTAAATCTGTGATGAAACAAAATGCAAAACTACCTTGCCAGAACTTGAGAACCGCCTTTCTTCTTTCGTAAAGCTTGCTTCTCCGTACAACATTTCCATGGCTGTAGGCATATATAAATCATTACCTCCTGTGTATATATAAACAATGTACATATTGCAATCTGGTTATAAGAATAACATTTTTAAAATCTTCTGTTAGCACTGGTGTTAGACAAACAAAAACGGGGATTTGGGGTCAATTTATGGGTCATTAGTATAATAGGATTCTATAGCAGCACTTAAAGAATATTAGCTCTCCCATTCCTGCAATTGTATTATGAGATTTTTGAGTATGGGACCCAGTCAAAGATTGAGGTCTTGTGATTGGTCAATTTCAAAAGTGAGCTTTGAAATAACCAATCAGATTTGCATGTTTGCAGACTGGTTCTTTAATGTTGTAAATTTGTATAAAATAAATTGAATAGGCTTTGTATTCATTTTAATTGTTAGACTGAAAATAAAAATCAGTTTGGAGTGCTCCGGCCAAGAATTTTAGCACCGTGTAGGTAGGTAAGGATATTTTTAATGAAGAAAAATAGTAAAAAAATGCCTAAAAAAATTTAACTTTATGCTAGAATTTTCGTGAGTAGGTTGGAGCACTCCAAACAAACTTATTTTTATTTTCAGCCTTAGGATGCAACAAACTAGAATAATTGTGTTCAGTTGGGACATTTTTCAAGAATAAAATTTTAAGAAATATTCTTATCTGGTATTTTTTACAGGGCTATAACCATCCTGTGTCCCCTAATCAGGATTTGATAAACTCTGGTCTTCCTCCAATGTCAACATTTAGGGGTCAACCGATTCCTCCGTCATCTGCTACATACACCAATTCTTCATCGTCAGTAACCACGGGCAACCAGGGTCAAGTGTCATCTCAACCCGGAGACGTATTGGGCAAAGCTTTAGCATCTGTAAGTAATAGAATGCATTAAATTTAGACCTGACAATACTGATTTC
The DNA here is from genome assembly GCA_964023205.1 of Lutraria lutraria. Lineage (NCBI taxonomy): Eukaryota > Metazoa > Mollusca > Bivalvia > Venerida > Mactridae > Lutraria > Lutraria lutraria. Next base: position 22,589,874 of record OZ026849.1, read on the forward strand.
AGGGCCATTTAGGGACTTACTGTATATCTGGCCCTTATTTGCACATTATATTGGTGCTTTATATTATATCAGTGAATTTGTGAAAAAACTGTCCTTGTTAATTATATTAATTGTATGAATATTTATTATTTCAAAACATTAATTTATTAATATTCAGTACTTTTTACATAATTTTATGAATATTCAGTACTTTTTACATAATTTTATGAATATTCAGTACTTTTTACATAATTAAAAAATGAATTTTCATTACTTTTTACATTATTATAATATGAATATTAATTTTACAACTTCTGTCATCAGTATATGAATATGTAGTGTTTATGGCATTATATCCTTGATATTGTTTTAGGAATATTCATTACATTTAACTTATGTTTACGAATATTCATTACATTTTCTAAGTTTATGAATATTAATTAATTTCAGATATATTCAACTGACCACACCAACAGTAGTTACAGTTCTAATCCTTCCACACCAGTTTCATCTCCATCACCCATGACAGGTAAGCTTATTGTCTGTGTGGTAGATTTAGTACCATGCGTTTTATAGGGTCTATTGTCTGTATGGGAGATTTGGTACCATACATTACATAGGGATGGTATATTTGGTACCATGCATTATGTAGTGTCTATTGTCTGTATGGTAGGAAGATTAGGTATCATACATTTTATAGGATATATTGTCTGTATGGCAGATTTGGTACCATACATTATGTTGTGTTTATTGTATGTGTAGTAGATTTAGAACCATACATTATACATGTAGAGTCCATTGCCAGTATTGTAGATTTGGTACAAGTCCATGAATTATTAAGAAAAATCTTTTCCTTTAATATTTTGTTCCTGATATGTTATTGGTTTGTTGAATCTGTCATTTTTGAGAATCGAAGTACTTTTTATTCAGCCTAGTGTACACATTTTATTCTGCAGTGTGTTGTTCTCAGCTCAAAGATGCTTGATACAGAACTTGGCAGTGGCAATGATTGCATTACAAAATGTTAAAGTATCCAAATCATGTATTAATAAAAAATATGTTTTGGCAGCGTCTTGTGTGTCATTATTTGATATTTTAAATGTTATTATGGCCGATATTTCAGATGGTATTTTGATATTCAGAATTGTGTCATTGTATGCACAGTGACTTACCTGTTCTTTTTTACCTTGGATAATTTAAAATTAATGTTATTTTCAAAAAAAAGAAAAAGCTCAGTTAATAAAAAAAATTTGAAATGTTCGATTAATTGATTTTTCCTTGTTTTCAGATATTTTGTCTTGTTTTGAAATTGGTTTTGAAACTGAATTCAATTGATTTTGATTGGTTTATTCAAACTTGACTGTATTGTTGAATTTGATTGGTTGATATAGACTTGATTTTACAACTTCAGGATCATCCAGCCAATGGCAGAGACCATCACAGAATTCATCTACCTCACCACAGTATGATGGACCCTTACACTCATTGGTAAGTTTAAATTATGATTAGCCAATCAAAACCACCCATTTTTGTGTGAAGATTTCATCCAACCAATCACATCATCCCTTACATTTTATTGGACCAATCACATCTTTCCTTGAAAAACTTATATCCTTGAAATTTGCTGTTTTAATTGGTTACCCTACAAAAAGAAAAGAGTTAACTTTTTATCTCACAAACATATTAAGTTCTTTATTTAATATTTATATGTTTGATTAATTGTTTATATTGAATATTTGTTTATATTAAATATTGATGTATTTGGATATTGCATTTATATTGAATTAATATTAATATATATTTAAAATATTGAGATATTTGATATTGAATATTAATATACAGTACAACCTCTGTAGTCAACACACTGTGGGAGCTGCAAATGTCGGCCGTTGTTTAGTGGTTGTTGCTCTACAGAGGTTAAAGTTCTAGTTAATATCAGCTTAGGATAACTTTGAAGGTGTTGTTATAGAGAGGTTGTTGCTCTACAGAGGGCCGCTCTGGAGAGGTTGTACTGTATTTTGATATTATGCTTTATATCTAATTGTATATATTTATTTATATTGAATATGTAAGATTATTTATATTGAATATGTATGATTATTTATATTGAATATGTATGATTATTTATATTGAATATGTATGATTATTTATATTGAATATGTATGATTATTTATATTGAATATGTATGATTATTTATATTGAATATGTATGATTATTTATATTGAATATGTATGATTATTTATATTGAATATGTCTATTTATTTATATTGAATATGTAAGATTATTTATATTGAATATGTAAGATTATTTATATTGAATATGTAAGATTATTTATATTGAATATGTATGATTATTTAGATATCTATTTTGAGTAATTACATTTGATTATTTGTTCTTATTTTGAATAATTTATTTGAATATGTTATATTTTTCATTCTGTTTATATTAGATTATTTATCCAATGATTTTTGCATTTTATAATACTTTTAATTTGTGTAGTTAGTTATTTATATACTTGGATTTATGTATTTATTATTCCATATTTAAGCAAAATGTCACTATGGTAAGTGTCTCAGATTATTCAGCAAGATAGAAATAACCTATATGTTCAATGTTGTCATGTATAGTCATAACTTCAAGTAGCTTAGTATTATAATTTCTGCAGGGGACATTTTGAACTCCCGCTATCTGGGGATGATATTTTAGGTGGGCCACATATATTGTTTTCATACAATTCTTTCTGGAAGAGGATACTGTGCAGGGTTTTTTTTTGGGGGGGGGGGCTAATTTTTTAGCTGATATTTGGTCATATTCCCTATTGAAAATATTATCTTTTTTCACAATTCACAATTGAAACTTTCCGCAGTAGAAAAATTGATCATAAAAATATAAAAAATTAAAACTAAACTTATTTTGTATTATTTCTGATCTCATTTATTTCTCATTCCATGAACAAACTCAGATCTTCTTACTAAATATAAAGATCATGTTACTAAATATAGACACCATGTTACTAAATATAGACATCATAATACTAAATATAGATATTGTGTAAAAATGTTTTTGGATGTAGAAATTGCTTATAAATTTCGCCTACCAGTAGATTTGGTTCCTGGGTTATTTTTAGGGGTTGTAAATGATTGGTAAATAATTTTTATTTCAAAATGTTTACAAAATTACAAATCTTAATTTTTTGGATATTTTTATATTTTCAAATTTTCATAGCTTTCAAATTGAATGCTGGCTTCTGATTGGATGAAACTGAAGATATTTTCATCTCTTTTTCATCCAATAGAATTTTATTTTTATCGTATTATTTTCCTCAAATGGATGTGGAATTTAGGTCTGTTGGGATTAATTACTGCTCATTTGCTCAAACTTTTTTTGTTTTGGAATTTAGATCTATTAGGAGTTATTGATGCTGAAAAAATCAGCGCATATCGAGGGTTCAACGCAACAGTGTCGTAACTCATATTGAAATAAGAACAAGGTATGACTGTGTTGCGCTGAGCCCTCGATATCAAACTTCTTTTTATGAATTACTGAATTTTGCTGAAGATTACACAGTGATTGTATTTCTAACCATTTTAACATATATGATGAAATTTCAGTACAGTGCCACAAAATTGATTTGACTATGTTTGAACTTAAACATTCTTAAAATGAATGAAAGGTATATGTCAAATTGTATTATTTTTCCGATAATCTGAGTTTAGATCTTATCTTATACAGTTAAGTTTGAAGTGTATGTCGGAATCTCTTTGTTGTACCTTTCAGACGCTGATAGTAATTTAAGGCAAATATTTTGAAAGTCGTATGGTTATTTCATTTATATTTTTTTCTATGATTTGCAATTAGGACGGGAAAGAACCCTGTTATTCATCCTGTGCGGTAGCTAGGTCAAATGGGGTATGTAAACAAAACTCAGTACTGTCTGTCTGTCTGTCTGTCTGTCCGTTTGTTCATCTATTAGTTTTCTTTTCTTCTATGTTTCTTACAGTGCTCATGCACTCGTTGTTTTTTTTTTGTATTATTTATTCAGGGGCGTGATATTATATAGATGTAACCATCGGAACTGTGTCACATGACTTGGCTAATTTGATATCTCGTTTTTTGAGGGTTGGTTCAAAATTGTTACTTCTTAGAAACTGTTGCTCGTTTGGGAAAACCCTCTTTTGTATGTTGTTTTGGAATTAACTTCAAACAAACAAACAAAATCATACTAACAATTGTTGTTGATTTTTTTTGCAAATTTCCATATAGGACGTTTTGGTGTGGCTCCATGGCTGATCATATTAAGAAATTTTCTGAGAATATTGAAGTTAATAGAAAAAGTTAATTGAACATAATTTTTTAATTAAATTTAATTCCATGGTTTTCCTGTTAGCTTGAGTGATGATCTACTATTTCAAATAGTGTCCGAAAGCTGAAAGAAGTATGGGTGTTATCAAGTTTAAATTATGATTAGCCAATCAAAACTATCCTTACATGTGTGAAGAATTCATCTGACCAATCATATAATTTGTTGCATTTGATTTGACCAATCACAACAATGATTGTAAAGGATGATATCACTTTAACAGTCGGTGAACAGTTCAATTAACTGACATAAAGGATTTGTAACAGCATGTTCTTGACTGATCAACTAATGCTTCTTCTTATTGGTCCTTTTTAAATTTACTTCGGCCAATAGAAATGCGGAATGGAAACGAGGCTTAATGATGCAATTCAAGTCCTGAGGGAGCATACTGAGGGTAAATGGTTTGTGACAAGCCATTTGATTGGATGAGAAGTTTGAATCAAGCTATGCTATTGGTCAATTTAATTAAGTTTATTGTGTAATCTTGTTTGCTATTGGTTGTTGTTGTTTATATTGTAGTGAGCGGTTTAGACATGGGATGTAGTGAAAATTTCTTTTTTCATTTTCAGTCTTTTATGTCTTGTTTATTTCATGTTGTTCATAAAATGTTAAAAATTCTTCATTTTATACAAAATTTAGCGAAATTAATTAAATAACTTCCTACTAAAAAAAAATTTATAATCTTTTCTGTAGATGTCTGAATTATTTTATTTTGTTAATATTTTTCTGTAGTGCCCAAATTTAATATAGATTTGTTAATCTCTTTCTATACTTGTCTATATTTATTAGAATTCTTTCTAACCTAGAGTCTTAATCTGAAGTATAGTTGGATTTTTGCATCAAAATTATGTGTTGTCATCGTAGGAGTTTAGTTGGCTAACAATTTAATATTTCTATAGAAAAAAATCATAAAAAAAACATATAATACTCGTGCATTTCGATCTCCAATTAAAAACACATTTTCTCTCTATGTTCATATCTTTATCTTACATTATTTTTTTTGTTACTTTTACTATATGTAGCTTTTACGTTGTATTTATAATACTTGAATATATTTAGAGCTTTTCTGCATGTATACTTAAAAGATATCATACTCTAGATTATAAATATTCTATAGATACTGTATTTTCATTTATTTTCGTTGGGCTCAATTTCGTGGTTTTTACTAAAATGGCTATTTCATGGGGACATAAATTCGTGGATTTTGATTTTTGACAAGAAATGCCTTATCTCTGCACTTAAATTTCTGGGGATTTGATTTCGTGGATCAGCCGACCCACGAAATCCATGAAATTAAATCCCCAACGAAAATTAATGATTCCACAGTATATATTCCTATTTGAAAAATTTCTTGTCAAGGAAATTGCTTATTTGTAGAATTATACTAAATCTTCAGCTCAGTATTTTTATTTCACATCGTAGCAGTTCGACACTGATAGATTTCTGTATTTTTAAATATGATAAAAATGACCAGTACTCTATTCTTCTTTTGTACAGAAATTTTCATTTTACCTGTCACCGAATAACCGCAGAGAACAAAATGTTATTCTTTTACCTGTCAACCTATATATTGAGTAAAAGAATTGTTTTACCTGTCAACCTATATATTGAGTAAAAGAATTGTTTTTCCTGTCTCCACACTAATAGGATTATTTGAAAATAGTAAAACATTTTCTGTTGATGATAATAAATTAAAACCGGTCATTATACAATCCGTTCCATGTCAGTACAGGGTTCATTGTCAGTAATTAAATTTTTACCTGTCAACTTGTCCATAAATAATATTTGTACTCGTTGGAAAGCCTGTTGAAGTGCCTGTCAAGGTAACGCTTTTACTTGTCAACAGGTGTGAAATGGACAAAATTTTACCTGTCAAATAAAAATATTTTTTCGATACTTTTTCAGGGACGTATGGAGGAGAGGTTGGATGACGCTATTCACGTTTTACGAAACCACGCTGAAGGTCAGATGCCGGGGCATTCTGGGATGCCCGGTCACATGATGCCATCTTCACATTCCAACGGAATCATGGGAAACATGGGCGGATACAGTGGCATGATGAGTCACAGCAGTCACGTTGAATCGCCGCACATGGTGAGCAGCATCTCCTTATTACACCTATAAATACATTGTTCGTTTCTGGTTGCCCAACCTCCCCAAAGTTTTTCCTGCAAACCTTAAGTTTTTATTAGGCTTTAGTACAAGAAATTCTCAATTTGTTTGAATTTTGGATTGTGATTTGTACTTACCTGTCAAGTCTTAAGTCCCTTTAGTTCGAATTTTGGACTGTAATTTTTTTATTGCCTGTCTAGAATTAAGTCCCTTTAAATTTTGGACTGTAATTTGTAAGTGCCCATCTAGAGTTAATTAATTTTCGTTAGTTAGTTTGAATTTTGGACTGTTATGTGTAATTTCTTGTCAAGAGTGAAGTCCTTTTAATCACTTTGTATCTTAAGATAATATCTTTCCTGATTATACAATATCTGATGTAGTAAATTTTATCACGTAACATCAAAATATAATAACTGTCGAAAATCTCTGACGAAAAAATTAGTTGCCTCTAAAATTTTATGACTGACCAATCGTACTCGTTGAAGAATTTTTTTTGTGAGTTTCGGCAGCTGGTATGAATAAAAAGCTGTTAATTCTATTACCTATTTTATGTGATTTTTAATGATCGGCATGGTGGCATATTTGATGATAGTAGTGTTTTATGGTAGACCACCCTGGATTCTACAAATTATCCTTCAGAAGCGAGGCCAAGAGAATAAAATTAGTTGGCTCTTTGAAGATATTTTTACGATGTTGGGAGGCTGTAGGCACCGTTTAATTTTTAATGCCCCCTGTATCAATAGATTGGGAGAATATTGTTTTTGGCCTCTCTGTTTGTCTGTCTGTTTGTACCAAACTTTAACCTTGCATATAAAATCAAAACGCCTGCACCTACATCCATCAAACTTCATATGTAGGTTCCTCATGACAGGTCATTTTTTTAAAGATACTACTCCTACATTTTTCATGGGATTTTGACGAAACTTTACCAAGAACCACCACATATATATTCCGGGTCTTGTGATTCGATAATTTTTGACGGAATTATGGCCCTTTGTTTTTTTTGTGTGATTGTAACAGCAAAATACTCTTGTTTCCTTGTTTTCTCAAGGGATTTTGATAAAACTTTCATTGAACTATTGTTATTGAGATACCCAATGCATGTTGTAAAGGTTTTATGATTCAATAAATTTTGATGGAATTATGGCCCTTTGATTTGGCCTATTAGTTTGCAGTGTTTTTTCTGTCTTCATTGGGAAGAGGGCTTGGCCTGTTGATTTTGGGAAGAATTATCGCTAAAATTGCTGATTTGGGAAAAAAAATAGCTGGTGTAAGTCTGAATATTTTGGAAAACTGCATGTTTTTAAAGAAAATTTCAATTGGGACCTCTGTTATAGGTGAAAAATCACTTGTTTGTTTGTACCAAACTTTAACCTTGCATATAAAATCAAAACATAACTCAGTACTAAACATATGAATTATTTATTGTAGTCATGACAACAATAGTCTAATTATGCCAATTGAATATTCAGATGTATTTTGGGCCGGTGACCAATAAATGTTGTTGTTGTTGAATTTGAATGTGCCAAAATAAATACAGTACCCATACAAGAGTGTCTTATTTTCCCTGTTCAGATGAAAGAAGGAGGTTTATGGGTTGAAATTTTTATGTTGAAATTTCGGGCCATCAATGTCACAGTAAATCTGTGGATTATATATTCTATGATAATTAATAGCCCGAAAATTTATGGGTCAATATTTCCTTACTGATTACCTGTGTTTATGTTCTACGAAAGATACATAAATTATACCACGCATTTAAAATCTTATCTATGCACATAGAACATTTGTGCACTTAAAATATAATTAAGTTTGATAGTTAGAAATGAGTTTATGGGTACTAATTAATTGTTATGGTTTTTATGTAGAATCTGTTTTCCAACAATTTTCACATTTTTTAATGATATTCAAGGATGTGCACTCATCAATTCATTTTGTTATTTTACTTTGGAAATTTTCAATGCACAGTGCAACCTGTCCAAAGCAACACCCTTTGGAAGTAACAAAGTTAAGTTGTTGTTAAGAGGTTGTTGCATGCTCTAGAGTGGTTAAATTAATAGTTAGATAGTAAAGTTGGGAAAAATCATGCTGTTATTGAAGGGAGGTTGTTGCTCAAGAGAGGGCCGCTCTGGAGAGATTGAAATTTGCCAAAATGATTAACTTATTTGTGCTCTTCCAAAAGGATGTTGCTTTGGTGAGGTTGTACTGTAATTGTTGAAGGATGAGATAAGGATGAATTTCTCGGAAAGTACATTGTCATGCATGGTTACAAGCATTTCTCGTGCATCGGTACTGTTTAAGCTTTCAAAAAATGTAGTCTCATGCAGTGCTCTGAACATTACATGTGCATCGTTTCGTGTTTGCTTTGTCTGGTAACATCATCGGACAAAAAAGCAGGAAACATATCTGATGTGCAAGTCTGCAATAGAGACGTGTCTGGTATTGTCATTTTGGTGCATGCTGAACACTCATATTGCCGATATCGGTATCTACTTAGGTAAAAAATAATATTTTCGCTCAATAGTTTTGAGATAATTTTTGTTCCGTTAATAGTGGTGGGTGTGGCCTGTTGTCGTAAATCATAATTTTTGGAAATGCTTTGAAAGGTTTTCTGACTACTGTACAAAACTGCTTACTTTTTATAGCTCTTTTACTTTCGGCATTTACACTGACAATGTTTTGATGAACATTGCCCAACTGTCTGAGGTATTAGGAATTATAAATATATATAAAATAAATTTTAATCTTAGTGTTGGGGGAAAAGCACTGCATACAACTCTCATTTTTATGCAAAATATATGCTGGACATAATTTTAAAGTAATTATACCCCTGTAAACGAAGTTTGAGAGGGGGTATGTTGGAGTCACTCTGTCGGTCGGTCAGTCGTTGGTGGGTCGGTCCGTCCGCATAAAGTTTGTGGCGCGAACTACTTCCACATTTTTTAAGCTATTGCAATGAAACTTGAAATATGTTATCACCATGAAGTGTAGATGTGCAAGACACAATTTTCATGCCCAGCGATTCACTAATTGCAGAGTTATGTCTCCTTGAACTTAGCCGTTTAGTGTACTATTGCATTATTAGTGTCAAAGCGGCGGCGGGGGTATTAGTCACCTCTGTGACAGCTCTAGTTTTCTTTATCATGACTTAATATAAGTAAGCACAAAGTCTACCAAGAGTTATTTATGTATCTTCTTAGAATTTTCGTTCTTACCATAGTTGCTTTAGGTGTCTGTGGTGGAGTTTGTTGATACTTGGAACAGTTCAGCACGACCGAGTCAACTATTTCCTTATATAAATGTATTTTTTGTCTCGAACGTTAATAAATAGGTGTTAAAGTTTTTGTCAACTTGCGGTACCAAATGAAATTCTTGTACATTACTGACTGACATCCTGTTCAATTTCCGATTTGATTGCAGGCATTTTTTATCAGTACGTTAAATTTATCTACAAAAGCAATTGAAATTTTGCAGTAAAGATGGAGTTTACGTTTTTCTAGTAGGTTTGGATAAAAGCCGTATATTAACAGGCCAACTTGAACACCTGTGCTCGGAGAAGATTCGATTTTAGACAGATTCAAGACATAATAATTACTTACCAGCAGATCTGGATTTTAAGGGTTTTTTTTCTGTTAAGTTTGTGCAACATCTGGCTTCCCTTGGCAGCTTAAGAAATTATATGTTCTTCACAAATTTGTCAGTAATTTTGGTTAACACAGTTCTACCAGCACTGCCACTTTTATTTTCATGTCTGTTAAATTTTTTCGTAATTTTCATAATGCCAGAATTTGGTTTAATATTTTTGTGGTTTTGTTTAGTTTTTAGCTCATTGGCTTATGTCATGAATATGATTTGTACTCAGACACCCAGTACTATCTTCATAATCGTCTATATCATCTGTTTGACTTAGAGAATCAACATATTTTCTTTAAATACCATTTACTAGAATTACCATCCTCATCGACATCATTAAAATCACCATTATGTACATCATTACTATCACTAACCAGAGCGCTATCAACATCGCCAAAATCATCATCTTCATCATTTATATCATGAGTGAAATTCTGTTTATTATTACCAATGCCAACTACAGCATCATGAATATCATCATCAGTATCATCAACATAATCATCTTCAAAAGCAACATCGTGCTTATCATCACCATTGGCTACAAAGGTGTTGTCAAAATCATTAGCATCAGCTATACCATCATCATTAATATCATAAACATCATTGTCTCCAATTGCAACATCATGTTTATCATCACCATTGACAATGAAAGTGTTGTCAACATTATCATCATTAATACCATAGTCATCACCTGTAGCAACATAATCACTTAAACAGTTATCAGTGCTGTTTACATGCAACCTAAGTGCCTTATGGCTAAGTGTCATTAAGCTGATATGTGCATGTTTACAAATGAAGGATAGATTTATTCGACTGAATAGTGTTAAACTTGGCATGCACGAAATACTTACCAAGGATATTAAGAAATTTGGCAATCTGAGCTAATACGAAACATCTGTAGTTTATAGCTACTAAGCCATTACATCAGAATCACACAAAAAATCAGCTTCTCTTAACTTATCTATGGCATGAAAATTTACATGGATTTCTAATAGTTTTGGCAACACCTACCATAGACTTAGCAAAGCCTCTGAAATCAAGGGAGAGTGTATAATATTCCTAAGGCCTGTGTAAACTAATGGTTGTTTTATTTCTGCAATAACAGTCCTAATTACTGTTATTTATAATTGGTTTTGACTGTCAGCAAAACTGTTAGATTATGTTATTCTCTTAGGTCTTTTCTAAGTGTTGCTTTGTTGTTATAGTGGGGTTTATTTTGCTATTGTGTAATTGTTGTTTTGTTGTTACTCTGATGCGCCTTTTTTGTTGCCATTGGTAGATTTGTGAGTGATGGTACTCAGAGATGGGTGGAGACCATGTGGTCTGTTATTGACATTAGAGAAAGCTGTTCATTAATAAGACAAACAAAGTATTCTAGGGATATGATATCAACTTATATAGCCTTTTGTATAATATTGCACAGAGAATGTTTGATTTTCTTTGTTAATGAGGTCAATGAGGCAAAAATGTATTTGTGACATTTAGAAAAAAATGTGGATTTTTTCTGATTTTTGCTGTCTGTTTTGATACAAAGGTCATTCTTAAGAAGGCATATTTTTTAAAACAAATTGCAGCATTTTGATTGGTCAATCTAATATTTTAAATCATATTAGATGAGTATTAAGAGATTGTCTTTTCCATTTAAACTTCCCAAGCTTATTTTGTGTATTCATGTGCAAACTTGTAAAATATTTGCTATTTTGGTTTCAGTCCCGTACACCTGCCGACCATGTGTTATTCACATTTATCTAGGAGTTCTTAAAAAATTATGTGTTTAAGTATAAAAGTATCTATTAATTATCGCGCTATAGAAAAAACAAATGTTTTTTTGTCTCAATCTAAACCCCTGCTTAGATACGGAAGTACAAATTGGTGGCTTAAAGTCTATTAGACGTGAAATGGCTGAATTTATGGGTATTTATTCTTGCATTTTTGTGAGACAGGTGTCCTCGTAAAGAAATGTGTTTTGACACAGATCTTGTGTATGATTAGTTAATAGCACTATCTTAATGAGAAGTTTTTTCACTGGTGCTATTTTTTCTGCAATGAGCTTTATTGTCTAGTGTACAATTTCGGCATTTTGATAATTATTGGAAATTTTATTATTCTGTTATTTTTTATGGGCTGTTCCAAAATTAATCACTCTAATATTTTTTTCAAAAATGAAACTTTGACATTACAATTTGAAATTAATTACCCCTCCCAATTGCAATTGCAATCCCATTAATGCCCGCTTTTTTCCCTTCATGACTCCAAGAATCAAACTATAATTTAACAAAATTAAAAATCAAAGTACTGAAGGTACTCATGGAAACTCAGCTTATATGGACATGCACTGCAACATGGAACGGGAACTAGTTTAACAACTGCATGGCAAATGTTGAAAAATGTAGTACTTAGGTCTGCATAAAAAAATTCCTGAACGCCGAGCGAGTGATGGCTAAGGAAAGCTGAACAATCATTAATTTTCCAAAAAAATGTGAATTCTTAGAAGGGTCGTTTTCATATATCTCCAATGTGAGAAATCAGCAACTTTGTTTTTGTACAGGTACCAGGCAGATGGATTATGACATGGTCAAAATCTGAGTTGGTAATTTTGGAGGAGGGAATATGCAAATGAGATACATGTATATGAATATTTATTTTTTGTATATTTCAGGGTGGTCCGCCCCCTCTGACAGAGGCTGGGAACCAGGGCATATCCAGCTCACATGATAGCCAAAAATCATTGAAAAGTAAGATAAATTTGATATAATTACTAAATATGTAACTCCTGTATCATTTCTATTATTACAATACTCACTCTAAGTAGATCATTTCCCATACAATCCATGTCAAAATGTTTATTAGCCGAATGTCTCGGCTATGCTTGATAATAAGAAAAATCGTCTTTAGCACTTAGTAATATTCCCCAGGATTATGCCAAAAAGTATGAATTACACATTGTTATTTCTTAAGTTAAACAGTTCTTATTTGACTTTGACTAATTGTCCATCAATTACTTGAAATAATTACTGGTCACTTTTTGGTCAGCCCATGTTTTGGTAACTTAAAATATCTACTGGTCACTTTTTGGTTGGCCCATGTTTATTTATAAATCATTGTCTATGTTAGATGATTCATCTACAGACCACAAAGAGGTTGTGAAATCAGAAAAAGCCGACGATGCAAAAAGTGAGACTTCGTCGGAAAGTAAATCAAGCAGTGTATCCACGCCGACAAATGATAAATCAAAACTGGCCCCACCTCCCTCCAAACGATCAAGGTAGGACTTAAGTCAGAACATTATAATTTTGTAATAAGCATTCTCTGTAAATTATTCTTGAATTTTGTTAATAAAACAAATGTATTTTAAAGATTTTTGTAATAAAAGCTATTTTAATGGTAAATTTTGATTTTTTGTATAAATTATGTCATATTATGTTGATTTGTTAGTATTTAAAGAGAGTTTTAAAAATCAAAACACCAATTTCTTATGGGTTTAGTATCATAGTAAAGTAAAACTTGGTTAGCTCTTGGAGTTATATGGTAACAGATGCAATGGTCGATATAAACCATGCACTCGTAATAAAAATGTTATAATGAGTTTGTTGAAAATTGACGGGATTTTAAAACACCTCGAGTTAGGGGAGGTGCTTGTGATATCGATGCTCAGCCTCATAATAACAAAGTTTTGCTATACGTTAATCTTAAAGTTTTTGATTAACATTATTTATTTTTACCTCCAATTATATTTCAGAAAACAAGAAGATGTGTAAGTTGAGATATAACATTTTTCTTATTTCTTCAATATTTTTTTTTTTTTACTTTTTTTCCATCTTTGTATGTTTTGGAACCTTTTTGCCCATTTTGAATTGACTGCTTGATAGTTCTGAAATAAAATCTTGAATTTGTAGACCAGTCTAATATTGCAGCTTTGCGATTGGTCAATTTGAAAAATGTTATTAGAATTATCCAATCAGATGCTTGGGTTGTAGACTGGCATGCGATTTGAAGTAAAAATAAATGTTTTCTTTTTATCATGTTAAGAAAATCAAGCAGTTTGTTCGTCTTGGCCAGAATATAATAATTAGTGGCTGAAAAACTGAATGAAGGAATGCAGACTTTTTTCACTTTTTTGCCTGATTATGCTATTGTATTACTCACCTATGGAACATGCTTATCAATTATATTTGAGGTATGGTGCAAAATTTATAAATAACTCCAGCTTTTGATGTGCCAACCTGGTAGCTTTGCCATGTTTTTATTTATTTAATGAAAAACAACAAAAACAAAAATAGTGCCATGTAGCTAAAAACCTGTATATATTCATACACCCAAATGAATGGGAACTATTTTTTAGGGTGATTTTATAATTGTTTTTTTTTTCTGCAGTCCAGTTAAGTAATTGGATTTCATAAATTATGATTATATGTAGTCATTTCAGATTCCTATATCAGAAACCTACTTCTTTGGTTTTCTCAATCATTATTTATTTTTCTGACATTAAGAGAAAAAAACGTGTGAATTTAATTGTGTACCCACACAGACAAAGTTTAATTTTTTAAATTTTGAAATGTTGTATTACACGAAATTTCACAAATTAAAAAAAATCTGACATATAAATTTAATTTACTTTGTAACCTTGACCCCAAAACCTGTTTGACAACTACATGTCCTTGACCTTGACCTTTTTGTGTATTTTTAGTTCACAGAATTCAGGAGGCAGTCTTCTAGGAGCATCCAATGATCTAGATGGGTAAGATAAATATGTTTGTGCCATTATTTTACAATAATTGTATTAATTAACAACAACAACAACAACAAATTTTTCATTGCAGCTTTCATTGCAGAAACTTTGGTTACTTCAGCCAAAGCACTAACATGATTACAACAAACTACTTGATTTTTTTGTTGCCTGTGGTCCAGTAGGTTGGGCGCTGGACTTCTAAGCTTATGAATTTGGCTGTTCAAATTTCATACATTTTAATTGGATTGCAATTGGTAACAATATTTACATATTCCTAACTTTTGACAGTTTTTTTTGCTTTCTCGCTTATTTTATTGGCTTCAGACTTTTATCTTTTTTCAAGTGGGTTTATTGTTGCATTGTAAGCCAGGGTCATTATGGCCACGGTAGAGGAGGACTTCTTGTATACGCCTGGCTAGAACTGCCAGCCTTCTGTAAACTTTCTGGACTGCTTCCTCACATGTGAAATTTGGTACCAGATGAGATTTGAACTCGCAGCATTGAGGGACTAGTGATTACTAGTCTGCAGTTGTAACCACTTAACCATGGAAGACCCACACCTTTCTTTAATTAGCTGCATGATTGTATTGTGTTTATATTTATTAAAACAAATTTTTCCAACATTTTAAACTTCAAAGATTGATGCTGCTGCCTGCTAGGTGACATGAAACCCCTAAATTCTATTGGCTGTTCACTAGATCATGTGACCTGAATTTATGAATCTCTTGAATTCTATTGGCTGTTCACTAGATCATGTGACCTGAATTTATGAACCTCTTGAATTCTATTGGCTGTTCACTAGATCATGTGACCTGAATTTATGAACCTCTTGAATTCTATTGGCTGTTCACTAGATCATGTGACCTGAATGTATGAATCTCTTGAATTCTATTGGCTGTTCATCTAAAGTGATGTGACCCGAATGTATGAATCCCTTGAATTCTATTGGCTGTTCACTAGATCATGTGACCTGAATGTATGAATCTCTTGAATTCTATTTGCTGTTCACTAGATCATGTGACCTGAATTTATTAATCTCTTGAATTATATTGGCTGCTTGTTTATTGCTTGAACCAATTTTTACTTTTTTGTGCATTTTTCTATATGAATGAAACAATTAAAATGTTGAACCCTAAACATATCTTCTATAAATAGAATAACAAAATTAAATGAATTATGATAATTTATATCAAATAATAAAATTGATGATGCTAGATAAAGAAATTATGATTCTATAAATAGAACAGTATTGCTATAAATAGAAACAAAACTATAAATAATAGCATTTTATCAAAATTATGATACCTTATATCAATTAATAGGATTTATTATGCTAAATATAGAAAATATGATACTATAAATAGAACAGTGTTGCTATAAATAGAAACAAAGCTGTAAATATTTGCATATTGTCAAAAATTTTGCATGATTGGTTATGTTTTCCTTTATTTATGTTTTTTAGAAGTGGAGACGAGGATGAGTCACCAGAAACTAAAGCGGAGCGTGAACGTCTACGGAGGCAGGCGAATAACGCTAGAGAAAGGTATGTCCTTGACCTTGATCAGAATTCTTTCTCACCTGTCATTATGTACATGTAATCACCAGTCTTTACAATTTTATCTAGAAACTCTAACCATGTCTGTCATGTCCAGCACCTAGGTCTGTCTAAAATACATGTTTTTTATGTTCCTAATGCTTCTTAAGATGTTTTAGTGTGCCTAATATATATATCATAGTCTTTAGCACCCTTTCTGTCTCAATTTTCACTGCATCCAACATCCCATGTAAAAATACAGGAGCCTGTTGCTATAATGCATTCCCATGGATATATATTCTCTTCCCGACGATTATGTCATCAAAATTGCCATCATTAATAAGTTTGAAAAAGATGTTTCAATGTAGACTGTCTGTGTTTGGTGTGTAAAGTTAATATTTATGTTTTAAGTTGTTTAAAATTACATTCCATGTGGCAATTCATTTTTACGAACTTAAGTCTATAAATATTAAGAATTCCTTATAAAGTTTAATTAGAAAATTTGTCTGTTTTATGGTGTAAGAGTAATTCTGAATTCTAACACTTTTCTGTACATTTGTATACTTTGTGATACATTTGACTACTTTTCTGTACATTTCCCTTCTTTTTTGTATATAAGCGATTCAAACAAAGATGAGAAAGATCGTTATAGAAGACAGGCAAACAATGATAGGGAGCGGTAATATACTATATATTTAACCTTTGACCCCCCGAGGACATTAATCTTAACCTTTGACCTCCTGTTTGGAGCAAAATTTAACCTTTGACCTTTCAGGAAAAACTGTTTCAAAATACTGTTTGTTTATGTAATAATTTCTTATTAAATTGGAAATGTTGGCAATTTTGATGACTCAGCATTTTTTATGTAGATTAGAATATAACAGAACTTAAGTGTTTTATATATATTTTTTTTTCATAATAATTTCTTATAATGTGATTTGCACGAGAATTGCTTGCTGTGTGTTTTTTAGCTTATTAACATAATCGTGATGTAACCATTTCTCAGGTGTCGCCGCGGGTCGTGTACTTCAGAATTGCCTAATGTTATTTAGACGATAATTTCATCTTATTTTTATCACCTTGATAGTGCAAGATAATTTGTATTTTTCATAATTATTCAAAAGTTTCAAAATTCAATGTTTTTACTCTGAAAAGAAAAGCTATGCTATTTTAAGTTAAATGCAGATTTCGTTTCTTTTTAAGGTGGATTTCAATTTTTGAAATCTTAATACAATTCATATACATTTTGTATTTTGAAGATTTTTTTATAAGCATGTTAAAACCTTTGTGCTTGAAACGCATGTGATGTATCTTTTAACTCATTTGTTTATACTTTTTCTTCTACGGGTGTTTATAAAGTGTTTTGTTTTTATAGGGTACGTGTTCGAGATATCAATGAGGCATTCAAAGAACTCGGGTCTATGGTGACCATGCATTGTGGGACGACCCAGCCTTTGACTAAATTGATGGTCCTTCAACAAGCTGTAAATGTGATAACTACACTAGAGTCACAAGTTAGGGGTCAGTACTTTTGTAACAACCTTTTTTTGATCTTATTCAGATATGTTTTGCAAATTAGGGTTCATTACTTTTGTATCATCCCTTCTTAGGTATTATTAAGATATTTTCTTTGCAAGTTAGGTGTCAGTTCTTAAGTAACAACCCTTCTCAGGTATTAATTAAGACATGCATTTTCAAATTAGGGGTCAATACTTTTGTAACAACCCTCAGATATTATTACGACATATTTTTGCAAATTAGGGGTCATTACTTTTGCATCAACCCTTCTTAGAGAGTATTAAGAATTAGGGGTCAGTACTTTTGTATCAGCCCTTTTCAGATTTTTCTCAGACTTGTTAGATATAATACTTTTAGATATAATATTTTCCTTCTCATAACAAACACACAAAATTAGATACATGTAGCTCACACATTAATATTGTGCTCATTAAACTGATCTAGGCATCATTCTGCCACTCAAGTTTGGATTTTGTCTTTTATTGAAAAAATAAAAAATTCAATATATCATTATTCACAGTATTTTATGTAATTTCAAATTTTGCTGTTAAAAATTGAGTTAAAATTTGGTGATTTTGTTTTTTCCTTACAGAACGAAATCTTAATCCGAAAGCTGCCTGCTTGAAACGTCGTGAAGATGAAAAATCGGACGATTTACCCGGTCGTCCAATGAACGTAAATGCTGAGGATCTTCAGCAGGGATCTGTTGGCCCGAAGGTAAGGGATTTTTAAGGGGTTTCTCATTTAGGTAGTAATTTGCAGGGGTGATAATATTCCGGATATATCCGGAATTCTGGATTTATCTGTCCATTTCTTAGCGAAATAAATGTTATTTGATGAAAATATCTCGAGAAATGGGAAAGAAAATGTCAAAAAAATATGCTGTGAAGGATTTTTTTTTATATAAAACTGAGGTAAATATGGAAAAATGGTGGGCTGCGTATGATTTTCATGATTTTTAATTTGGCTCTTTTATCACCCCTGAATTTGGTAGCTGGTGGTATGGTATAATGTAATGTAAGCTGATCTTTTTTCCTGTCAGGTAATCTTGTAAATTCAAAATTTTGAATTAAAAAAAAATTCTTACTTGTATTGCTTATTGTCGGTAACAGTGAGTTGTCTGAAAAATTGCGCTCAGAGACCTTCACGATAAGAAATTCTGAAGATTTATGTTTATTTCTGTTAATCATTAAATCAGTTGCTATGGTAACATCATTTTCTTGTGATTTTTTCATCAGTGTCCCCCAGATGCAGGAAAACCAGGTGGATGGTGGTAGCACATGGCTTAATTACAAGAAAGAGACAATAAAACACTGAAAAGTAGCATTAACTACAGAAAAGGATGAAAATGTACTGGAAATCACCCTAATTTTGGGGCAAACTAAGTTTGAATTATGTGTATAGAATTCTATGTCAGGTTGGGTGTCGTGATTTATATTATCCGACACCAGGATAGAAAAGTTGACATTTATTAAACAATTTCGCTCTGTCGTTACTGCCATGTGGATTTGAAAAGAGGATTGTGGTACAAATGATCTGTGTTGGAGGGGCTGTGACTAAGAAAAGGGGACTCATTTTATGAGGTAGTTAATCTGTAATGAACAAAAAATACACTGCGCCAAGAATCGTTGTCATGACAACAGATGCAGGTTGACTTGGCTGAAATCGTAGCAAAATTGCTGTGCTGAAAGATATAGTTTCAACTCGTGACTGGAACATAGAAGCTGGTCCGTGAAAGTGTTGAAATTTCACATTGAATGTGATTTTCAGGAAGCGACCTTGACCTTAGCATGGCACTATGATGTAATAAGTTTCTTTGAACTTTCTGACTTACTAGAATATGTGCTGACGAAAATAGGGGAAATAGGGCTGTCACTTGCCGAAGGTCAAAGGTCAAAATGTGTGAGGACATTTCAGGTTATAAAACTTATTTTCAAGATAACCTTGACCTTTATATGCTTATCATGTGTAAGGAGTTGAAAGATTTGAAATGTGCTGTTAATGGATCTTAAATTAAAATCCTGGGTACGTGAACAATGGCTGGGTTTTAGATTTGATCCCATTATAAAAAAAAATAGAACAAAGATTTGTCGACTGACAGAGCTCAAAAGTCTCGACACGTTCTTACTGTTGAATACTAGTATCTTAATGTTTCTTGTATATTATTAGTGTGAGAGTTAGTATAATTAATATTTGAGTATGAATGTCTGCGGTGTTTTGATATAAAAGAGATCATTTTGAGGGGGGGGGGGGGGTTGACCTTTAACCTTGACCCTGACATGTAACTTAGTGTTTTGACCTTGAATTTTTAAATTTTTATTTGCAGTAGTTTGATTTTCAAGATAATTTAAGTCTTATTTTATGTGGGCTAAACAGAAAAAGAGCAAATTTTAATTTAAGTGGATTTTCATATTCATGATTGCAAGCACAATTTGTTTAAGTTTGTCAACAGTTATGGGTCATTGTGTGCTATATAGTCAGATAGGAACTGAAATAAGTTTGTTCTGTTTTGCTTTACAGTCATATCTATTTGAAAAGACCACCTTTATTACAGGAAAATGTTCTAATTAAGAGGTTAAAAAGAACTATCAATTTTAAAATGTTCAATAAAGATAAGTGTTTTTTGCATACGAGTGGTCCTTATATACAAGGGTCATTTGTATCAATTGCTATTTGCATGCAAGCGGTCTCTGTATACAAGTGATATTTGTATCGGGTAATTTTCACATACAAATGGTCATTTTATACAAATGGTCCATGTTTACAGACCGTCTTTGTGTACTACTCATCTTTGTGTACAGGTGGTCTTGTTTTACAGGTCTGACTGTAAGTATGTAATATGTGGATCAAGTTTCATTAGTAGAAAGTGCTTTTTATCAAATTGAGGGCCCAGCGCAACACAGTCATAACTTGTTCTTATTTCAATATGAGTTATGACACTATTGCGTTGAACCCTCGATTAATGTTTTTCTCTTCCTGATTACAATGTGCCATTTTTTATGGGCCTGAATTATTCTAGTGCAATGTACCATGAAACCTTGGTTTAAAGACCATCTGTGAATGAAACCACTTCCCACTGAGATCAAACATACAATCCTCTGTCAATGACTGAGAAGGGTTGTTACAAATGTACTGATCACTAAATGTACAAACATATTTTTAATGCTTTTTTGGTTCACAGGTTGTATTGTGTATGATGTTGATGCCTTAACATATACCAAAGGGGTTGTGTAGGTATTATGCGAAAGGGCTGGGCCCTTTTTCGTACCACACCCTCAATGTTACGAAGACATACAGTAAAACCTCACTCAGCAACCATTTTACTATGAAGCTCACATTAGTAAAAATTTCACTTTCTATGTGACTGGTTATTAATATGTAAACTATCTGACTGGTTATCAATATTTAAACTGACTGGTTATCTATATTTAAACTATCTGACTGGTTATCAATATTTAAACTGTCTGACTGGTTATCTATATTTAAACTATATGACTGGTTATCTATATTTAAACTGTCTCTATCTGACTGGTTATCTGTATTTAAACTGTCTGACTAGTTATCTATATGTAAACTATCTGACTGGTTATCAATATTTAAACTGACTGGTTATCTATATTTAAACTATTTGACTGGTTATCTAGGTATTAACTATCGGACTGGTTATCTATTTTGTAAACATGATAATGTGACAACCTTTTTGATAAGGTTTAACCATTTTCGGTCCAAAGAGGTGGTTTTATGTCCAGATTTGACTGTTTTTTCACAGATAAAGTTTTGGCATTACCTTCTTATGATTGTATAATTTATGAATGCTGTTTTGTTTGGGTATCTTTTCAAGTAGTCCTTGTGGGGTTGAATATTTAATTCAGTCATAATTAATGTGGCTTTCCTGTTAAAGAGTAAGTGTGAATCATGAAAATTTTGTTCATTTGATTTTTTTTGAATTTTTTGTTCAGTTAGCCAGTAATAATTAGATGCTACTTGATTATCATTACCATGCTTATAAAATAACTGTGTAATTATGTAAAAATTGTTTTTGTTTTTTGGGAGTTTTGATTTTGGGTTTTTCAGAAAACTTTGAGGAGGTGGATTAGTCAAGGTCATATTTGGTCAAAGGTCAATGTTGATTAGCACTCAATATGAAGTCTTTAACTTCGTAATTGGACTTGAATTAATTTCACCTTAAATTGACTATCCGTGTCCTCAAACTTTTGATTGAAAATGTAAAATCATTAATTCTGTGATCTCGTTCATTGATCTTATAGGAGAAGAAATGTCAGAAAGAGATATTAATCTCAAGTGGGGCCGACCCTTAAAAAAATGTTGGTTTGCAGTTTTGTGACACACTTGTTAAAAAATCACTGACCTAAAAAAAATTTTAGGCAATTTTGAAAAAAAGTTTTCTCAATTTAAACATTTTGTTTTCAGCTCTGATTAAAAGTTTCGGTCATGTAAACTGTAAACTAATATTATTTTAAGGCTGGCCTAGACATTGATATTTTTGTGCTATATTTATACAGGATGATGTTTGTATTTATTTTATTCTTATGTTGTGTATTGATTATCTCTTTCGGCAATGTTTTCGTTTTTTTGGATTTAATGAATTTTTAAAAATTTTGTTTAAGCAAATTGTTTTTGTAAAACGGTGAAAGTTTTATGGAAGTTTCAACATTAAATATTTTAAATTATGAAAAAATAATGTATACTTTAAAAAATGTGATTTTTTTTTTCAAGAAAAAATTATGGTATTTTTTTGAAAATAGGATATTTTTTTTCATAAAAAAATGTGTAATATTGTTTAAACTTGATCAGCCAGTGAATCAATGATGTAGATTATTATTCAATCAGTGAATCTATTATTGGATAAGTCAGGGATTGGTTAAGAAGAACAAATATATCAAGTAGCCATGTACCAAGCCACATTCACACTATTGCGCAAGAATTTGTATAAAGAATCAGTTGTTATTAATTTCTTCATTAAATGTGTTATTTTCATTTATTGTAAATATTTTACATCGGTTTTGTTCATGTGTGAATTAAATCGATTACATTTCACGAATTGTACGAATAGTGAAATATTTTTATCATATTTTTTTTTCTTTATAGCAATCATCATTCAAAAATCAGATTTCATTTTGTACATTTTTCATACTGTTTGTATATAGTTGGTTATTGTTCTATTGGAATGATATATATTAAGTGTATGATGGGAAATAGTTTTATCTCTACGATAGATTGAATCAATCAAGTCATAGCTTGATCTGATCTACTATCAAAATTGTGTAAAACATTCTATAAATAAAGTGTTCATTTTGCAAAACAGAAGTACCAAAAATTTTCCTGTTTTCATCACACTGTTTGAGTGTCGAATAAAAAAAGGTGTGAAAATCGTTAACTATATAAGTCAGCAATTTTGTCAGATATTCTGTTTAAACATCATACCTCTGGTGCAAGGAAATTATTAAAAAATCACGAACAGAATCGGGACTTATTGTTTTGTGACGTAGATGTTGACTTGAAATAGGGGGAGCTATTTGGTAGATAGCAATAGGGAGAAAGCGAGAGAGAGAGCGGGAGACAGTGCACGGGGCGTGAGTCTTTTGCTTGTAAATTGTAAGATTTTTTATTATCATTCAATTGAATATGTTTTTGTGTGTAAATAAAGTTTTTTTTTTTCTTCTTCTTGTCTTCAATATCCCTGTGTCATGACTTTGAACATTATATAAGTGCCTACGATTTATTGTTGTGAACTGAAATGTTTTCTTCTCTGCATTATTAATATTATGTAAAATGTACATTTATAAAACTTTCATTCTTATTGTATGTTAAATGTATGATTGATAAAGTTTAAGCTGCGCAGATTTGAAAAAAAATGACACATTCGTAGATTCGTCATATAGAATGGCTGGTCATAGACTCGTCATATTTTTTTGTCTCGACTTTATTTGGACAGATTGGAGGCAAAGCTGCACTTCACATTACCAGCTACCTAGAAATAGATACAATTTTTATTCATTTATATTTATTCCTGATGCTAAAAATCTGATTCACCAGCTCTGTAATTTTGTCAAAATTTGAGATAGAATTATAAATAATGATAGTGAGTTTTATTATTTTTGTTGTAATTTTTTTCTTAGAATATTTCTTAGGTAAAACCCATTTGATTTATGCCAAAACCTTAACATGTTAAAAAAAAGTTATTTTTCTATAGATTTTTTGTATCAAATTTGCAACAATTCTTCACATTAATGTAGTTAATGGTCGACATTTTTTTATCTTGTTGTTATTTTTGTTATAATTTGCACTGGTTTTTCTTTTTTTTCAAAACTTTGTTTCAATGCCAAAATATTTGAAGTTTTTTTGAAGTCGTCAAAACCATTTTTTTTTTAAACTGTATGTTGGGAAAACATACATAAACCAATTGTTGTCTTTTTTTCTCTCATTGTTAACTTGAAAATCTGCTCTTCCAGTTGTAATAGAGGATTTTTTGAATTTGAGTAAAAAATTTTTATTAATCTGAAAAAAAAAGTCGCATGTAAAATGTTATATTTCCTGTTATTGTTTTTTTTTTTGCCTAAGCACTGGTTATAAATGGTTTTCTGTAACCGTAGTTACAGTTTGAAACCATCTGCCTGACTGGACCCTAAACTTTAAGGGTCAGTCCGCAACCTAATAGTTGATGTGTTGTAGCATTGTCTGGAATGACACTGTTGCTGTTTAACCTATGGTTGTATCCAATTTAAAAAAACATAGTTTTTTAAGGGGAGCTAACTCATTTGTGAATATTGACTTATTTTCTAGTTACTTCCCTTTGTTACTGGCATTCACATTTTTGAGGCATTTTTGTCATATATATATTTTTGCCTTTCATGAAAGAAATAATGAGACGTACACATTGATAAAACATAATTCAATCGGTCAAAATTATTTCTACTTGTTCGTGAAATATGTACCTGCAATTTATCGACTTTGAAGTGCATTAAGACATTTACAAAAATGCAATCTGTCATTAATTGTAAAATAAAACCTTCCATTTATTTACCATGTGGAGAAATTATTTACAAAGTTTCACTATGTAGTTGTCTGTGCAGTTTATATAGTCATGGTAGTATGTTTTACTTACATTTGGTTTGTAACATGAATTTAGTTATTTGATGCCTACAATGAACAGGTCAGACACATATAAAAGAAATTATAAAGGATTTATAATTTCGCTATATGTTTCTATTTTTGGTTTAAATTAACAATTAATGTTAAGTTAGAAAATTGAGCTATGTGTTTTCAAATCACAACTGTGAAATTATTAATACAAAATGTATTATCATAGGTGTAAGACCTATAAGTTGTAGGCATTAAACCACTAAATGTACATACCTTGTATGTAGTTAAATTCATGACTGCCAAATGTTAAAAACTGTTGAAAATGCAGAATTTTTTCAATTGAACACTTGTGTTTATTTCATATGAAGGTTTTGTCTTCTTTTCTAGTGTCACACATATTTTTTTGTCTTGGTCAAGTAGATAATGTAGATCGATAATGAACAATATATATATATACAATTATACATGTTTATTTCCGCTATGTGCATTTGTACATATGTGGAATTAACAATAAAATTTTTATGTAACAAGAACTCTGTGTGTGTTATTTATTGCCTTTTCCATTGTGTGTTATCTATGTTCAACTTAGCCACTGATTAGTGCGGATTGAATGACCTTAGAGTCATTTTTGTGAACTGTACAAGTCTTGTGAGAAAATCTTAAGGCTTGCTGAAATAAATTCTGGTAAACTAAGTTTCGCAGAAGAAGGAACAGTACAATGTAATTATTCTAACACTTCTAAAGTTCGAAATCATTATACGCCTGTTTGAAAAAGGGACCTAGTATGGGAACGACTATGGCGGGCAGCGCCCACAACAGTGCCAACCTGTAAACAATGGCAAATCTTTTAAAAACGGAACCTTAGTCTTGAAGTCCTGCCATTTTCTTGTTGAACTTCTTTCTTTTGGTAGCTACTTAATGATTGGTCAATTGAAAGTTTGTATCTTGGTAGGTACTAAGCGATTGGTCAATTGAAATCTTATATTTCGGTAGCTACATTGTGATTGGTCAATTGAAGTTTTATATTTTTGTGGCTACATGGTGATTGGTCAATTGAAGTAGTCTGCTCCAGTCTAAGATGGTTTTGCTTTTTTGGTTGGGTAATCTCTTCGTCTCAAGTTTACGATCCCACTCGCGCGAGTTAAACACTGAAGCACTGCATGATGCGACGTAGATTTCCATTAATGTTAATATAAGGGAAATAACTGGCTTATTTCTATGTATTGTTGTGTTCGATTTGTCTCCCTTGATCCATTTCTGTAACAGTTTGTTTGGTTACGAATTATTCGTTCATCGAGAAAGTATAATCTCTCCAAAGCAACATCCCTTTGGAGTAGCAAAATTGTTGTTGTTGTTATTCCAAGAGAGTTTTGGGGAAAATCATGCTGTAGTGGAAGGGAGGATGTTGTTCAAGAGAGGGCCGCTCTGGAAAGGTTATATATATGAAATGCAGACATATCTTTAATGCTTTAAGATACCGAGAATGTAACTTTTAAAATAAATCGAGAATACACCTTTAAAACATAATCTTATATTTTCAGCAAAATTGATTCGTTAAGACATATGTGCGCAAAGGTAGTCATATGGATAACGATTGTTGTTCGTAAATTGTTGGGGTGTAAGACCGGAAGTGTGCAAAGGGAGTTGTCGTCTTGACAAGTTATGAACTACATGTATTTATAATCACAGGCAACCGTCGTATGACAAAAAGTACCCCACCCACACACAGGCCACTACCTAGGAATTTCTTTTGCGCACCGAAACACTGTAAAATATTATGTTTATACCATATTTTATAACTGAACAAAGTTCAATTAAACAAATTTTCACCAGAATAAATGATTCTGTTTCAATAAACTGCTGTCAGTCACCTAGCCATCTGATCCAACACCCAGTCGATATGATTCATGCGCGTTGATTAGCAACCCGCCCTATGCGCCCGCTGTTTTCAATACGTCTTTAATATAGCTTGCAACAGTTGTGTGCGAATTCATATGCTATACAGACAAGACCGAAGACCTTGATAAACAAACACATACAGCCAATGTAAAAAAAGTGGACCTATTGTCTTAGCTTTAAAGTGATCGCGACGGCTTATATACATATCACGTTTATATTTTGCTATCAGACAATAAAGTGGGCGTTATGTCTCATTCATAACAGGTCGTATTTAGCTTTCATTAACAAACAAACTAAACGAGCGTGCGCGTGACACACTTTTGAGGTTTTAATAAAATATCAACAAATATGGCGAGGACGTTGAATTGGATTTAACAGGTTCCGGTTTAAGAATCTTGGACATACACATGAAACATGTAATTTAGAATTGTACGAGACACGTGATGAATAATTTGGAGCTTTTGTGATTTAAGTGTCGACGGAAACATACGTGGTCCAGCGAAGAATATTGTCTGGCGAATCAACTATGACTGGTAAGCATCTAATATATGTTAATGACTCTCTTAAGGGGAATCATCACAGCACAAATTTGTGAAAAAATAGCCACCTGACATTTTTGCTATGCGTCCTAAAAAGTGGCGTTGTTCAATAATTACTGAAAGTACATAACTGAAATGAGTTTTTATCAATAGCTAATGATTAAATGTACATTTCTACACCAGTAAAATAATATTTGATGATTAACAAGTATCTATAATTCTCACCTGAACTTATGCTAATTCCATTAGCCAAAAAAATGTATCATAATATCAAAATTAATTCAAACTACAATGTCCAACAATAACTTCAATATGTCATTGAGGGTTTCCATATTTTGAATTTTCATTATTAAATGTTTTTCCATGTTTATTTTCAATTCTTAACACAGTCCTCAACTTTCACACAGTGAATTTTCTTCCATGTGTGTTTAGGCTACTGTGTAGTACATAGTGTAAACACGTGTGTGGAGGATTTTTGTGAAATGTGAATATTGAGGACTGTGTTTAGAATTGAAAATAAACATGGAAGAACATTTAAAAGTGAAAATTTGAAATATGGAAACCCTCAATGACTTGTTGAAGTTATTGTTGGACATTGTAGGTTAAATTAATTTCGACATTATGATACATTATTTTGGCTAATGGAATTAGCATAAGTTCAGGTGAGAATTATAGATTCTTGTTAATCATCAAATATTATTTTACTGGTGTAGAAATGTACATTGAATCATTAGCTATTGATAAAAACTTATTTCAGTTATGTACTTTCAGTAATTATTGAACAACGCCACTTTTTAGGACGCATAGCAAAAATGTCAGGTGGCTATTTTTTCCACAAATTTGTGCTGTGATGATTCCCCTTAAAGAATATACATATAAAATGCAACCTCTGCAAAGCAAACCCCATTTAGAGTAGCAAAATTATGTTGTTGTTAAGAAGTTGTTACTCTACTGTAGAGAGGTTGAATGAATAGTTAAAATGGAAAAATCATACTGTTGTTGAAGGGAGGTTTTTGTTGCTTAAGAGAGGGGGCCACTCTGGAGAGGTGGTACTGTATTGAATTTCCACGCTGGTCGCTCCCATTACAAAACCACTGTTCAGAAAGGAGTGTCAAATGATCACATTTTTAAATGGTAAAGTCTTACTTACTGGTCTATTAATAAAAACAACGAAAACATCAGTATTGGAACCATATTCTTATTTATTTGGGTTACGCCAGTTTTCAAAACATTTTTTTCAGTTACGGCGGCAGATTCATTCACCAATTTCCCTGTACTGTATTCTAACCATTATTGGCTACCCTTCCCGATTTTATGATAAAGGAACCGGACACCTTCTCCACATATGGCGGTAATTCGATTGTTGGGGTCAAATTTTCATTGAATCGAACCCGGATCGATAATTCCAGCGCTCTGACCACTGGACCAGGGCCGCGGCCAGTTTTCTTCTTTAGATCAGCAAAACTGACCACTAAACTTATTTTCAACAATTCATTACTAAATATATTTTTCACATTCTGTTTATTTGTGTAGTGATATTGTCCAACCGAATTTTCTTACATTTTTGTACTCGCTGCACGTGAATTTGTCTAATCTCATTTTCTTCGTGTAGCACGTGCGAGCCCCCTTCCACATTTCAATACAATCAGTGAATCACGTGCGGAATTACACTTACACATTTTATTACATTGTAGTAGATATTTCTTGTTTCAAATCCTACATGACTGTGCCATGTTTTGCTGTTTTTGGGACAATAACATACTTTATTGGGTTTTATTAAAATCCGTGCTGAACCAGTTTTAGTAGAAAAAAAAACAATTTGTAAATCATGCCGTGGCCAAAAAAAATAAGTTGTTGTTAAAGGGAGGTTGTTGCTCTAGAGAGGGCTGCTCTGGAGAGGTTGTATTGTATTATACAGCTTATAGTCCAAGGCAATCTTAACTTTGCGTAAGCCATTCTGTGTCACAATTCACAAAATCGACGAAAATATAAAACACCATCTAATCTATAGCTAGTCGCATGCTTCTATATTGTACTTTGATAACGTTTTTTGTTCGTCTGGTCATTATCTTATTTTTTATATATATACTTTTATAGTTGCGCGAAAGCTTTACATAAAATTGTTTGAAGTAGTTTATGATAACAACAAAACACCAACTACTATCAAAGGGTCATGTCACATAAAAATATCCTACAAAAAAAAATCATAAAAAAATTATAAAAATTATATAGACGTCTATATAAATATGAATATAATTTTTTTTTAAAGATTTTTTTTCTTGTAAGGATATATATTTTTATGTGACATGACCCTTTGACTATTATTAGTGTTAAAATGTATTCGATTTCAAATGATATATGATTTACAATGTATTTTATCTTCATGAAGATTAATCAAAACGACATTTATTATGATAATTTGCATACAGACTCATTATTATGCGTGAAAATATTTGAGGCAGAGACAAGCGAGCACCACTATTTGCCACTCGGAATGCTTCGGTCACTGTCCCTTTAAGGAACAGTACGCAGTAATTGCCGAGATGTTTCGAATAGACTCTTATTTATGCAATCGGAACTCCTCGGCGTTTGCCAAAAGAAAACTGCGTATTTCTCAGTAACGGAAATGCCCGAGTAGTCACGATTGCTATGTACATGTATATTTTGTGGGTGGGGAAAGGTCATACTTGAACGTAACACGATCGACTTCTTGCAAGATTATTATTCATATATAATACTTTCAGGTTGACCACGTGTTCTTACCACGTGTTCCTACCACGTGTCTGATTTCATTACGTTTGTTTTTAGAAGTGCACAAGAGTTTTCATTAGACTTCTGTAATGTTTTTTTTGTCAGGAAACCGTGTTTTTTGCTATTATTTTATTTCCATCTATTACCTTTTCTAATGTTCACTTACAATTAAACATGCAAGCTAAGAACCAGGTACAGGTTAGAATGATTATTTGGGTGTTCTTCGTAAATTAGAAAGCTATTTAAATGAGCGATACCGATTTCTGAGAATCTGGTACTCGGCTATTTATATGTTCGTCGTTGTTTTTGCTATTCGAGTACCAGACGTACAATGGGGGAAACAGCTGTCGCCGCCATTTTTTCTTGTCGTAAACTATAATATAAACATTAATACTAACACACTTGTGTGTTGTAAGAAGCCAGCTGTTGCATTTTTTGTTTCCGATTCGTGACGCAGCCTGGACCATTCATCGATTTAACTATTTTGAATGTATTAATACAGGCTTATTATTTCGTAATTCGTTCTTGAATGTCGTAATTGAGAGGCGTGGTTTTCTAGAAAACAGAACAAAATACTACATGAATCATTTGCATTGATTGATTTTTATGAATCATTTTTAAATATCAACCGAGTACTGCTAAAATAGCTGATTGTTTGGACACTGAGTGTGTGCTTTTTTAAGGCATGGTACATGTATATTACTGTTTAGCTACGGACGATAACTCGAATGTACCATAAGTTTCATGAAATGATAGCAGTTATCTGGGACCAAATAACACATGTATTGATGCGTGTGACTTGTTGAAATGTTTGACTACAAGCATTTAAATTCTGAACAGTTTAATTTTATAAGTTTCGAAGCAGTCGAAAAATTGAAAAAAAAGAAAGTTTATGACTCGAATACGCTTCCGTACTCTTTAGATATCTAAATCGTTATATCTCGGACCTTAATGCGTTTCCGCGGTTTTGACGGACATATTCCGAATGATTTCGAATATAACGTAAGGATCTCGTACGATAAAATAATTATTTAATTAAGCAAAATATTCAGCTATTTTAAGATTATTTGCTTAATGTGTAACAGATGGTAAATTGAGACACAAAAATGGTCAGATCAAATACGATAACAAATTATTTTGACATATACAGTGCAACCTATCCAAAGCGATCCTGCCTTGAGCAACAACCTCCCTAAAATATTTTTCCCACTGCACGATTTAACTATTAATTTAACCTCTCTAGAGCAACAATCTCTCGACAACAACATACTTTTGCATCTCACAAAGGGTGTTGCTTTGAAGAGGTTCCACTGTATAAACAACAACTTGAGATTGTACACAAAGGCAACTCCACGCCAAAACAATTCGAACAAATACGATTATCTACATGTACATTGTCAGTCCGCTTTTACTTTTGAATAATCTGAATCCTATGAAAAGTACTGGTATTCAGTGACGTCATTGTTCATTTTAGTTGCTAAGTTATAATGGAATGGGTACAATGGAACGAAAAAAAACACGTTTTATCGAGTTGATGCCTACAGCGTTGGATTAAATCACATTAGCCACGCGGTGTCTGGGTTTCAATACGACTATGACACCACACATGACTTGTATACATTTACTGACATACAAACATGGATTCGCAACTTCTGTATTCATAGTTCGAAGTAATCAATTCCCGCGGAAGCGACGTGTATCAACGGGATTTCAATAAAAACCTTAAACTTGATCCACTGCGCATGCTCATGTTTACAACAGCGAAAATATCCGTGATGGTCCGAATGTTAATAACAGCGGAAGTATCCGTGATTATCCGAATGTTTAGTTCCGGAGAATTTTCCGAAGTATGATCACCTAAAGGCTTTCTTGTATTTCAGATTGTGAACAGTTAGCAGAAAGCAGCGTGATTATCACAAGTTACAATTTCAATTCTCTGTTGCTAAGCAACTATGATACCTCGCCCGGAACACAAATAAATGTGAGCTGTTTGTCTAAAAGTACTCATAAGCTGATTGGTCCGAATGCGCTCACGTGTTTACCATCCGGCCAATGGAATGACACTATTCCAACATGCGTGGTGATAAAACCCACGACAAAACCGCCCGGAATCATAACCCAGGGTAAGTACGAAAAATAGTAATTTATCGTCATCGGTATTCGTTCAATTTCGATTGTAAAATGTATAACCCAAGCTAGAAACTGATTCCTATTTTTTTAGATTTTGGATCAAAATCCTACATTTTGAAAAAAACAACATTTCCTACATTTTCAAGTTTAGATTTTGAAAAAAATTATCATTTTTTCAATGTTTCATTTAAGATCTCACTCGACTTACGATATAAAAACAGCTGACACTACTTTCTAACCACGAAGTAGTTCCTTTCATACACATGTTGTAAATTATTAAATACATCTATTATATGCTTTAAATTTGTAAAAAAAAACATTCTAGAAAAGTAAAAACCGGGCTCTCTGAAAACCGGAATTCCCTGAATATCGGACGATTTTCAAGGCCAATTATGAATTTATCTGTTCTCTGAAAACCGAAACTCTTAAAAATCGGACCATTGGCACAGACGGGGTTAAACTTCAATATTTCTTTCCACAGGGCCGAGTACAGTTGAACCACAGGGAGTTGTAGCGGCGTGTATCACAGACTATCTAAATCTACCGTATCTTGTTGGTTTATTATTCCTTACTCTACTCTGCATCGTTCTTATTGTGCTTTTATGTTATTCAAATCGTGTCTGGAAGAAGAAACGACGAATGTCATGGCTTCATTCATCACAAGAAGGTGTCAGGTAGGTTCAGAACAAATTCGTCAATGTTTCTTCGAAAATCATATGATTTCGCGACGTTTTGATGAAAATCATATGTTTTCGCGATATTTCTTAAGTTAACGATATGATGATTTTTTTATCAAACATGATTAGCTTTAAGTTTGAAACACACCAACTCAGTTTAGCATCGAATTAAATATGGTACATGTTTTGCGATTGATTGTTAGTATTTTTAAAAATTCTAATTCTAAAAGTGCATTGATCATGATCTATTTTATCTTCTTTAGCTACAGAATAATCTTGATATATTTACAGCACATCGTCTCCATCACAACAGACGGACTTGTGGGTAGAGATGGCAAGTCCACATCACTTCCGGAGTCACGAACTTGCCCTTAGTGCGAATGAAAATAGTTTGATAAAAGATATTAGATACACGCAGTTAGAACCGTCTTGGTCCGGATACTGATATTTTCTACTCCAATATTCCGGATATTGACCCTTAGTCGTTCCAACGGTCCACTTCCGCTGATAGAATGTTTATTGTCTAGTAAATAACAGTTTGTGTGTACATGTATATGCCAGAATGGCTTTTCCTATATATGCAGATGTTACCATTTGCGGCGTTCAGTCAATAATGGTTATATGGTCATTGTATTGAATTTGTGCCTTCCCTTGCATTTTAGTCGAATAAGAACAATCCATTGTGTACATAAATGTTATAGTGTTCGGATATGGAATAGTAAACTTGTTCACTTTTAAATGGCACTCAACTGAATAGTTTATTATGGACAAAATGCCTGTAGTAAAAGACATCGCGAGAATATCCAGTGCTCTGAACTGTACAGCTTCATATGACCTTAAAGTCAAAGGCAAGATAATTTCGAATGAAACGATGTAAATTTCATTAAACACATTTAGCACAATCAATTATTTGATGGTTGCTTCACAGCTGATGAAGCGTATTCAATTTTTTGCCATGTACGCCTATGAACCATGTGAATTGTATTTTTTTATATTGCATACTTGTATTTATTAGGACTATGCATTAAAATTAACTTGCCACAAATAAGTACGACTTACTGTATATATTTTGTTGCATTGTCTGTTATTTATAAAAAGTTTCAAAACGCTAAATGTATCGCCTGGGCCCATTTTCATAAAGCCCCTTAGTGTTTAAGGGGGAAATCCTCATACATACCTCATGTCTAAGGGAAAATCATGAAAATCTAAGGAAAGTCGTCTAACTTCTCTTTGGAGCTTTAAGAATACGGGCCATCCTCTTACACATATGTTGAGACAAATTATCCTAGCCCTAACTGAACGACCTACTATTCTTTAATATCAACCATTTTATTGTTATATTTTCTTTGTACAGACAAATTGATTTGCTTGAGAGCAGCTGACAACATTGGCATTAAAATTGTTCGAGCCATCAAACGCTAAGCAACGCCCAGAGGCGGTATTAGTCAGTCCGCTCCACCCACCGGGTACAATACGATCTCCTGATGGCCAATAGAATTCGCCGTTTGCATGAGTGTCATATCCGCCAATGTAAAATATCTCGTTTGCGACTGGAATTATAAACGAATATTATTCTATATGCAGATTTAATATACAGCCAAACCAGTGAACAAAGACTGCCCTTAGAAAATACATAATGTGACCTTGATTGACAGGCGCCTATATTTGAAGGTGATTTCTTAGAATAAGCAATGACGATTTTAAGAGAATGACCTTTATTCACAGGATGGCCTTTATTCGGAGGTGGTCGCTATCACATGTTTGACTGTAATTATGAAGAAATATACAATATAAAAAATCAGTAGGAACCATTCGTACTAAGTGGTTTAACTACTTTTGGCAAGCCAATGACGAAATGCACGCCGTAAGTCACTGGTGGTAGTAAAACTCATATTTGCCCATAGTTTGAATGGAAAGATGGAATATTCGTTTTTAGCATAATGATACAATTTAACAAGCTATTCAAACAGTACTTACATCTTGGGTCATACTTTAGAAGCATTTGCATGATATGGAATTTTCCCTGGTCATTTAAATCGGCGAGTGTGCCACCTTCAATTTCACACCATTTAGAAGCCAAATTTTGACTATACCTAAATGACTCGATTTTGTAACACAGATGTAAGTTTGCTATGTAAGTAAAATGGTTCCTCTCGCACATATTTTCTGAAATGAGAACAAAGTAAGCTTCGAATATGATAATATCAACTTGTACATTGTCAGGTAGGCAACGCATTTGTCTTAAGTGAAAGTGGGCTAATTATACGAAGGGATTCGGGAGGTACTATATATATGTCCAAGAGATTGGTGTCTCATAAGCCTTGGTCCTTTCAATAGGGACGACACTATGATAACTAAAACCTTAGCCTTCACCGTTTATGCAATACTTATCGAACCTTTGAACATGTCACAGACAGGACACAACTAACTCCTGTATAATTAAACATTGGCGTGCGTATTACTGGTCGTTGTTTCTTTGGTATAAAATGTGACCGCTAACTAAGTGTTCATGTTCCCTTAAACAATTCCAGAAAAAAGTGTACAATGTATTAAATGTATATACAATTGTATACTGTCATGACCTGTGGAAGGTGTACCGTATGGATGGGATATTGTCATTGGCTTTGTCTAAAAGTTCTTTTTTTTGCGTGTTTTACAAATACAGTACAACCTCCACAGAGCGACCCTCTCTAGAGCAACAACCTCTCAGCAACAACATGATTTTGCTACCCCCAAAGTGAGTTGCTTTGGAGAGGTTGCTCTGTACAGTGTATAAATATGTTATTTTAAAGATAAACCTTGGTGATTATAATTTCTATTATATTCACAAAACTAGTAACTCAGGAATGATTGCATATTTTTGGATGTGTCGTCCTTTCATGTACTTACGACTGTTCGCCGGTGACAATGTACTATGTGGGTGTGTCAAAGCGACAGGGGCGTGTGTTGTGGGCGGAGCCATTGTTGTGTTGACACATACATTGTTGCACATAGGCGTGTCACAACATGTGTGGCAAATACCGGCTGTTGATGGTTGTGGGTTCCTTGTAATTTGTCCTAATGTTTGACAAACCTAAAATTATAGGAAACCAATATACAAGTTTGTGCATAGTGCAATGCCAAACCTATAAGTCATACAAAATTTTTGTTTCTGGTCACCAATTGACCCTAGACGTTTTTAAAGCCTTAGAAACAGATAATCCACTTTTTTGCTATTCCCTGACACGCTTTCAAGAACAAACAAAAAAAACCTACCTACCCCATTTTTAAATAATACGTTTTGAGTATGAGTTTTATTCGACTAATTTAGGATCGATGTGCATGTTTGTCTTCATCTGCTCGCAAAATTATTGTCAATTAGATTTCGATCTAATAGGGAAAGAACTGACTGAGACCACACGAGGAGATAATCACTGCATTGGAAGAGTGAACTTACATTTCTTAGAGCACATCCGGCATGAAACTTTATGTCTCCTGAGAGGAAGGGATCTCTTGTTTGGTATAGGGTACACTCCTATAAATAAATCAGTAAAACATGATACATTAATTATATTACAGTCACACCTCGCTAAGCGACCGCACCAACAGTACGTCCACCTCATTATCATGTACAACAATTTCCTACTTTCGGGCCGGTTTTTATTACATTTATTACTTGGATATTCTCTCTATGAGGGTGTGTGTTCACTATGTGGGTGTGTCAAAACGACAGGGGCGTGTGCTGTAGGCGGAGTCATTGTTGTGTTGATACATAAATTGTTGCACATTGGCGTATACACATTCAACTAGATAATGAGACAACACATCGTTATTAATATCATAAACCTTCATGAATTATGCTCTTCACTGTTCTTTTTTTTAAACATTAAACTTTTTATAGTTCATGCCAAAATATCTTTTAAATGCGTTTCATTTGGTGCGTACCGAAGGAATACACACATGTCAGTTTAAATTCGAATTCAATCCCAACATAGCAGGAACATATTTTTAGCAGCAAAGAAAGGAATTAAGGCCTGGAAATGCTTGTTGCTGGTTACCCGACCAAACCAACTTCATCTGCACCACCATAGACTCTATATCAGGCCCAAGGAATGGTACGCCCACTTTCTCACATCGTTTACCTTTTCCCACGCTCTCACGAGCCAAAAAAGCACCGACCTAGCATTTAACCAGAAGCATTTTTTTGACTGCATTATATCACACACAATATATGATTTATAATAAGAAAGTTTACTTACCTCGTCTGGCAGACATTTTACAACATGTCTACAATTACCCGGTCGGCTCTCATAGTTGCAAGAGTAGCACAGAGACGCTAAAAGACGATTAGAAAGTTGTTTAATGATACATCGAAGCTTGAAAAGAGTGACTGATTTGTGTATATTATTTCAGTTGTATACAAGTATTTTAGATCTTTTGAAAGAACATGGTTACTGAAGGTCATAGTTGTACATATTTTTTGTACCAAAAAGAACATTCGATGTTGTTTTAAGAGTTTGTTCGTATCAAAAATTAAAACAGCCACCTTTTCCAATAAGTTATTTCTAAAATGCAAATTGGTGTGAACCAGACAGTACAAAGATATTTCAAGGTGTATAAAAAACCTTGCCATACGTTCTGATAAAGCGTTATAAAAATAGAGATGTAAGGTCGGGAACCAGTCTCTTGAAAGTTTTATACTTCCGGGACTGGTGTTCGCGCACTTGCTTTAATTCTTGTGCAGCCAAACAAGTTAATTGTTCCACAATTCTAAAACAACTTACTTGTTTCATAGATAGACACGTGGATTGAGCTTCCACAATACTGAGAATTGTTTCCACCACAAGGTTCGTCACATTGGTCGTCTGTACTTGATATAATCTGTACGTGGGTGTAAACATTACCGCAACTACATCGTGTACGAGCCTGAAATATACAGTAAAACCCATGAAGACCGTACCTCTCCCGGACTGGGCTAAAGTCCGGATTTTCTAAAAATTCCGGTTTTTCAGAGATCGATAACTCTTGATAAATTCCGAAAAAAAAATGGAAACATGTGCAGAAAATGCTCTCTATCTTGTTGACAACAGAACTTTATAAACTACACATGTTACATTATAAATAGGTTTTCACTTCGACTTGTAAAAGGCACACGGCGACAATAATAAATTTAAACAATTTTGGGAATTCCAGAGTTACCTCCCTTAGCGAGACGGATGAAAGATATGGCCAACGAAAATTAATATTACAACGCGAATGTATATCGAATTCGTACAAATTTGTAAAAAATATTCTATTCTTAAAGTATATACCCAGAATTTGTTTATACATTTGTAATTACAGCCAAACCTGTCTTAGCGGCCATCTCCGAATAAAGGCCACGCTGTGAATAAAGGCAATTTTAAAAAAAAAAGCCATTGGTTATATAGAACAAAACGACCTCTTAATAAAGGCCATATGTCAATAAAAACGTCTTTTGCCTTTCAACACGATGGCCTTTGTTCACAGGTTTGGCCGTACAGTGCAAACTCTCTAACGCAGCACTCTTTGGGAGAAGAAAAAATGTTGTTGTTGTTTTTGTTGAGAGGTTGTTACTGTACAGAGGTTAAGTTAATAGAAAATTGGTGAAGTGGGGAAGAATCATGTTGTTGTTGAAGGGAGGTTGTTGCTTAAGAGAGGGTCACTCTGGAGAGGTTGTACTGTATGTTTAAGTCTTTTATATATACCATGACACCAGCATACATGTATCCGTGTCTCTTGCAATGGGTGATACATTTTTCTATGGTCATACTTAAATCATCAACATGGGCGTTCGGCAATCTCTGCCCATTGTAGTCACTGTAACACCCTTTGTAATCTATGAAATAGAAAACAATACCATACAATGTAATATGTTGTCATACTGATGATAAAGCCTTAAACATGATTAGTTTCTGGTTAGCCGACCAAAACAGTCATGAGTTTGGAAGCAGTTCATCAACGAAAGATTCTGATCGGTTGATTAACGATGTACATTCAAATTTGTCCAATGACATCGCTGCATTCTAAGACTGGTCTTCATGTGTAGTTTGTAATCTCAGACTGGTAGCTTTAGTGATCCTAGATAAGATTTAAGATAAGATTTAATTTGGCATTAAAAGGTATGTACATGGTCAATATAACAACATGTAGTGAAACATAACATAACACAAACATGAGCATAATCACCATAACATGCACATCAACACCAATGATCCCACAAAAAGGGATAAACCCTTTATTTCTATTGTAGTCCCTAGTTTTTCCTCGCCTCCCTAGACCTTTTCTAGGCTATTGCATAGTAACAGTACACATACTTTCCCACTTTTTTTTTACTTTTCCACTCGTTTTCAAGACCTATAGAAAATCCCCGACCACCCTGATCTATTTTTAATGAGTATGTGACCAGACACAAACATATTTTTACGCCTAAACATAATGATTAAACATGGCGGATCTTACTAGCGCTAACATGCTCCTCCCCTCACATTGAAGTTACCGCCTACTTTCCCCCTTATAATTTGTACATTACCTTCTTGCTTCCCTGATCGTTACAAAATTATGCCTGTCGGTCTAGATTTATTATACATGTATGAGCAAAGAAGGAAATTTCTGAAATTAAGCAAAAGTGGGAATTTCAAACACCTAGAAAGTCATTGGTGATATAAGAAGAAATGAATAATACATGTACTTACTTAAAGCTAGCGGGAGTTTTGGCTTGATCGTTGGTGCAGGTGCTGTTGTTGTTGTCGTCGTTGTTGTTGTTGTACTTGTTATTGTTGTTGTTGGTTCCTCTGCAAAAATATAATGTAAATCTGAGAATTGCAGAACCAAAATTTGTTACCCGACAACCTATGTACTAGGCGTATTTCTCACTTACGGAAATGACCGAGTAGTTGCGATTGATGTACGAGGAGTATTTCTCAGTTACGGAAATTCCCGATTAGTTACGATGATGTACGAGGCGTTTTTCTCAGTCACGGAATTGCCTGAGTAGTTACGATGATGTACGAGGCGTATTTCTCAGTTACGGAAATGCCCGAGTAGTTACGATTGGTGTGCGACAGCAAGACAGGAAGGAGTCAATAAACCACTTTTGGTAGTGCTCGATGGTCAATTGGTAAAACGCTGGACTACTAAAAAATCACAGGAAACGGGTCATGCTTACAAGTATCGGTGCTTTACACCGTGCACGGTACAGAATCAGAAAAACTATTCGATATAAATGCCCGATTCCCATGTATCTCATTACCCCTCCCTCTGGGGCTGGTCTGAAATGACCATAATTGTCGATAATATTGGGCCGTTAAACAACAGATAGAAAAAGAAACCACCTTAGTCGGAATCTATTTCGATTTTTGAGCCATTTACAAACGTGGTATTGTTTAACCCCTGATAACAGGGCACCTACCAGAAAAGTCCCTTTTTTTGAGAATTCTGATAATTCCGAAAAAGAATCGTCCGATTTTCAGGGAATTACGGTTTTCGGGGATTTTACAATACAACTTTTCTTGCTATCCTACTATCCTATCATGGTATATTAACACGAAATCATCACCACGCAACACTCACCACAACGATTATTGCAATAACTTGTGTAGCAACATTTAGCGCATCCGATACTTCTGTCCATTACACGTTTACCACCATCAATGTCATCATTAGCCTCGTTTACAGGATTATATTCATTGACACTTCTCTTCTTTCCGCCGTAAAGAGTAATAGCATAGCACATCTGAAATTTAAAAAAGCCAGTTTGGAATATATGTACATCACCGGAGCAGCTCTCTCTTGTGTAACAGCCTCCCTTCAACCATTGCTTGATTTCCCAACTGCATGATTTAACCATTAATGTAACCTCTCTAGAGCAACTGGTTGTACAGTGTAAGGCGGGTTCTCTAGAGCAACTGGTTGTACAGTGTAAGGCGGGTTGAAAATGTAAGGCATTACAAATTTTAATCTGCAAGGAGAAGCATTAACCTAATATGACTGTCAGATGAAAAAACAATCAATGCCCCATGATAACACTTTACTAAATTATCGGTACAGGTCTGTAACTAGACTAAATTAGAATATAGAATGTACATGTATATGTATTTAGGAAAATGGCAAAATAGTAAGAGGTATTGCTGTTCCATAGTGTCTGGAGGTTTGACAAGCAGTTCTTCTTATTTCTTTAAGTGAAGGAAATGCATAGAAGGAGAATGTTGAGACTTGTCACTTTAAATGAAGCGCGTTACATTAACTCTTTTGCTGCCAATGAGACGGGCATATCCGTCTTCACAAATATTTGTAAATTTTGCCAACGTGACGGGCATACCCGTCTTCACAAATCTCCATATATTTGCCAACGTGTCGGGCATACCCGTCTGCACAAATCTTTGCATATTTGCCAAGTGACGGGCATACCCGTCTTCACAAATCTCCATATATTTGCCAAGTGACGGGCATACCCGTCTTCACAAATCTCCATATATTTGCCAAGTGACGGGCATACCCGTCTTCACAAATCTCCATATATTTGCCAAGTGACGGGCATACCCGTCTTCACAAATCTCCATATATTTGCCAACGTGACGGGTATATCCGTCTGCAAAAATCTTTGCATATTTGCCAAGTGACGGGCATAC
This sequence comes from Lutraria lutraria, assembly GCA_964023205.1. Taxonomy (NCBI): domain Eukaryota; kingdom Metazoa; phylum Mollusca; class Bivalvia; order Venerida; family Mactridae; genus Lutraria; species Lutraria lutraria. Next base: position 22,631,466 of record OZ026849.1, read on the forward strand.
CCGTCTTCACAAATCTCCATATATTTGCCAACGTGACGGGCATACCCGTCTGCACAAATCTTTGCATAATTGCCAAGTGACGGGCATACCCGTCTTCACAAATCTCCATATATTTGCCAAGTGACGGGCATACCCGTCTTCACAAATCTCCATATATTTGCCAACGTGACGGGTATATCCGTCTGCACAAATCTTTGCATATTTGCCAAGTGACGGGCATACCCGTCTTCACAAATCTCCATATATTTGCCAAGTGACGGGCATACCCGTCTTCACAAATCTCCATATATTTGCCAACGTGACGGGCATACCCGTCTGCACAAATCTTTGCATAATTGCCAAGTGACGGGCATACCCGTCTTCACAAATCTCCATATATTTGCCAAGTGACGGGCAAACCCGTCTGCACAAATCTTTGCATAATTGCCAAGTGACGGGCAAACCCGTCTTCACAAGTCTCCATATATTTGCCAACGTGACGGGCATACCCGTCTGCACAAATCTTTGCATAATTGCCAAGTGACGGGCATACCCGTCTTCACAAATCTCCATATATTTGCCAACGTGACGGGTATATCCGTTTTCGCAAATATTTGTAAATTTTGCCAACGTGACGGACAGACCCGTCTTCACAAATCTCCATATATTTGCCAACGTGACGGGTATATCCGTTTTCGCAAATATTTGTAAATTTTGCCAAAGTGACGGGCATACCCGTCTTCACAAATCTCCATATATTTGCCAACGTGACGGGTATATCCGTTTTCGCAAATATTTGTAAATTTTGCCAACGTGACGGGCATACCCGTCTTCACAAATCTCCATATATTTGCCAACGTGACGGGTATATCCGTTTTCGCAAATATTTGTAAATTTTGCCAACGTGACGGGCATACCCGTCTTCACAAATCTCCATATATTTGCCAACGTGACGGGTATATCCGTTTTCGCAAATATTTGTAAATTTTGCCAACGTGACGGGCATACCCGTCTTCACAAATCTCCATATATTTGCCAACGTGACGGGTATATCCGTTTTCGCAAATATTTGTAAATTTTGCCAACGTGACGGGCATACCCGTCTTCACAAATCTCCATATATTTGCCAACGTGACGGGTATATCCGTCTGCACAAATCTTTGCATATTTGCCAAGTGACGGGCATACCCGTCTTCACAAATCTCCATATATTTGCCAAGTGACGGGCATACCCGTCTTCACAAATCTCCATATATTTGCCAACGTGACGGGTATATCCGTCTGCACAAATCTTTGCATATTTGCCAAGTGACGGGCATACCCGTCTTCACAAATCTCCATATATTTGCCAAGTGACGGGCATACCCGTCTTCACAAATCTCCATATATTTGCCAACGTGACGGGCATACCCGTCTGCACAAATCTTTGCATAATTGCCAAGTGACGGGCATACCCGTCTTCACAAATCTCCATATATTTGCCAACGTGACGGGTATATCCGTCTTCGCAAATATTTGTAAATTTTGCCAACGTGACGGACAGACCCTGGCAGCGAATGGGTTAAACGGGAGTAACAGGGTCATAATACAAGGAGAGATAGTTATAGGAAATGACAGTAATATGTATTATAGGATTATTAGCATCGTGTTGTAGATTTTAGAAGAGTTAAAGGATCGGTTCAAAATTTTATAAATTCGATACTCACTACATCTGTTTCACAAGATGATTTGTACAACTTTTCACCATTTACTCCAACGCCTGTTTGACGAATAAGACAACCCTGAAATTAGACAGATGTGTTGCAATTGCTTCTTTGGACTACATGTGTATATTTTAAACATTTTAATTATTAGACAATGCTCCATTGGGTAGTTTGTTGTTTAAGACAATTCGTCTGAAAACAAAAGTTGAGCTGCCATTTTCATACAAGGTTTGCAAATTGGATTCACTCTCTATTCCAATAACGGAGCTTGTTTGTCGTATAATTCATCTTAATTCTTGAATGCTCTAACCTTCCCGTATCTATGTTTGTATAGTCCAAACCCCGAAAATCGGATGATATTTCATGTTTCATTTTTTTCTGAATTTATCAAAAGTTCTCTGAAAACCGGAATTCCCTGAAAATCGAACGATTTTTCATGTCCCACTTTTGTCTGAAATTATAAAAAAATCTCTGAAAGAGGAATTCTCTAAAACCGACCAAGCCCAGTCCGGAAGGAGTCCGGTTTTCAGGGGGTTTAGTGTACAAATCATTTGGAGGAATACGCAACTTACATGTGCAGGAGGGCATACAGCAACATGGGAACACCGCCTAGGGTCTGTCATCTGATCACAGTTATAACACGCGAGTGCATCTGTAAAATACAATTAAGCATATATATGCATGTATATAAGAAAAAAATTCTGACAAACAAGTAAAGTCAAACATGTGTTAGTGGCCACCTCTGAATAAAGGCCACCCTGTGAATAAAGGCCACCCTGTGAATAAAGGCCACCCTGTGAATAAAGGCCACCATGTGAATAAAGGCCATTCTTTTTTAAAACCATCACTGATTATTTAACACAAAATATTCTCCGAATAAATGCTATTCTTCGAAAAACCATCATTGGTTATTTAGAACGAAATGTTCTCCGAATAAATGCCATTCTTCGAAAAACCATCATTGGTTATTTAGAACGAAATGTTCTCCGAAGAGAGGACATTGTTTTAAAGACCGCCATTGAATGTTCTCGGCATAAAGACAAACGGTCAATAAAGACCACATTTTGTATTTCCCAAGGGTGGCTTTTGTTCACAGGTTTGACATACATATCTAAATCCCACTTTCTCCCAAATGATACCTGTCCCAATCTGTATGCAATTTAAAAACTCACCAAACACGCAGAAACATGCCAAAATGGCGGTCAAAAAAATCTCCAGAATTGCATCAGCATACGGAAATGTATTTACACTTCTGTTGGCATTTCTCCATCAACATGGAAGATCAACAGATAAATTCAATGTAAAAATAAGACTAGAATTTAACTTTGACTCTTATAACCAAAATCATTTATGTATATTATCGTGATTAGCATAAACATTCATGCACGCCTAGCGAGTGACAGCTTTGGATGATTTTAATATCAGGATGCAGGCCTATTTTAGACTTCGATTTACTACAGATTTCTAAAACTAGTACTAGAGCTATGTTATTGTAGTTACTTTGTGCAACAGTGGTATGGGTTGGAGCAGGTGTAAACAAAATTGTTGTCAGTTTTGTTGTTGGTGCTTGTGTTGTTGTTGTTGTAGTAGTAGTCAATGGTGTTGTAGGTGGCTTCGTTGGAGGTGCCTACAAAGGTGTATATGGTAATAAGAATGACAACACTGATCCAAACATAAGCAACAAAGACACGCCAACGAAAAACAACAACAACAGAATTCCATTATTGCGAGGATACCGTTTTCTTATATTTAGCAATAATAGCATTGTGATCCCAAAATACAACTCACGTTGGTCACCATAGCAATTGTATACTGATTTTGGCAGCGGCAATAGATCAATGTAAACGTATTGTCCAACAGAAACCAATTGTTTGCCATTGATGCGTCCCATCTGCCAGCCCCACCCGACAGAGAATGTACCCGTATCTTACAACATGACTTTTTTTATCAAAAGCCTGATTAAACAAGACGAAGGCCGTGTTTAAGGCGCTGGATTTGTTTTCCGGCGATCAGGGTTCGATTCCATAAAATTTTGACAACAATGTTGATTTTCCTCCAAATGTGAAGGAGTTGCCGTTTACTTCTGGAAGGGTAAGTTAGTACTGGTTAGAATACCTACCCGAAAAAACTGGTTAGGTAAAACGACCGCAGTATGTAACTGCAAAATTGTTGAAACAAGTGTTAAACCCAAATAAATAAATAAAATAAGGAAGATGATTGCGATAGGTCGTCAGTTTGAGGCTGAACACACATAAAGTGTAAAGATCATACATGCGTTGTCGGGGTGACTCCACATTTATTGTTACAGTGGTCCGTATCGCAACATAAATGACAATAGACGTGTCCGGTACCTCGTTTAGAATGCGGCGACACGGCGTCACATACCTAAAATCAAGAATATGTAAGAAACATGATTCGTTTGAACCGTCATTCAACATGATAGATCTATTAATAGTGTACCAGATGCCCGTTTTACTGACATATCGTTGCTACGACAACGGTTTTTAAACTTTAAAATCGTACTTAAAGGTGAATATTTCAGACATTAACTATCTGACTGGAGATCAGTATTCATCTAACATTCAAAATGTTTTTCGAAAAAAAAACACCAAAAACTTAACGATGTGCATAAAATTGTGCAAATATCACGTGACAATGTTACATAGGTATAATGCTTTACAGAAAAATAAAAAGCTGAATATATTTGATAATATCACATACCGTGCTACTTTCACACCCAGCACTAAATCGTTTATTACCATCAGCTCCTATACTTAACTCATGTAGCATACATTTCTGCAATAAACAAAATACACAACATTAATATAGAATATCAACCGTGGTGTGTCCATCTTCTTTCATTGAAAATTCAGAAACGTAAGAATAAATTCGTGGGATATGTTACATGCAAACGGTCCTCATTTTCACATCTGATGCTGTAACTGTGGCTATTTTGTCCTCGGCTCTGTAGTTTCAAGGACGTACATACAAAAACGGCAAAATCTAAAGTATATACGAACATATTTGAGTACGAATTGGACTTCGTGTGCTCCAAAAAGTTCATTTAGTACTAACCTGGTCGCGACTGCATTGTACCACATTACGGCAATCATTTGGCGCAAGCATTATACTACACTCGTAACATAATGGACCACTCTGTCCTTGTACTGTAAAAAAACAGAGATGTTACTTAGTTTGATGATGGGACAGATATACAGGGCAAACATATTTCCGACAGTTTTTAAAAATAGTTTAGAAATTATAATTGTACCACTATATCACGATAAAACGATTGTGATTTAAGACTTCTTGGAATGTTGTCAAAAGCATTTAAATATCTGGTGAGCTACGGGGACAATAAGTGTTCCTTTGTCCATACAAGGATTGTCGTGAAATACTAAAGTATATTCCCCTGTTTGTCAATTATTAGCTGCTGTCAACTGCTAGCAGTCTTTTGAGAATATTGTCAGAGTTGGTTCACTTGGGCTTTGAATGTACATTACATGTATTAGCTTAATTCTCTACAGACAGAGTAAACTTGGATAGAACAACCCACGAAATCCATCTTTGTCAGGTGTGAGGTTATACACGTGTATTATTTTTTTATATGAAATTTGCATGAACATATTTGTCTTCACGAAAAAAGACATTGTACACACTTTTACCTTCACAAAGAACTTAAACATTGTATAAACATGTTTACCTTCACATAGAAGAGCTACATGTATAGGGCATTTCAGGAACATTTTTACCTTCATAAAGAAGAACTTAAACATTGTATGAACATATTTACCTTCACAAAGAAGAGTTATAAGGCATTTCATGAACATACATGTATTTACCTTCACAATGAAGAACTTAAACTTTTTATAAACATCTTTACCTTCACAAGGAATACCATAAAGACAAAATCCGATAAACCATATTAAATGCGTGCCAAAACCTAGAAATAATGGAAAATGATACATTAACATTCTGTATGTACATGTATATGTTTATGTGACAGTGTCACTAGTTGTATCATAGATGAATATTGCAAATTCGTGGATTTTAGGAAAGGTAATATTTTTTTGGGGGGAAGGTGGAAGGATTTGAGTGTGTTCTTTCTTCTCCTATGAGTCTCTTTCTTATATATATATAACTACGAAGATTGGCGATTATATGCGCAAGACTAAAACCACTTCAGAAATTGTTGCTCAATTACGAAGTTTGTTTATCAGTAATTCGTGTTCGTGACTATATATGTGCAGTACATATACATTTGTATAAGGAATATGTATATATAAAGCCTGTCATTCGGCAAAAATAGCACAGTGCGCCAACGGAACCTAAAAGGGCGGTGTCATGAATACAAAAGGGGAGGTGATATGTACCAAACGCATTGAAGGGGCGTGGCGTTAAGTAATCACTTTTCTTGGAATGATAGTTCCTAAATGTTGCTTCTGTTTGTTTTGTGACAATTTCGAATTGAGGTGAAACTCATCCAAACCCAGACATTGCATGTTTCTGCTGTTAAATAATTGCCGGTTTGTTTAGCGGTCTATACGACAGCTATTGTCATCTCGCTTAGCAAATCCTGTATAAATTTGTATACGTAACAAAAGACGAAAACGAGATTTGTAAAAAAAATATGTGCCGCGTATTACTCTTGTTTACATAATATTTGCTGTTTTCTGCGAATGAATATTATACATAAACTAAATAGTATATATCTCTAAATTGTTTAAATAAGGGTTTGTTTACAAAGATATTTCTTACCTTTTCCCCTTATGAAATCCATTGTCACATATATAAGTACGTCTTATCTGTTCCTTTTACATTATGGGACTTCAAAAACTAGGTTATCTAGACTTCTTTGTAGACTTGGCAACTTTTTAGTCGTTTTTACATTCATAATTATACACTGTACACTCATTTCTCAAGCAATGGAAAAACATGTATGGATTTTGGATTTTATTCGAAGAGTGGTTACGTAATTAAGATTCCCTTAAAGATATCTGCTTTAAACTGGTAGCTAAAAGTCATTGTATTTAAATAGGTTTTGTCAAACAAGGCGTTGTCAATAAAAAAACTAGTTTACAATAGCTTTAAATGTATACAGTACAACCTCCCTAAAACAGCCACTAATGGGAAGGACTGTTGTTAAAAGGTGGCTGTTGTTGAGACAGTGAAATAAAACCACGTCAATCTGGGTTGCTAGTATACAGGTTGTGACAGGGAGGTGGCTGTTGTTGAGAGAATGAAATTAAAGTTAAACGTCAATCTGGGTTGCTAGTACACTGGCTGTACCAGGGAGGTGGCTGTTGTTGAGACAGTGAAAAAAAACCTACGTCAATCTGGGTTGCTAGTATACTGGTTGTGACAGGAATGTGGGTGTTGTTGAGAGAATGAAATTAAAGTTAAACGTCAAATTGGGTTGCTAGTACACTGGCTATACCAGGGAGGTGGCTGTTGTTGGCAGGTAACTGTTCATGGAGGTTACACTGTAGTTAGAAAAGTTACGTCTTCCCTTGTGTAAATATGAATGCAATCCAACACAATCCCCTGCTTAACAATGGCGTAGCTAAGGGTGTTCCGAGGACTAGTGGTTATGATCTCACTTGTAATCTCAAGCCTACCGTGTCTCTGAGTTGGTACACCATTAGAAACCAAAGTTCACACGTGAGAAAGCTGTCTCGCTAGCTTCCAGTAGGTCGATGCCAATCACTACCCAAAGTTGTCGTCCTTTTCCGATCCACACATACAGTGTCAGTGTGAGCGTAACGGGAACGACAACTCTGGGTAGAGATTGGGTCGGTGCTTCTACCAAAGTGTACCTCTGGGATCTTCCACAACAGTAACTCTACGAAAGTCGCCAAATGTCCTGTTAGCTGTTAGTGCGACGTTTAAACTTCATTTAAAAACGACAAAAACTACCAAGCATGTGGACACCATGAATAAGGTCAAACAATTCGTGGGGATTTGATTTCGTTGATGAGTCGAACCACGAAATCCACGAAATTAAATCCCCAACGAAAATTAATGATTCCACAGTATCTAATACATCTGTACTCGGTTGTAAATAAACTCTGGTATACTGCAGCCGCCACAGAATCAGATAAATATATCTCAAGTTGAACAAAAAAAATTAAAACATGCAAAATTTCAAAATATGCAACTACAGTGCAACATCTCTTAAGCAAACCAACACCCTTTAGGAGAAGCACAATTATGTTGTTGTTGGGAGGTTGTTGTTCTAGAGAGGTTAGACAAATAGTTAAATCGTGGGGTGGGGAAAATCATGCTGTTGTTGAAGAGAGGTTGTTGCTCAAGAGAGGGTCGCTCTGGAGAGGTCGCACTGTACATGTAAAATGTTAATATATGCAACTATAGTATACGTGTTATCTTTATTTAAAATAGGCAATAAATGGCCGCATTGTGTTACATTATCTTACATGTAGGGAATCACTATTCTTCGATTATTAGGTAGTGTCAGGGGCAGGTAATCCAGACTAGGAATTAAACTCCAAGTCGTCAGTAGTCTCCCTTAGCACTGTACTTTTCTCAATGAGCATGTCATCAGACACAATTTTAAAGCCATATGTACTCATTTTACAAGATTAAATTATGCTACTGTGATTGGCTTATTGAAATGATAATAGTCAAATGGGATTTATTGACTGTAAATCTGTCTGAATATTCAGCATCACGCACTTACGCTGAGGCGGTATGCTGTGGCAGTGCTAGGCACTTAACGTTCCGCTAGGGAAGAACATGTTTGACTAAAGAAATGCTTTAGATCACCCGGTACTGTATGCCAAGTTTTTAAGACATACGAATTCTATTTTTAGAAACTGTTTAATTTTAACCCCGCCTATCTTCAAAGACCCGCCCATTTGAAAGACCCCGTTCCATCTGTTCTATAAATTTCTGTTATCTATATGTATGAAGCTACAAGAACTTTTCCGCAATAAATTTAAACAACAGAGAACAAAACGCACGACAATCTTTCACGGCCTCTCACACTGGACTGACACGTTTCTACACACTTAATGAGTATTTATACAGTAGAGTATCCACCAGTATTCTATGAGAGGCTAGGCTGCCTATAGATTCGGATATACTGTACTCACAGGACCAGAACCGGGTCGCAGGTCTGTATCTCAGGTAGATTTAAAACATTAAGATCGCATCATATTAATTGCACTTGATTTACTATCACTTTAGTTGAACGACCATACATAATTATATCTCATAACAGTGATTGCTTATATCTACACAGTCCATGATTAGATTTTATTGATTGTCCAACGTTTGTAACCATAAATAGCTGAGGTAAAGCTCATTTGTTTCATGTTAGTCATTTGAAACTTTAATTATCTGGATCAAATCATTTAAAAATATATCAAACACTATTAATTACAATTTATTTATACGTAATTAAAGCCTACGTAGGCTAGAGCAAAATTATATGTTTAACTGGTGACGGGATAGGTTCAAACCGCTCGATACAAAATCAAGGGTAATCCGGTAGATGTATGTGAAGAAATAATTCTCTAATGCAATGACTTCAAACTTATCTGTGTGACTTTATTGACTACAAAAAGACGTAAACTGCAAATCAAAGCAAGCACAAAGTAGTTATTTTTTATTTGATTTTTGTCAGTTTCTTTGTCTTCATTGGCAAGTAATAATCAACTCTACTCCTTGTTGAAGGGGTAATTAAGTACTGGAACAGTTAGGGAAAAATGGTTAGATGAACATGCCGCCGTATTTGTCTTCTTCATTCTACAAACTTTTATTTACTCAATTCATGTTTTTACATGACAATAAGAGCAATATAGAACATAATATTAACAAACTGAAACGAGGTAACTGAAATATGTTACCTCAGTTTGAGACGCAATTAATTGACATCGTACATAGTGTCCATGCTTTATTCAATATCCTTGTGCACTTTAATCTGGGTTTTTTCCACACTATGATAATTATGAAGCCCAAACAAATATTGTTTGTACAACTTGATAAAATATGGCTTCATATCTATGTTATCTCCCAATGCAGACACTATTATCTAGCTTCCAAACTTGTCGTGATATTACTGTATTTACGTTATACATATATAGTGATATACAGAGACCTTGATAAAATTATAGCCTATATATTAACAGCTTATGTTTCATCTTTATTTTTGTATCAACCTATAATTCGTTTCGTTACCCGGGGGTAAGTTTAAGTTTGGGCCGACAAAGTGACTAGTTTATTTTTTGTAGGTTTCTATGTGTTCCGTGTTTTTTACGGGGTTTGGTGGGTTTGGTTGAAGATATTATTTTGGTGAATTGTTTTTTGTATCTGCTATTTATGACTTTCTTTCGTCATTGTATTTTCTTTGTTGTCTTCGTGTTGTTAAGCTTGGTTATTTGTAAAATTAAACTGTTTCATGAGTCAAACTCCTCTAGGAACATCATCTGCTGCTGTTGCTGCTCGGCAACTGATTATTGATTTCACATTTCAAGTAAGTTTTTATATTGGTAATTAACTGCTAAATTGTGTGATACTGGTATCAAGGAATCTAACTCTCTGTCATGGTATATATGCCGCAATTAGAAGCCTTTAAGTACATAGACCGAAGTCCCTGTCATGCAACAAATATGATAAAAGACTAGGAACCGGTTCTAATATTGCGGAACATAAACATTCGTCACGGTGCGTGTGCCGCAGTAAACTTATAGCCTTATCGGTATTTGGATTTGATTTTTAAAACAAACCTTTTGTCAGATTTTTTAAATAAGATTTTTATTACATTTTACAAGTTTTAATCACTTTCTTCGTATGGGGATATTGCACACAACTATAAACTTTGTTTAATATATAGTATGCAATAGGTAGCAATAAGTAGGACCCCATCTTTGATTATAGATATTTATAATTATGTTTTCATGATACAAGTCATTTATGTAGGTGAATATATGTTTACATGTTATTTGATATTTTGTGATATCATGTAATATGCATTAGATACATTTTATGGTTCACATATTGTATACTAGTATTTTTATGCTAGTCATTTATTAGGGGTGCAACGATTTGGCATAACCTGTATTGCGATAAGTATTGTCGGAAGTGGCGATACTCCCGGAGAGACTGGTTGCAAATTGAAGATTTTTCTTGTGAAAGATTTGCCTTGTTTGATGAGTTTAATTGAAAAATAACGTCAGTGTATAAACGTATAAAAATCACGGGTATAATGTAGTATTATCATCAAATATAGCTCAGAAAATGTGCTAATCAAGGAGCTTACATACAGACAAAAATATAATGTAAGAGATAACTTAATTTATGTCCGTCAAAGATTAAATTAATCTTTTTTTGTCAGTGCCTGGAACTAAGATATTGTCCGTTCCTGGTGTCATGATTTAGTTATTCTCATGTCGCTCCAATTATTGCGCGTCAATTTTCCCCCTTGTTTGAAAACCTTTTCCCATCTCCCCATCCCTGATTAGGTCCCAGTGTGTGTACATATTATGTTATCTTGATGATGACTTTGTATACACCTTGACCCGTAAAATGTGATTATCTATAACTTACAAACTTTGAACAGTTTTAATTGTTTATAAGTAACGCTACTTGTACGATAACGATAATGCCACAGCTTAGCGGATAAGTTTATGTAAGGTTGTATACGTATACGAGGAATGTTCGATATGTACTGTGTATTGCATTATAACACGAGAACAGTATGTACGTTTTCACTGATATGGGTACGTCAGGATAGCTTTATTCAATACCTTTACAATGGTATATAAATAAATATTAAGTTCAGCACAAAATTGTCAAAAGTCTTTATTTGAAGAGAGCCACTCGTTGACCACTGTTGAAAAAATTGTTGGAAAGCGTGTTGAAAATTTTTACGTAATTTGAGCTTGCATAAATCTCGGTCATTCATTAAGGCAAATATTTCAACTTATTGTGGTAAGTTTATGGGTCCCTTAAGGTATCTTATGTGAAAGGTGGTAGTTGGAAAAAAATGTTGTTACTTAAGACAGTTAAAGATTCTGCAAAATCAGGACGACAGGTGACTGCAACAGGATGAACTAATGTCCCCAAAGCCAGGAAAATAATTGAAAGAGATAGCAGATATACGATTCGCGATGTTGCCAAAGCTGTTGGCATTTCACTATCGAGATTAAATTTCATTCTGAAGAGTATTTATGAAGTACGAAATATTAATATCATATGGATACCCTCTCTATTGACAGATGGTTTAAAAAAGGGTACGCGTACAAACGGCAAAACAATTGCTTAAAAGGTTTCCAACTTTCAACTATAGACAATTTGCAAACATTAATACCGGTAATGCAACTTGGGTTCATTATATCAAGAGAGTTAAGAAAACTGGAAAAAAGATATGGCTTATCAAACGCAGAAAACGACCTGTAGTTGCAATGTAGGGCAATTAGCAAAGAAGGCCATCTATGCCATATTCTTCTCATGCGAAGTAATAGCCTAACAAATTTCTTTTCCAAATGGTAAATTTGGCACAGGTCGGTATTACAGTGATGTTGTACTTAGAAAACTCAAGATATCTTATCAAACCGACGTGCAGTTGATGGCTTTTAATATATTTGCCTACTCCATGATAATGATCCAGCACATCCATCTGGCATTGTAAACCAGTTTCTGTAGTCGGAGAGTGTAACCGTCTTGTCGCACACACCGAAATGTATTCACGGACTGAAGTTTTGTAATTCTAACCACGGGAAATACTTTGAGAGGATGGAAACTTATTTTGACCAGTAAAGTCGGCTCTTTTTTTAAATATTACACAATACACATTATTTATCGAACATCCCTCGTATAATTATATATAGTACACGAAAATCATGTTCCCAAATTTGACCTGCACTTAATTTAATCGACCAATCAGCAAGCATATTGCCGAATTTGAAAATGACGTTTTGATATCACATGAATATGTCTATTTTCCCATAAATACAGAAATAATCTTCGCATCGTCAATTGTTAGTATATAAGAGGGGACATTATATTCAAATTAAAAAGGTAATTACATTATTTTGTACTTCATTCTTTTAACGTTACGTATCAACTTTGGACACAACCATTCTCGTTTGAACATTGTCCTCCTGTGCATATATATATAATATTTATATATGAAAATAAAATTAAATGAAAAAATTAAAAAAAAAAAACGTCGACTAATACATTTCGAAAATTTATATGCATTTTGTTGTTAATCCACATTAATTCCTTTGCATAACTTATAGTATCAAAAAACATACTAGTATAGATGTTGGGTTTCAAAACCGTGATGTTTATGCTTTTCAAGCAGTAACAATATATCGCTTTAGTCTTGTGTTAAATGTATCTGTTGAAATAGTATTTTTGCTTTGATGTTTTATATTGCTAATTGACAAAACAGTCCAGTTTGGTTGGTTATTGTTTCTTTGATTTCGCAATCGTAGATACTATCTTTTGATGACCAGGGACCAAATATTTAGTGTATTCTGTCACTTCGATTCTTGCATTCCTAACATAAAGGTTCTCTTATTTACCAAATGTTGTTTCTTGATAGTATAACATAGCAGTGTAAAAGAAACAACCCTGATTCAAGCATTGGAATTTGGAAAAAAAAGAAAAAGGACAAAAAGGAACGAATTGATAATATACATTTTAACAAGATATAAAAATATATCCATGAAGATTATGAAAATGTGAAATATTTCATGACAAAACTATCGGTCAGGCGGACATATACAATTTCTAGTCACATAACATATCATTTTCAAAGACACAAGAGGAACTCACGAAACAATAAAACTTAATTACAGTAAACCATTGAACATGGCGGCAAGGAAAATATCATTTACAGTAACGGACGAACGAAGCGGCAGACAGTCCCTGGTTGAATTCGAGCAGTATTCAACATTTGTGAAAAGATGTACGTAGACATACCTTCTTGAACGTTTTAAAGTGTTTTACAATATTTACAAATGATTAAAAATAATTACAACTGTATCTGTGATTTCGAAGTTAAGTACTAACACTTATAAATTTGTATGTGCAATGATTTTTATGATCATTCTGAATATATTCATACCTGAAAATCCTAAAATTTAATGATTCGTATCTAGGTAAAGAAAAGTTTTATTATCCACTTGGCACGGATATAGTGTTTGAGTTAGAAAATGGTGATATAGAACTTGACGAGTCTGCATTTGAATGTTTGGGAAACATGACTAAACTCAAGATTAGGCGAAAGCATGGTAAGATATTATTACATATTAGGTTATTCCCTGTATGCTTAGTGTTGAATTTCGTACGACTATTTGCACGTTTATAGGCAAGTGTTACTTATTCTAGTAATTAAAGCACATTGTGCGACAAGTCGCATTATAAAATAACACAAACTCTTGAATGTTTTATTATTTTATTTGTGTTTGTATTAATTCATTCAACAAATGTTCATCTTATTTAATATTAATCTAATTTAATTTTAAATTATGATTTAGTCAGGCATTTGTTTTTCTATTTCTGCATATGACATTTAATGTGCTCCTGTTAGCAATAAGACAAACTGTGGTCTATTTTGTACTTTAAGCACAATTCATCATCAGACTAATACTGTATGTGTTTATTGGTGATAAACTAAATATTATTACTTGTTGATATAAATACAAATGATTATGATATATATAATGTTACCAGGGATAGTTTGGACAACTTTGAATTAGAACCATTAGATTTCTTCTGTTGTTCGCTTTTTTGACTTTTGAAACACTGAATAATAATCAAAGCTCTGAAGGTTCTGCTGTTGTTCGGAACTACAAAGCAGTCAAAAGTCGAATTTCTCTGTAGGGTGAGTTTTTGAATCCGAACGATAGTTCGCACATGAATTTTAATGCAGACTTAAGTACTACTAACGCTTTTCTACACATGCTATGCAGTTGTTAAAGTTGTTCCCGTTACATGTGCTTCCAGTACTTTTTATGATTCCCATCTGATCACCAAAAGTAGTTCAGCAATTAGCATGATATTATATAGTCTACATTACCTGCCTCTTTGTATACTCAACTTATGCAGAAAAAGTTACACGTTATAAGCATTAAATTAATCGATTACAATTTCCCGATGAACCACTTTTTTAAATATCTGGTTGACACCCAGTTGTCATCGCATCGTCCATGAATTCAATGATGACTTCTATACGTTTACAATAGAAGCTAGGAACCAGACTAAATTAGCATATACAGCACGAGGTTTATGACATCATCCTTCCTTGAAATGTTTGTACTGATAGTAAATGTTGTAGTAATGCGAGGGATAGGATTGTTTAGATTTTTTACGACTGTTTTGTATTGCTCGTTTACGATATTGCATAGCCATCTGATTTTGACTTAAATGCACGTAATATTGGAATTTGTATTTATGCCATTGAATTGAAATATTGGAACTATGTTCGTAGGCGGAAGGTGAATGGAAGCTGTTCGGTATGCAGAAAAAATGAAAACTGAGCCATTGTTGAAAAATGGTAATAACTTTATTGTTCGTACCGAAGAACAAAAGCGATAAATTACAAATAGTTATTAAAATATTGGTATACTAACTTGAAAATATGATATTGCCCATTACAATGTATTTTGTTTTTTGCCTGTTAAATAATTAACAACTATATTTACACTACATTTGTACCATATACCTGTGTTCTTTTATAGTGTGAAATTGGATGTGGAAATAAATCAAAGCTAATATGGAAGGAAATGCGTAATTGTACCCATTCATTCAAAGAGGGATAAGTCAAACCTCTCTAATTACCGCGGTATAACACTGATTAATGTTCTTGTCATGATTTGAACAATCTTGGTAGAGGTCCATTAGGCAGACAATATATCTAAGCTTTGGTCATTGTATTTTTTGGGAAGAAGATTTTTTAACATCTATAGAAATCTATATAAATCAAGTGACCCCTTGGCCGTTGCGATTTTAGTTATAATGTAGCGGATTTTTTCATAGATGCAAATTCCTTTATTTCACCATATCGTGTTAATGATTTCGATCATATATTTAATACAGGTGTTTATTCAGATCTTTTGAGGAAAGGTGTAATTGTACCCTTTCATAAAAAGGGGGATAAGTCAAGTCCCT
Organism: Lutraria lutraria; assembly: GCA_964023205.1. Classification (NCBI taxonomy): domain Eukaryota; kingdom Metazoa; phylum Mollusca; class Bivalvia; order Venerida; family Mactridae; genus Lutraria; species Lutraria lutraria. Next base: position 22,647,290 of record OZ026849.1, read on the forward strand.
CTAATTAACACGGTATTATACTGATTAATGTTCTTGCAAAATTATTCTCTCTCTGTCTAAGAAACAGAATTAACAAATGTTATTTGGGCCTTAAACAAGGCGAGTCACTTTCACCTTTGATTTTTATCATTTTTATCAATGATATAAGGGAGATAATTGATTTTGATCGTATCTAGATAAACTTGGCTTTAGTTATCCATGGGATAATTTTGATACCTTGCATATTTATAAGCGTTATTTTTCTCAATGTATTTGAGATCAATATTTGTAAAATTGGATTGACTCTATACAACTCGCACCTAAATTTAAATACTATCGAGCATTTAAAACATAATATTAATTTGAGATTATCTCTGTTTTATAAAAAAAGATACTAAACGTAAATATCTCACAAGATAGCGCCTTGGTTCACATTCTTTAGAAATTGAACGAGGTCAATATATTGGTTTAGAAAGAAATAATCGTATTTGGAAAGTGTTTTGTGGAATCAGAGTACCATTTTCTTATGTGCTGTTCCAAATATACTCATTTGCGTACTAAATATTTACCTAGATACATAAATCTGTAAACCTTATGTTTAAATATTGTTTGCCGTTTTTTCTCCTAAATAAGTGTAAATGTATGACAGTACTTACACGTGTTTGCTTTTTTTATTTACTTGTTCTTAAATTGGCATTTCAAGAAATAAACATTGTTAATTTGACGTCACAACGACGTCTTAATTAGCTCCAGCACCAGACTTGTTACATAATTATATTAATTCTTAAATCCATATAATTCTATTTCTATACAATCGACACAAAACAAAATTCTTTAATTCTGCTGTTAAATACGCATTCTTTTTCTGCCGGTGTTAATGGCTTCATTGTTTCTTCTGTCGTATTCCGCAGGTTTCTGCATTTTCCGCAAAGCTTTGGCGGAATAAAGCAATGGCATAAATTGCTAGATTCTTTCATTCTGTGCTCAGATTACCTTTGACCATTAATTGAATTAATAGGCTTTAGATAATTCTTTTGTTAATTATCTTTTGTTTTATGACTGTTTTTGTTAATTATAGTCTGCACTTATGTTTTAGTTAGCAAATAGTAATATAACTGATGAATATAAATGGATGAGGTATGATTATGCATAGAGACTTGGGTGTTACACAGATAATTTTAAGTAAGAGCATTTTGCTATGAATTCATTTCCATCAATATGTCGAGCAAATATTCATTGTTACTGAAGGTCTCTCGTTGGCACATCTTAACTTTCATGGAGCGCTGAGTGCTTTTGATATATAGTATTTTTACGAGTAGATAAAATGAAAATACTATTGTTTTGAAATTTATATTGAATAGCTCACAAACATAGAAATCCGAATTTTATTATTTGTATTACTACGTGCAAGTTATAGCAAATAAAACACACCTATCAACTTATTCTTTGAAGGACCCACCAGCAGTCATCCTTGTGATCAGAAGCCAGATGGTGAACAAGAACCCCGACAGAAAGGTAGAATTGTATGAATGCTACAAATATTTAATACTTAAACAGTGTCTAATGGTTGTAATAGTAACAGTATATTAAATGGGCATGGCCTGGAACAGAAGCGTCTCGAATAGCAATCAAATTGGTATCATTTTAATGCCTAAATCGATTAATGAAAGCCCTGTAAAATATTTACAAATTATCAAGCTAGTTTACTCAAAATAAACTTTTCAAGATTTACCAAACCTGCCGATTTCGACCTCAGAAATTATTCGTCATTTTCACAACTCGACCCTTTCGGTATCTGTCAAAACCGAAAACATCGCGGAAAAAATGTCAACAAACTGAAATGGTAAGTATTGCTGATGTTATGTTCACTTGAAAGGCAGCGCACATGCTCAGTTAAACTGTCAGACGTATCGGAAATATCGTTGTCATCAATAAAAGGCTGATAGCCTTTTATTCAAACCGACATACAAATACCGACGGGCGCGTTATAGGGTCAATTTTGAACGCAATTCTTCTTTGACTTTTCGGTAATAATTGGTTTTACAAGTGACAAACGCATGTTTGGCGTACGAAAAAAAGACACAGCAGTACATGGGCATGCCCCTTTAACCTTTTTCGCATTAGGGAATCGTTCATGTAATAGTACAGTTAACGGCAGGTGAAATATCTTATCTATCTATTTGTGATCACTGAATGTCAGACAAATTATATATAATCAAACTTTTGAACAAAGGCCAACATTGGTGAAGACAAAGTGTGGCCTTTAATGATAGGCAACTTACATTCGTAAGTCATTATGTTCTAAATAATCAATGACTCTAAAAGAATGGCCCTTGTTCACAAGGTAGCTTTTTCGGAGGTGGCCGCAAACATGGGTTTAACTGTTCATGTTTTTTTAGTTTTAGTTACAGTTTTTCCGCCTTATAAATAACAATAATCTTTTTAAGTGTATACAAATCTTAAATATGCACAAAAATGTAATCTATCCCTTGCTGCTCGTTTAAATACTGTATTAACACGACATGGCGTTCAAACCCGTACCACAACACAGGTAGAAGTAACGGACCTGTGATGGTAAAATTGTAATAAATTCTACATAAAACACCATAACTTAACCCATAATTAGTTATTAATACCTTAAATGATAAAACAAGATTGTCCCAAAATTCAACCTCATTCAACTGGTATATATACTATAAGAAGGCTAAACTAAGTTCCTAGACTGATCCGTCCCCGAGAAATCGAACAAGAAACTCTAGAATTTGACCCGATTTTGTTTGGTCGGAAAAAATACGGCCACACCAAAATGGTCTAATTTCACATACTAATCCGAAACGGATTGGTCTAGGAACTTGGTTTTGGTATTATTTTGTGCAAAAATATACACCTGAAACCGCTGCAAACATTGATTTCAAGAAATCGACTGTATTGCTTTATAATTTTGTGTTTTGTAAAGGTGGTGCGCATTCACCGAAACGAAGTGTTATGCGCCTTTTTATAGTATATATACCAGTTGAATGGGGTCGAAATTTGGGACAATCTTTTTCATTTAAAGTAATTATGGGTTGAATTATGGTGTTTTATGTCGAATTTATTACAATTTTACCATCACAGGTCCGTTACTTCTGCCTGTGTACCTCAACGGTTAAACGAATTACAGAATGGTTGTTTTAATCATAGAGTTGACTCAGTGGGATCAATCAAAATTAGTAATAGCGTACGCCATTTTATTATAAATTTCGTTATCTTTAAACTTCTGGTCAAGACAAAGCGCAAGTTGTTCAATCAGCCTATGCACGGGTACATGTATTGTAATTCATTTTAATACCGAATGCAATGCAAATATTCGTGGTAAGTGTTCTCGAACAGAGTATTTTTCCTCGACGGAATGTTGTTTTCAGCACGAATTAAAATTATGCTCAAATTCTATCATCTAAATCAAGCAATATTACATCGGCAGCAACTAATTTTATGTGCAATTTTAATACCCGTGTCATCATCCTGTAAAGACAACTAGAAAAAAATCTAATTCAAAAATGTAAATTAAAAAAAAGCTGGTTAATACATACCCTTCAATAATAAATGCACGTGAATCTTAAGAAATACCACGAAATTGTACGACATATCATTTGCGCAGTATTACATCCGATCCTGCATGATAAAATGACCAAATTATGCATAGCTTTGGAATGGTATTGCGTTGTTTTCAAAAACATAATAATAATAATATATTAATTTTACATGATAACAATGTTATTATGATGAGTCTAGTTTTATTAAGAAAGTTTGCTCGACATATGCATGCATGGTCATTTAAAAACGAATGACCGATTCATAACACATTTTGTATTTTTTTAAATTTCAGAAAGGACTGGTTGGAAACGGATTATTCTGAGAAGTATCACAGGTAAGAATATTCACGGCCTGTAATCACGTGGTATATTGTTTTGATAATACTTGATACCACAGGGTCTGGAAAAATGGCGGCGCTCATGAGTTCGAAGGAAAGTCGTATTTTTCGTCGAAAATTTATATGCTACGAGTTTTTCATGTAGCCAATTTTCCAGCCAACAATATTTCTCTGCATGATGTATGGTCAAACTACGGCAGCAACAATGCCAATTTTGGTACTGATGTATTCGAAAAGTTATTGGCTGAAACATGGGCTACCTGAAAAACTAGAAACATTTACATTTTCGATGAAAAATACGAACTTGCTGGCGCCGCCATTTTTCCAGACCCCGTGGTATCAAAACAATACATCACGTGATTATAGACCTTGAATATTTATAACCAATCATGACATTTACGTATTCACACTTTGTGTCAGATTTGTAGTGTGGTGCTGGTACATATATGAAAAACATAACAAAATCAAAGCTGGAGCAAGAGTGCTTATTTTGTCAAGCATAAACATGCAAAATGGTGCACTTGCAATATGCATTGGTCTGACATTTAAAATGTGCGAATAAATATTCTTAATTGTCGCCATGAAATTACTAGAATTGTGCCAATCTGTTATACTAAGACAGTGTTTGATATGTGTTAAAGGTATTAATACCGAGATCAGTTAAATTATTATCACCAATCGTTAATTATAACACTTGAGTAAATAAACTAGTCAGAATATTACGGAAAATGTGTCCGAATATTTCGAAATGATTTCTTATCACTAATAGATCCAAATTAAACGTTTTATATCAGAAAATTATCGTGCTATCATACTATTCCATTTTAAGACATATATTTTGCATTTGTTGAATAAAATAATATTCCAAAATTATATGATTGTTGGAAACAGTTTGAGACTTCAATAATAGAATTGTATATTTTGGGTTGCATCAATAAGAGTACATGCCTTTTAACAAATATGAATACGAATTAATTTAAATGTTCAGTCAGTCAAAAACATGCCACTACAATTGAAAATAATTTTATTTCTATGCAAAACAAAATTCTTTAATTCTGCCGGTGTTAATGGTGTCATTGTTTCTTCTGCCGTATTCCGCAGGTTTCTGCATTTTCCGCAAAGTTTTGGCGGAATAAAGCATTAGCATAAATTGCTAGATTCTTTCATTCTGCGCTCAGGTTACCTTGGACCATTAATTAAATTAATAGGTTTTTGATAATTCATGACTGTGACTGGAATCATTATCTTTTGTTTTATGACCGTTTGTTGTTAATTATAGTCTGCACGTATGTTTTAGTTAGCAAATAGTAATATAACTGATGAATATAAATAGATGAGGTATGAATATGCATAGAGGCTTGGGTGTTACACAGGTTATTTTAAGTAAGAGTATTTTGCCCTAAATCGATTAGCTCACAAACAAAGTAATCCGAATTTTGTTATTTGTATTACTACGTGCAAGTTATAGCATGTGAATCTTTAGAAATACCATGAAATTGTACGACATATCATTTGCAAAATATTACATCCGATCCTGCATGATAAAATGACCAAATTATGCATAGCTTTGGAATGGTATTGCGTTGTTTTCAAAAACAGAATAATATATTAATTTTACATGATTACAATGTTATTATGATGAGTCTAGTTTTATTAAGAAATTTTGCTCGACATAAGCATGCATGGTCATGTAAAAACGAATGACCGATTCATAACACATTTTGTATTTTTTAAATTTCAGAAAGCAATAGTTTGAAATGGTTTAATCTGAAAAATATCACAGGTAAGAATATTCACGGCCTATAATCACGTGGTATATTGTTTTGATAATGATTGATACCACAGAGTCTGGAAAAATGAGTTCGAAGGAAAGTCGTTATTTTGGTCGAAAATTATATGTTACGAGTTTTTCATGTAGCCCATGTTCCAGCCAACAATATTTGGTAAAAAATAATGCAAAAGTATGTCCACTTCAAATTTCTCTGCATGATGTATGGACAGACTACGGCAGCAACAATGCCAATTTTGGCACCGATGGATTCGAAAAGTCGTTAGCTGGAACATGGGCTACCTGAAAAACTAGAAACATTTAAATTTTCGATGAAAAATACGAACTTGCTGGCGCCGCCATTTTTCCAGACCCCGTGGTATCAAAACAATACATCACGTGATTACAGACCTTGAATATTTATAACCAATCATGACATTTACGTATTCACACTTTGTGTCAGATTGTTCAGTATTTATACCAAAACACTATGCGAAACAAAGAGTTTCAACCAATAATCGTTGCACATTGAATAAAGATGTGCACTTCTAGTATGAGCAAAATAGTGAGATTTAAACAATTCATAACATTTAAACTTGCAACAGTAGAAAACTATATGCATGTATGCAGATTAACAATTAGTATACCAAGTGCAAATTAAACATATTATATAAGCTTATAACATTTTGACGTTAAACTAATAATTGTAGGCGCAGAATACGTTCGAATCCAATTAGAAAAAGGAAACATAGATCAGTTGAAAGATATTCTAGAAGCAGCAGAAAAACTTACAGTGCAGCCATTAGCGATCGCTGTTACAGGCAGTAGTGGACAAGGAAAATCATTACTTATCAATACGCTGAGAGACCTCCGTTATTCTGATGATGAAGGATGGGCACCGGTGAATGAAACTGAGACAGAAGCGGAGTGCAGAGCTTACAAACATCCGCAATATCCTAATCTGGTTTTTTGGGATGTTCCTGGTGTTGGAACAAAAAGATTCCCACGAAAAGAATATTTATCAGCTATCAAGTTTGACAGGTATGATTTCTACATCATTTGTTCCTGCACACGATATACTGAAGATGACATGTGGTTGGTCAAGGAAGTAAAAAAGCGTCACAAGAAATGCTATTTTCTGCGCACAAAAGTAGATGAAGATATAAAAAATGCTAAACATATTAGTAGAACAGAGGTGCCCGAAACAGTAAAGCTACATGAAATAAGAAATGAATGCCAAAATAACCTGGGCAATGAGCACAAGGTGTTTTTAATAAATTCTTTTGAAAAAAATAAATACGATTTTCCAGTTTTCATACAAACACTATTAAACGATGCCTCAAAAGAACAAAAACGGTCACTGACTCTCGGTCTCATGTCTGTATCTGTTGAAATGATCGAAAAGAAAGCCGCGTATTTAAAAGATGACATTTGGATAACAGCGAGCTGGTCTGCGGTTGGTGCTATCATTACCATACCTGGGATTTCATATGCAATAGACTCACACGTTGTGATAAAAAAAATACAAGAGTATCAAACGCAATTTGAATTAACAAATGCACATATAAAGAAATACGCTGAATCGGTTGGCCTTTCAGAAGAAGAATTCAAGAAGCAATGTAGACTCAAACTAGATTTTAAAGTCATGTATGAAGAAGGTATTATGTATTTAATAGAACATTACGGTCCTGGACTTACGGCACTAGATCTGTCTCGTTACGTGCCAATTATTGGTTCGATCACTGGCCCAGTTGCGACCTTGTTGGCAACTACTCAAATACTAGAAACAATATTAGATGGCTGTAAACATGATGCAGTTACAGTATTTAAGTTTGTCATAAAACAACTGTATAAACTTAAATGATAAAAATACCATTTCTGAATATGCGATCAACTGATGACTGCGTCGGTCATAATAATACTTTATTTGGCTATCTGTTCAACGCGTACCTATTATTAGAAATATATCTGTTGAAAGCGTATTAATCAGTTGCATTTGCATTAAAGTTCAAAACTACTTGTAGAAAATAGCATTTCTTCATAGAAATAAAACAGTTAAGGACATGAATACTGTAAATTTGAGTTGTTGTTGATGTGTATTTGTACCTTTCATTTGTTCAATTTGAGAACGTGTTTGTGCCATGTTGTAAAAGATGTGTAGGTTATTGTTTGCATCTTTCTGTATATTGCTCATAATGTGATAAGTAAGTTGTATACGTTCTCTCTCTCTCTCTCTCCCCCTATCCCTCTCTCCCCCACCTTCTCTCTCTTTCCCTCCCCCTGCTCTTCCTCTCTCTCTCTCTATATATATATATTTATGTGTTATATAAATTTTATTTTCGTATATATGTAATCGAGAATAATTATGATATAAATATGTACATACGTATTATGTAGAGAGAGATGCATAAAATACTGTTACCTGTAACAGTTCATTATAAAATGATTATTGGCATATTAATTATTTGTATTGTATGTTAAATTACTTAAAATTGTAACCATGTATATCTAACTCTCACAAATGTAAAAAGTCTATTGGGAAAAGATTCAACTTTGATCTGAAATTTCATTGTTGTTATGTTATGATGTCCACACATGTACAATTTAAATGTGCTTCATTTTTATGCGGAAATTTTCCTTTACGACTACGACATTATTTTTCTTTCCAAGCGAGATAATTAGACATTAATTGAAATGTTTGTTGTGTTTAAGTTCTTTAAAAAGACTGAAGTCCATTGGTTTGAAACGTATCAGAAATAAACAATATTATGTCATTTTTGGGAACAAATTGCCGTGTATGATACAATAAGATAGCAATCGATGGTACCCAAAATCAGTTCGGCAGTTTTAGAATATTGTTCGATGCATATCCATGATCAAATGTTGAGCATATATAATAATTTCAATTGCATTACTGACTTTCCATCAGGTTTCAAGCATATTGTCTTTAATAATAAATGGAAAGAAGAACTTGTTGTAATTATGTTCAATATTCCAATCTGTGATATTTCAGTTCCGAAATTTTGTCATCCAGCAAAGTATTTAAATTATTTTGTTTGAATTGTTCGATATGAGTTAGAATAGTATAAAAATGTATAACCTTTCTTGTAATATTTCATAGAAATAGCAACATCTGTAGTCCTTAAAAGTCAAGTTACCTCTACCGTATTCAAACATAACATACTGAAATTAAATGTATGGTTATTAACTTTAATTTTATTATTTGAAGTTTTGTTAATTCCACATTCTTGATATCTAGAAAATAGCAAACACTTATCTTTGCTATATGATTTGTTGCATATTGTTGAAATGTATGAGTAGTAAGCAGACACTTGTTTGAAAAAAATAGACGATGTACTTTTTTGTTTGTTTATTTAGATTTTTACGCCCCTTTTCAACAGTCAGAGTCATATGAGGTGGACAGTTCACCTAAGCATCGTTCCTGGGGAATAACCAGTACTAGACTCCCATCCTCCGTAAATAACTGCCAACTTTCTCACATAAAGAGAACCCACGACCCTCTAGTCAGTGACCTTAACCACTCGACCACGGAGGCGGGTCGCACGATGTACATGTGTAGACCTATTCATGTATGATGTTAGACATCACCTTATTATATTATTTGTATCGATCACACAGTGATTTATTTGTGTTTGAACTGATGTTTGTTAAGTTGTACCAGTTGTAAATAAAATATGTTGAAGTGATATATATATTTGTGTTCCATCATTATCATTACCGGCATTACGTGGTAACAGTAATATTAGAAATAATAATTGAATCATTACTTACATCATAAGTTTACGAGGAATAAATGAACACATAAATCTGCTACATGCATGCACGTTAAATTTACAATGGAATAACAATGTCTAAATGATGAAATATTGCAGACGTGTGCAATGCAAAATTCCAAATGTCACGTGGTTATCTCAATGCGGGAACGAGTTGTTCAGTGTGTCTTAAGTTAATATGTCTCTGCAATTAAGACAATTATACAGAAAACATTAAGGATACTGACCATGTTTAACTTCACCTTATCTTGCTGAGAAGGTACTAAACATTTTTGCCATAAGTTCCGAATACATATTATTATAGTCCCTGTACTTTTTTACTTATATAATTATGTTTAGCTCACCACAGTGAAGCTCAGGATGAGGTATTAATATACTATTATGTCTGTCAGCCGTCCACAATCCTCCAAACGACTTCTCCTCTGAAACGGCTGTGTCAAATTTGAAGGAACTCTGCAGGAATGATCTTTTGGTGGCCGATTACAAATTTTGCATAATGTATGTCATTCCATGTAGAACCAAAATATGGAATGATATTTAGGTAAAAAATACACATTGTCTGCTTACAGTTATAATTTATTCATTGACACTGCTCGTATGCTTACTGGTATAGTCAGAATGCATTGTGACAACTTTACCACGCTTGTTGACAATGATAATATGCATGATGGAAGTTACATCTTGTATGCTGTTTAGACTCTGATGTCATAATTGATCCCGCCCCGTTAGTCACATTTTTACGTAGATTTATGTATGAAAATATGAAAAGATATTCTTGTCTGAAAGTACAAGGTTTAGAGCTTAGATATATGGCATATAGCAACATCTAGAGACAAATTTGCTAAAATGATATTCCGGGGATCCTATTTGGCCCCACTTTCGGAAGCACACATTCAAATCATATACGTAAGTGATATTGCCATTACCCATTTGGCCCTCTTGTTAAGTAATACATGTACAATGTAGTTAAATTCTGAAAAGTTCACATTCAAAACATCCAACCCTCCTAAACTTCACAAACTATCAACCCATGTACCCAACACACATGAATAAACAAAGTCAAAACAAAGTACAGTCTTCCTGAGAGATAAATGTGGTAATATAATTATCATGATGAAAACTCACAATTACATGCGTTATGTTGGTAACATAGTCATCACTATCGGCCGGCCCGATTGATCATACAGAAAAGCTGCCAGAAGAGGCAGAACTCTTCCGAACTGTTAGATTAGTTGTTTTCTAAGTTAAGAAGCTCATCTATATATTCCACAGTACCTTCAGAGCTTTGATGGTATATGTGGTTATATGTTTATGCTAATTGGTGTTTTATGATATCATTTAATGTGTTTTTAGATATTATTGTTATGGTGTACATGTATGTTTGTCATTTATATAGTAAATACTAATTTTCAATCAATAAAAAGTTGTTACAATGTGTCATTATCATCAATCAATAGCTCAGAAAATGATTCAAAGGAGCTAACATAAAGAAAAAATATTAGAGATAACTCAGTTTATGTTAGTCTTAGAGACTTGATTAATCTTTTTTTTACCAGGAACGGACAGAGTTTAGCTATTCTAATCATAGTGTTTTATTGGCAGTAAATATCGAACAAACAAAGAAAGAACTGAAATTCAATAGTAAAATTAATAGATATCTGTATCAAGCTATGGATGAAGTGTTCTGTTCGAAATTATAATCAGATTTAATATTTATTTGCATATATAAAATCAATGTTGGCTTGGAAAATCTTACATAAAACAAAACGAAATATGTATACTTATGTATTGATACTAAACCATATACTTCCGAGACCAGAGAGCAACATCCGACCACCACTTGAACCCAACATCTGGACGTCCCTACACTTACAAAGCGAGCACAATATGTGGCATTTTTTGTATCATTATACTTATCTGATGTACAGTGCAACCTCTGTAGAGCAACACCCTGTTGGAGCTGCAAATATTGACCGTTGTATAGAGGTTGATTAAATTTGTAGTAAATATCAGTTCAGTGAAATTTTGATGGAGTCGTTATAGAGAGGTTGTTGATCTACAGAGGGCCGCTCTGGAAATGTTTTACTGTATATGTACCGCAAAAAAATACATGCCCATTAAACTAAATATATACATACATGAAACATCTGTATTGGCTCCGATGATTGTGAAAAGTACGGGATCCTAAAGGTAAAACACGTTTTGGGTTTGTATTATCAGATACACTCCCCGTACTACAAACTGCCAGTTACCTGTCATACCTAATATCTTCTGATTGGCTTGAACTGGTATTTTTGGCGGGATTCCAATTATTGTAGTGGCACTATAGTGGCTAGGAATATGTCAAATACGTCGACATTAAAGTTGTTTCATTTCCTCCATAGCTTAACTTGATGATGAGGTTACATCAGTATAAACACCGTTTTTTCTTTGCTCCCCTTGAAGTTCATAATTTCGAAGTTATACTTTCATCTCAGTGATATTTTTTTAGAAATTCAAAGTGAGTAAAGAAATTTCAACACGAAGTCACATTCATGACGTATCAGAAACTGGAAGTGCAATCTTTCCGTGCAACAATATACTTTATGCAACAGGAGTTGAAACGCCAGCGTGTAAATGCGCATGTCAATGGTACATCACATGACTAACCATGACTAAATTGCTGGTCCTGTCATAAGTTTTGTACACAAATGAATACCTATAAAAGGTATAATGGACGAATGATGACCTATTTTGAAGTTCTACAATAGTATTGTATAAAACGTTGACTTATAACTGCGATACGTGGCTGTGATCTAGACATCAATATGTCCTGAATAATCTGACACATGCGTGCACGACTGTAATTCGAATGCATTGTAGTTTGAATTTGTCCATAACTTACAGGTTTTTTTTCGTAATTAAAAAGTGTTGTTTTCTGTTTTATATATGTGATTTCAAATGTGCAATCTCCACCACAGAAGAAATAGACTGAATTTGGTTGTCCACTGTTTGTAAAGATCACCACCACTCTTGTTCCGACTCAGTAGATTTCATCATGATATGAATAAATGATGGTAGTGATTTAGCATTATGTACATTTAGGGTATCAGTTGATAAAATTACTCTTAGATATACATCATTAAAGAATGAAAACGTTAAAAGCCTGTCAGTAGATAATCTAATATAGCTACTTGGTGAATGGAACTCTACTGCAAAATACGACAAATCTGTATAATACACACTTAGAAAAGTAATCACAATCAAAGCACAAGTATTCAGACCGTATTTATCGAATTACCTGTTTTTTATAATTTATCAAAGTTGTACAAGATGTAATAACTAGGGGAAACGGAAGTAATCAAGCCCACAATGCATAAGGAATCCCAACAACAAATATGGCTGCTACTGTCAAAAGTAAAAGAGTGGGAATAAAACGAATTGACTACATCGTCGTGTGTGCGCTGTTCACTGATTTAAATATGTAAAATATAACAAATACATTTGTAAAGGAAAGTCTCTAGATTATTGTTGCTTAACCTGACAATTCAGTGCAAAATCGAAAGTTGCGGACAATATATAACTTCATAAAATAATAAAACAGAAACGACTTTCTCACATGAAAACTGTCTAAAGCTGAGCCATATCAATACTTATTAATTTTTACTGATTGATTGCATTCGTATTGTATAGATAAACACAACAATTAACTATAAAAATGTAGTTAAGGTTAACAAAAGTTGCATTTATGTCCGAGTCATAACAAAATTCATCTAAAATTACATCACTATAATCATTGATGGTTCTGCAGAGTCTCTGAATGAAATAATAAAAACACACTTATACCCAATACTTATCACGTCTTGTTACATCTCTCCTATCATAATAACTTCAAATTGCATGAAATATAATGCTATGCATATATGCAATGAAATAAAATATTCCTGTTTGAGGATTTGCAAACGAGTACACCGATCATTAGATAAGAATATTGGGGGCTTTTATTTGGTTGACCTTGGGCATGATTTATAATTAGATAGATCGAATGAATGTTTATCAAAAGGGGTTGGACATGTTTCATCCCCTGGTAAACATAATACTAACCCTCCCAATTCGTGATCTTGTATTGGAAATTAACAATACAGTGATATTTAAATATCACTGTATTGTTAATTTCCAAAATGATTTCGGCATTTTTAAAAACTCGTTCGATCTATCTATTCCGCAATATTTGAACTATAATTAAAGTATCGATGTAAACACATACACACAATATGTATGTATCAATAAAACGTCATTTTATAATTATATAAGGAAATTTCGATTGAATCATAATACAGAAGAACGTGACATCCATAATTAAGATATTTTCTATTTTCACAAGAGACTACTTGTTGAAACATTGTGTAGTTCCTTTTTTATTGATTTTGTATATAATTGTGTACAAATGTACGAACATTCTGTAACTTCTGCATGTATGATTATTACGTAACAATTACGGTGTCATGATGTTAAAGAACCAGAACTTAGAGAGACTAAGCCACTTGAAGTCGTTAAGAACACCATTGATACACATATTAAGATCTACAAATACGGATGTATATTCGTGTAAGACCTTAATGTGTTCAATGACCACGGTGTGGTGTAGTCACCTATCTGTGGATTGTAAAGTGTGTTCCAATTCACTGTTGCTGATTATCGTCGATCGTGATACTGCTTACAGGACACAGAGTTCTAGGTTTCTTCCATATACTTTATTTAGAACACACAGTTTGACATTAATTGCACAAAGTATAAGTTGGAATCCGATAAAAACAAAACACAAAATTTCTCAATATTTAAAGCATAATTTACACATAACAGAAATTAAGTAATTATATAATGTAAACATCAGATGTCATTTGGTATATATCTAATTAGTGTTTTTCTTTTTGTAAATCAAATGTACCGATTGGTAATCAGAGATCGAAAATGAACAATATATCACATGCATTTCATAATAAAAATAGGTGGCTTATTTTGCATCATCTATCACATCTCGTGGCCACTCAAGCAAAGGCAACATGAAAAATTGCAAAAAATGTCAACATGGGATACCTTTGAAGCAATAATACTCGTACATACTATACTGCAACTGTAAATAAAACAAAGTCGCTCAGGTATAATTACTTCAGGGACACAAATCTTTAACATGCACAAATATTAACCAAAAAATACAATCGAATCTTAAATCATGCAATTGCAAAAAAAATATTAAAAACATCAGCAAGTTAAACTTCAAAATAGTAAACTAAATAAGGGAAAAAAGTATATTACATATATAAGTTTCGGAAAAACAATATCTCTTATATGGATTAACACACTAGGACGTATTCTGTAAGGCACATCACAACAATAAAGCAAAATGGAATAACATTGTGTTACCAACGAAAAATTATGCACTTTTTAATAATATAAACTCACGAATTCTCACACTAGCACACACACTTCTTATCGTTCGTACTGATTGATTATTCTTGATTGTCACTGTACTTCATAATGAAAACGACCGTAGATGCTTTAGAAAATACATTGACAAGTTCTACGCAACAGAGTAGACATTTTCGCCGACAACAGTTTCACAAGTTTCAGTACTGTTGTCACAGTTAGTTACCATAGTGTATTAAACGAAATTATTGGCAGTAAGTTAACGTCTATGTTTTCAGTAAATAAAAATGTCTGAACATGAAGCAGAAGTGTTGATGAACTGAAAGGATATTTCGATTCAAATTTTGACGAATGAAAATGGAATTTTCAGGAGGACTCGGTATGGATTGCAAAAAAGCGTACGTAAAAAGTTAAGAGCTGAAAGTCCATTTCATTAAAATCTGTGTCTTACAGGAAACAGTTTCTTTTCAATTCAGAGACTTTTGAATTATTAGATAGCACAGCTAGAGCCATTTCGTTAAGAACAGCTTATAAGGCTGATGAAATTTTGGACGAGGCCCAGAAGAAGCTTAAGCACCGCAACAAATTGTTTAGAATAGCAGACTCTTCAGAAGCGGGTTGGTTGACTATTCAAGAATATGAACTGAACGAGGTTGCCAGTGACGTTGAAGACGACAAGCGTAATCGCCGGGCAGAAAGTAAGATTGTTGATTCGAACCTGCGCGGTATCTTAAAAAATGTTTGTCAACCGCCTACCTTACCGACTGTACTAACAAGCGTACATGACAAATGTGAATGTTATCATCATTACATTCCGGTTTGTTTTATGTTGACTACCCTATATTGTTTATTATAGTTATCTATAGCTTTGTTAGTGAACATCAAATTATCGTGGGGGGAATTATATTTAAATTTTAAACTTCTTTCCGTTAGTATTTTTCATACTTTTTTATTTAAAGCACTTAAATAACCTGTTATTTAGCTCCAGCCTACATAAACTAACCCATTAGTGCCAGTTCGGTTTAGATTTAAGTTCCAACAGAAATAACGAGATTCTAGTGTTCGAGAGTAAAACACATGGTGACTTATTTTTGTTCTTATGAAAGCGAGGTAACTGCATTAGAATAAAGTACTATTTTCACAGCGCATGCACAACTCTGAATTGGGAAACCAGGTATGATATTTGATTAGTATTAACACGCAATTCAAAGTGTGAAGAATTGAATAGACAGGATATTTTTTTCAGTACACGAGATATTCATTGTGGTATGTTTATGTTGATGTATACATTATATTAACGTTTAAATTAATATATTTGATCATGGTTAAATGATTGTACCATAATCCATTTGTTCAAATAGTATGGTTAATATAAAACGTTATTATCTGAAAAATATCGATTCACATTCGTTTTATTTGTACGACTGTGTCACATAGACATCAGCACAGGACATAAATCGTCTTAACAATTCATTAATTTTCAAACACTTGAATCATCAGTATGAACTTTAAAAACAAAAGCAGAAAGTTAAGTAAACTAGACAACTTTTAATTAACCTAAATGTTTTATACTGTACGCACCACATGCAATTCAATATTTTAGTTGGTTTCATTTTGGGCAGTTTTCGGCTGATACTTATTACTTACTAGCGCTATTTGTAAGACAGATTAATTACCATCACATACAAAGCCATGAAATATCAGGTAACCTTAAAGCGAATGTGGCTCGTGCATTTTCATTTCTGCGGTTGCACACTTTGGCGTTTTTAAAATTTTCTTGAATTGTCGGGTTTTAGAATCCGCGGTTCCATAGCCAACCGCCAATATAAACATATGTCCTGTCTCCATTACCGCAAGAATTAAAACACTAAAGAAGATGAGTTTCCGCCATTTTCCCGCCTCTTATGTTGACGTTTTACAATATAAAATGCACTGAATTATCGTTACTGACTAACTTTCGTGTCGATTGAGGAGTGTATTTGTCAGTATATGTTTAAGATATGTTTCTTAAATTAACATAATTGTATTATCATATCGGGTCGTAAGTCTGTATAAATGTACAGACGAGTCATGTGAGATTTGACAAATAAACCTATATCTTTTGTTAGGTTTATACCTTGGTATTGTGTAAATTAAGATTTACCTTAAGATAATAAACGTAATGCTGTATAATTGTCAAAATGTATTATGTGTTTAATAGACTTCAATTATCTTAAGATATACAATTGATTGCATAAATTTACTTATTTCAGGACCGAAATAAATATCTATAAAATATACTGATAATAAGCTTCAATGAGAAACACAATACTCGTTAAAGGTATGAGGTAATATTCAACGACAGATAGATAGATGATAAAGGATTCATTCAAAGAAGCCAGAGTTTATAGATATTTACAAAGATATCATTTGTTCTTGGTATTTGTACATGATATTTGATTGTGTCATATTCTAAATATGCGTAATTACGATAAAGAGCAATACAATAATCAGCACCAGAAGAGAACAGAATATGAACAGGACATATCTTTATTACTACCAATGAATGTTCAAGATTTGTTGGCAAGTTCGATAAGGTCATTAAAGTAATCTTGACTGTTTTCACTATTATCACTTTTGAAGTAATCAAAGGGTTCACCAATGGAAGGAGAGATAGTATTCTTACTGTTTGGTTTTAATTTCTTAAGAAAGTTCCAATTGGTTTGGTTATTTGTTGTGGAAGAATCGGAGATTGTTGGCATTATTTTGTATATATTTGTTAATGCAAGTATGTTTTACTTACTTTTCCAAGGTAACAGTTCTAGCTTTATATGCTAAAAACGTAAAATAATATGTTAAGTTATTTACAAAGAGTAAATATCATACTTTAATACCAAGCTAAACTAACAAACGGAGGACATTATCAAAAGTCTGAGGCACGGTTCCTTGCATTATACATCCATAGTTGTTTTAAGGATTTCAATCTCTAATTCGAAACCTCCATTTTGAAGAGTGCTTAATTTCATGAATTTTACTGACATATTGACATATTCCTGAGGGTCATGGGTTCAAACCCCAATGGGACCATACTTTTTTTCTTTTATTTTTAGTTTTTAGGTAATATTTCGTATTAAGAACATGAATTTATATAGTAATATGGAAGAAATTATTTATTCCAATTTTTTTTGTCTAGTTTATTGCAATTTATACATGGTTAATTAACGAAAATCAAGTGACTATGGATTTCTGACACAATCTTTTTCAAAACCGGACGGTGAAACTTTTTTAAATTTGGTGTAGATATTATACACACATAGTAGTTAATTTTGAGAAAATTTCAGCTGTTTCACTGGGTTAGTTTTTATTTTAAGGATATTTATAAATGTGTTACTTTTTGGTAAAAGGCTAAAATCTTGACTAAATCTTAAAGAGGCTGGGTTACATGTTTTACTTTTTCGGCAACATAGTCATCCCAAACATCGTATAAACAATTTGAATTGAATAAACATTGGTTACCCTTATCTGTTAGAGAGATAGGCCAATTTTCATAAAGGTGAATTCATTTGATTTTGAGATCCTATTTTACGTTAGGGGTAGAGGAACAAAAATGGTTGTTACTCTCTTAACTGACGGTAAAAGTTTTTAAAAATTCACCTGTAAGTGTCTTAATGGATATACAAAAGAATGACAATATTTAAAATACGATCCTTAACACTTCGTATTAGACTTCGAAAACCTTAAGGCTATTTGTTGTAATATATTCCAATATATACAACGTACAATGTAGTTATCGTTGTTCAAAAATTTGTAAATTACGTGCGATTTTGGTTTATAGAAGACCAATTTATAGATTTAAAAACTAAACAATACTAATATACCTAAATAAATCCACCATATAAAGTCCATTGCAAGTGTTTTGAAACAAATATTATATTTGGTGAGTCTCCTATAAACCAATATACAACGCAATTTCCAGACAAGGCGCATGTTGTGGCCGTTCATACGTTGTCTTTACGGAAATCTACCAAACACCAAATTTCGTTTTAAATTGCCCAACACAATATTTGCAGTGTGAAAAGCAGCAACCTACATTATTCAACATTCTGCAATTTTCTTAGTTGAGGGTAAAACTTATCAGTATTGTTTTCAAATAGCTTTCAGAACGTTCACTGGTGTTTCTTTTATAGGCTCAGTATTCTCTTCTGCAAGGTCTTCCACTTCTTCCTGTTCTCATAATTATCTATTACATTCCATGTGGTTTTAAATTTTGATGCAAGTCTTTGTATTTGTTTTCTAGGCATGATTGTGAGGCATGTTACTTTGGATCACCCTATGTATACTTTGATATATAATAACAATTATAATTTAATTAACATAATCAATATGGTATATGAAATAGAGTATACTAATATGAATATAGGGGACCTGATTTTGTTCAAATTTTAAAAAAAAGCATTAGGACGAGGCGGCACCATTTTATTAACAGTAGTCTTTGGCTCATTAACAAAACCGTAATGTTTATGGATAATATATCGCTTCAGTCTTGTATTTAAATGTATCTGTTAAAATAGTCTTTTTGCTTTAATGCATTATATTGCTAATCGACAAAACAATCCAATTAGGTTGGGCAATGTTTCTTTGATTTCACAATTGTAGATGTATATTTTGATAATTAGGGACCAAATATTTAATGTATTCTGTCACTTGAATTCCTAAAATAATAGTTCTCTTATTTATCAAATGTTCTTTCATAATAGTATGACATAGCAATGTGAAAGAAACAACCCTGATTCAAGCATTAATTAGGAAAAAAAGAAACAGGACAAAAAGGAAATAATTGATTATGTTGTAATATAATTATGCTAAGAACTTAACAATGACGGATAATATACATTTTAACATGATATCAAATTTATCCATGAAAATTAAGAAAATGTGAAATATTTTATGATAAAACTATCAGTCAGACGGACAAACACAATCTTAGTCACATAACATTTCATTTTCAAAGGTACATATTTATATACAATAATAAGTTATTATAGTGTTTTATTGTTAAACAGAGTAAACATTATCTGTATAAAATAAAAGTCACATAGTAATAAATAAATGAATACATATGCGTTTGGCACAGTATCATCTTTTTATATGACTGAAAAGGATTTTAATGAATTAGCATAATTTAAGAAACACGTGGTAAGAATTACATTGTAGAAGTTGCTGGAATTATAATATATAAGGTCTTGTAAAATAGTATTTGTTAAGCCATTTTTTCCGCGGTACTTGAAAAAGGTGCATTTAAGAAGATAATGAAAATCATGCTAACATTCTCTCTAAAAATAAAAAAATTGACTCACAAACCCACTCAAAATTTTGTCTACTTATGCCAATTTTTTAAGTTTGTATTAAGACAAAACTCCACCAAGACATCAATCCATTTTGGAAATATGTCTAGTATAGTTATTAAACTCTCTTTTTAAACTATGAAATAATCAACAAATTAAAGTTGGTAACTTAAGCGTGTTTTTACACAGATGGATTTCAGGTGGATTTTTGTTTTTGGAGGATCTTTTAAATTAGGATAGTGAATCTTATTCCTTTAATGAGTTCATATCAATATACAATATCAGAAGTCACTTTTTATAATAAGTACATGGGTTTCGCGGGTGCAAACAAAATGTGTTGCATGTTAGCTGCAATGTTACATTGCGTTGTTAAATAACTTTCGTAAAATCAACTGATATCATAATGCTTTATGAGTTTGAGTACATTATTCGTGTATGCTAAGTGGGTAATATATGAATAATGATCGTAGAATAATCATAATACATATCCCTCAAAGTCTGGTACATATAAAAATGATACGTCGTGAAAAATTGTAAATTATAAAGCATTGGTCCCTGATTTAAATTATTACGTTAACTTCATTCTTCTGCTCTGATAAGGTTGCATTTTCAATACGGTACAGGTTATATCCGATGGCCGTCCAGTCTTGCGTGAGCCAAATACTAAGTGGGCGGTTTACTTTGTTTGTTTTGCAAATCATACTCTGAACATTGTTTCATTCGAGAAGCTACCCTTAGTGTTTGTGCAAGACGGATTTTGATATGTTTCAATTTAACATTTTCTATCACGGAATTATTATTTATCAAACGATTTTGGATTGTTAATATGAACTTTAAAACCTATGTGTGTAAAATATACAATGTCATTTATATAGATAGAATAGAAAAACATACATAAACAATATTATTGACAATATCCAAGCATGGTTAAATCTATTGAGCAGAGAATACAAATGTATTACTTACTCATGTTAATAAACAATTATATTGGTGTTAATTAACAATGTCATATTTTCAAATAACATGACCTTTAACGTCGTACCAAGTTTCAAAGTCAAAAGTGTTAGATTTAGGAAGTAAGTTTAAATCTCATTTTTTTCAAAATTCAACCCCACCCACCACGGTCGTTCTTACCACTATCAATGTACGCAAGACGTACAAATTAAACAGAACAGAAGCTTAATTTTACCGCACTTGTAGATTCACCGAATAGATGGAAGTATTTCCTAAGTGTGTAACGATATACCGTTGAACGGTTTATCGAAGTCATTTGCTCAGGATGGTACGGCATGTTGCGGAATATTCCCGATCGCCGATCAACAACATGGCTTCCTTGATTGATTTAAAGTCACCGACGTCGACGTTTAAGCCCACAATATGGGTTTAGGACCATAGAAAAGAACGGCATTAAAACAAACGTAAAAGCTTACATTTATTTGCTTTTTATTTCATATAATGTTGTGAAGTTATACTAAAGTTTAAAGAGTTTACAGTCTTTTTATCTAAAGATGAGTATCGTGATACAAATTGTATCATTCACCTTGTATCGTGATACGTATCGTATCATGAAGTGAGCGTATCGTTACATACTTAATTTCCTCAGAATCATCCAATAGAATGGGGGATTTCATCTGAATAATTAATACTAATGCCAAGAAATATAGGTCAAAAGTGAGGCTAGACCCTTATCGCGAAGAGTCAAATGACGGAACGGAATATATAGTTGGAACTAAAAGGAAGCAAATAATTATCTGTTAGTGCCGTGTATAAGACGACATTTTGCTAGCATTCCATAGCCATATTTCGATTCATTTACGTAAATTTGTCCTTAGAATATTTACAATTGAATGACCGTCTCAATTCGTGGAAGCGCATTTTTGGCATGAAATCTGCATGCCTCCAACCATCTCAAAATTCTAATTGAAAATAAATGGCCCAAACGACCTGTTATTAAATATACTACTTACATGAAAAAATTATTAACAGTTTATAAAATAGCTGATCTGTGTTTTCCGTATATTTCATTTACAAAAGTCAATTGTTTGACCATTTAAGCAAATTGCTGTCGATATTCTATTCTTATTAATAAAAAATGACACTTATGTGACGCATTGGTTTCAACAACATTATGGTACTTATTACATGCATGCTCAATATGTGAACAAATGTGGACAAAAGTGCACAGAGAAACAGAATAGGGTTTGGCGCTCAATCAGTCGCTTAGCTGCTAGCATTGTTAGGAAAAGGGAACGTGATCTTCAAACCATTGGTGAGACAATGAATTGCATTGAAACCAATCGATTTCATCATAGAGAAGAATTATCTAAAATGCGAGAGCATTTTCAAGATCAACGTATCGTAAGAGAAAGGCAGTGAGATGCCCGGGAACGAACGGTCAATAGACAACGGGAACAGACACAACAAGAAGAAGAGCATTGGCGTATCATCACTACGGCTCATGTCGAGTACACGGAACAACCACCAGTACCAGAACAGGAATGGTCCTGTGGGGATCTAACATGTCAGCTCTGCTATCCCTCACCAGACTGTCAATGTGAACTATGCACCAAACCAGATCAGTCAGCATAGACAAACACGGTTTAAAAAAACACGGTTTAAAAACCACGGTTAAAAAACCACCAACAACCCTTTTCAGGGCCACCATGTCTTTTCGAAAGAAAATGCTCAAATTGTCTAAGTCTATACACACACACAATGGTCCCAGAAGTTTCCTAAAATCAAATTCATACTATTTTGGGGTACACTATTTCATTTCAAATGGATTCCAATTTGTCACAATTTTGTAAACTTTGGGTCCCAAAATAGGTGCATTTTGGGCACAGGGTATTGCCCACTAGTACTGATGTTCTTAATGACTTTTATTGGCTTAGTCTCTCTAAGTCCATGTTCTTTAACAACATGACTCCGTAATTGTTACGTTACGTTATAATCATACATGCTTAAGTTACTGAAAATCGAACATTTGTAAACAATATATACAAAATTAATTAGAAAGGAACTGCACAATTTTTCAACAAGTAGTCTCTTGTGAAAATAGAAAATATCTTAATTATGGAGGTCACGTTCATTTGTATTATGAATCAATCGAAAGTTCCTTATTTAATCAAAAACTGACGTTTTATTGACACATATGTATTATGTGTGTATGTGTTTATATCGATACTTCAATTATAATTCAAATATTGCGAAATAGATAGACCGAATGAATTTTAAATAATGCCAAAATAAGTTGGTAAATTAAAAATAAAGTGACGTTTTAGTTCAAGATCACGAAATTGGTGGGTTAGTATTGTGTTTACCAGGGGATGAAACATGCCCAACCCCTTTTGATAAACAGTGTAACAGTTACATATTGAATCATTGAATGATTAAGCATTCATTCGATCTATTTATTAGTAATTTAATATCATGCCGAATTTCAACCAAAAACAGTATTCGTATCTAATTATCAGTCTACTCATTTGAAATTGCTCAAATAGGAATTCTTATTTCATTGCATATATATGCATAGCATTATATTTCATGCAATTTGAATTTATTATGATAGGAGACATGTGACAAGACGTGGTAATTATTGGGTATAAATGTGTTTTTATCATAGCAAAATTATGTTGTTGTTGAGGGGTTGTTGTTCAGTTGCTCTGTTGCTCTGGAGAAATTGTATTGTAATTCTTTTTTTATTTTTGTTACTTCATCTTTGGAATTTTCTTGTAGGGTAAGACTTAGGTCCGCGTTAAATATGGTTCCTTATATTTCAAAACAAAGTCTGATTCCACGACAGTTTACATCGTGTTTTATACTATTGGAGCTGCATATATTTTATCCTATCCATACAACTTTACCGGAAATGGATGTATAATCAGCCCAAATATTCAATGTTTCATACAAAATTATAGTGATATCATAAACAGATGAATTGTTGATAAAAAAATTATTGTTTACCTTAACTACAGCCCAGGTTTATGATTTCAATTGTTTCGCTTATTGATACAATATGAATCATGTGTTGTGTGCAATTAATCATTAAAAATTGATGAGTATTTCGTTATTCTAATTTATTCCTTCGCAAACATGTATATATAAAATATTATGTTATTAAAATACAAATGCATTAATAAAGATTTCACGAACAACAATTTCAACTAAACTCTAAGCATAACGCTATGGAAGAAACATGTTATTGAAATAATTATCCCATGTACAATATATGCGCTATACCCTTGCTTTATGGTTATGTTCATACAGCAACACCATCAGTTTCATCTACACCAAGTCATTGTAGCTATATTAGATTACTAGTATCTACTGACTGTCCTATAACGTTCTTACTCTTTAATGATCTAAATTTAAGAGTATCTTTTCATAAAGTGATACCATAAATGTCCATAATGCTAAATCGCAACAATACTATCATTTATTCGTATTTATTATATGATGTAAACTACTGAGACGGAATAAGAGTGGTGGTGATCTTTACAAACAGTGGACAGCCAAATTCGATCTATTTCTTCTGGGACCGAGATTACACTCTTTCACAAATACAAAACAGAAAACAACACTTTTTAATCACGAAAAAAAACGGTACAGACAAATTCAAATTACAATGCATTCGAATTACAGTCGTGCACGCATGTGTCAGATTATTCAGGACATATTGATGTCTAGATCACAGCTACTATCGCAGATATAAGTCAACGTTTTATACAATTCTATTGTAGGACCTCAAATTATGTGTTCAGTCGTCATTACACCTGTTATAGGTATTCATTTGCATTCAAAACTTATAACAGGACCAGCAATTTAGTCATGGTTAGTCATGTGATGTACCATTGACATGCGCATTTACACGCAGGCGTTTCAACTCCTGTTGCATGCAGTATTTTGTTGCACGGCAAGATTGCACTTACAGTTTCTGATACGTCATGAATGTGACTTCGTGTTGAAATTTCTTTGCTCACTTCGAATTTCTAAAAAAAAGATCACTTTTGTACATGCAATGTATTCTGACTCTTGGACTTTTGTACCGTCACAACAGCGCGAGTAATGTAAGCTCGGAACAAATCGATTGGTCGGACATCTCTCTGAACAGTATCAACGATATCGACTAAATCAGCCAAGTATTCTATTCTTTGGATGGATTACGCAAACTTTCATCCGTTCATATTTGATTCATGCCACATATCAGTAACTTTTCAAAACACATTTTTCAAAATATATCAATGAAATAATTTATAAACACTTGAAAAACACATATTTCGCATCACTAATATTAGAGCTTAAAGTAAAACCCCGATATTACGAACTTCTAGGAGACCAACGATAAACGGTGTTCATACTGATGTGATCTCATTATCAAACTAAAATGTTGGGGAAACGAAACATTAATATCAATATCTAATATATCATTCTTATTGTCCTACTTTACACGACTACTAGCCACTACTTAAATTTTAACTTCTTTCCGTTTTTCATATACTTAGTTTTTATCTAAAGCACTTAGATATATTATTATTTAGTTCCAACCTACATAAATTGTATCATTTGTGCCGAACAATTCGGTTTGGATGTAAGTTTTAGAAATATTTTTATCGGAGGGTTTAAGATTCTAAGGTTCGAGTGTAAAAACACATGGTGACGCATGTAAAGTGAGGTAACTGCATACAAATAAAACTTTCATCTTCAAAGCGCATGCACAACCCCGAATTAGGAAATGAGATAAGATATTTGATTGATATTAACACGCAACAAGAGATATTATTTGCGGTATGTTTATATTGATGTATACATTATATTAACGTTTTAAATAAGATATTTGATTATCGTTAAAATATTGTACCATAACCCATTTATTCAAAAAGTATCGTTAATATAAAACATTATTATCCGGAAAATATCGATTTACCTTAGTGTTATTTGACAGATTGTGTCACGTAGACATCAGCACGGGAATAAAATCGTCTTAATTGGTTTCGATCAGGTATTGAACTCTACGATCAGTTCTTTTTATTATATAAGCAAATGTTTAAATGTTCCTGAGATATTCTAGAATAGAAAACTGATTAAATTTTAATTTTGAAAAATAAGTGAAGTACGGAAGCTTCAGAAGCTCTCCACTTGCTAAATAGACTTCGCTCGGTATTTCCTGTCTTTTTTAAGCCCTCTTTCGAAGAAATATTGCTTTGCAAATGTCAGTCGGTCCGTCCGTCCGTAGCCAACTCTTGTCCGTCCAATAACTAGAGAGCGATTTAGTCTGAGCTCTTCAGGTTATGTTTCTCTCATCAAGCGTTCACACTTAGTAAGTTAGTATATTGACTTACTATCAGTTTATTTGCCAGAATGATTTTTTTGTGTTTTTTTTTCGTAAAAATTATTTTTACTTGTATGTAGAATAATCATAAAGTCGATTTTAATTTTCCGACTTGTCTTCATCTGCTGTTTCTTCCTTACAAAGTTATTCATAGACATACCCAATCTTTATTTGTCTTTATGAGTTATGAATCAATGATGGTGTCATACTGCATCTCCTAAGCGAACAGTCCTCTTACGTCTGTAAGAAGACACCTGAAGAAAAACTCGTACTGCATCTATTACTTATATTTAATGGGATATATTTATGAAGTCATTCAACTTATATATGTAGTTTTATTTAAATCATTATGTTTTCTATTCATAAATCACATACTTAACAAACATGTCTTTGAGTATCATATGTTTCCGTATGTATAACATGTAAAACATATCTAAAATGGACAATATATATTACGTAAGCGATACAATATCTATTTCGCAAGTGGAGAGCCTTTGAAGATTCCGTACTTTTCTTCAAACACTTGAATAATCAATATAAACTTAAAACCATAAATTCAAATAAAATATCATCCGTTACCTATCCTAAATGTTTGATATTGCACCCCGTGCAATCCAATATTTATGATAGTTAAAGCCAAATTGGACAGATACGGCTTATATTTATTACTTTCTTGTCATCACGTACGATGAAATATCAGGTACCGATGAAGTGAACATAGCTTCTGTCTACGAAAAGAATAGTTTATTGAACGATCAGATACGTCAGTCTCAATATGGCATCTTCATACAATGAATGAAGATACCTTACACAAGATAAGAAGTTGATCATATTTTGATGCATGTCGGTGACCACGAAGGCAATCAGTTTTCCCGTTTCTGAAGATAGTGATACCAATGAAAGAAGCTAAAACATGGTCTAAATAAACAAAAAATCTAAAAATGTGTAAAGTCGTAATATTTTCCAAATATGGTGAAAGGTTTAAACAATTTATGCTCAACATACTGAAAATTTGATGCAAAATTATTAAACAAATTATTATATAAGTAAGTAGTCCTGAAAATTTCAAGTCTTTATGTTTATTCAGATATAGTCATTTCAGCATTACAGTGTTCTTTTTATATTCCAAAAATAAATGTGGCGCTGTGAAGTACATTTTATAATATTTTTGGCTGACTGGTCATATCAAGTTTCACCAATTTATAGATTTAAAAACTAAACCATAATTATATACTGAAATAAACCCACTGTATAAAGGCCATTGCAAGTAATTTGAAACAAATATTACATTTGGTTGGTCTTCGGTAAACCAATATCGCACGTAATATATACATTTTTTGAACAACGATAACTACTCTATATATAGGAATATTTTACAACAAACAACCTTAAAATAACTACATGTATGTCTAATACTGGGAACCATGCTTCAAATTTTGATAACGTGCTCCGTTCGTTAGATATTCTGTACCTTGAACCCCGCTGTTTATTACGTAATACACCATAAATAAAAAATGAAAACAAGTATCAAACTTCTGAGGCACTAGACTGGTTCCCGATCTCAGTAAAGGACAAAATCCAGATTTTTCGGACTGAGACCTGAATAAAATATGTTTTTGAAAGATGTGAGATTTTTTATCGAATTTATTTGATGACGTTTCTGTAATTAACTGCCTGATTGACTAGTTAGTTAACCTGTAGAATATTATGTGTGTATTTTGTATTAATTTCAACATTTGAAAAAAACACGGGATAAATTCTATATTGACACCAGCAGATGTTTACAATTTACCGAGGTTTTATAATGTCTGGAGATTTAATTTTTGTGCTTTTGGTAACAAATTTTGTCCGAAGACCTACAAATGTAAATAACTTAAAATGCTTTTTTGCGTTTCTTTTTTGTATGAATGCACATACGCCCCCTTAGTCTAATGTGAATGTGTATACACGCTGCATCAATAATGACATCACAATCATGGGAAGGAATTCTCTATGACTGATTTGAGGTCTTTAAATCTATTTATCTATCTATTTATTTATCCCTTATCGTGGCATACTTGTGCAATAGTACTGTATATTGTACTTAAATTCATAGATTGGTTTCAACATTAACAGCCGGATTAGCTCAGTAGGTAGAGCATCTGACTTGCAAGCAGGAAGACGCGGGTTCGAACTCCACATCGGGCGAATTTCTTTTCCTCCTCCTATTACATTTGGTGCCGAAAGTTTGCGACTTGCCTTGAAAGCCTAGCACTGGGGCGAAGCAAATGCTGGGTTAGTCTAAAGATCATGTGGCTGACGCGATAAATTACTTTAAATAAAAAAGGAAGAAGGAATGTAACAGTAATGTATATGTTTTTTTTTATGAAATGTAATGCCAATGGATGAGAATAAGCTAAGTATATAAAAAGAACATTTTGCGTCTTATCATTAGGAGTGTTATTGAGATTCAGAATAGTGGCGGAGAAGGTGTATACATATTGATTTTTATGTTCATGTAGACCAATGACTATTGGATCAGTGGTTATGGGCTAGCAAATCATCCAATCATGTGTACGTTTAACAAAGATTTGGCCACTTATCATGCTTCTGTGTCTGTCTTTTACTATTGAAGCTGTTGGTATTCTCCAATGATTAATAGACTATTAGTCTGTTATCATTAAGATATCGTCTTTGATTAATAATGACCTCTCATATCAAGTAATTTAGCACCTTTAAAGATTTGAATGTTTTACAGTTTGTTAACTACACACATGAAATTTTCTTTAAAAAAAAACAACAAAAAAACTCGACACCCAGAGTGAAAACTACCATCTATACCTGTTTTCGGATACAACAGATGTAAGAATGCACAAACAAATCTCAATCCATTATTGGAATGTCATTTTTGATATTCGTACTTATCCCTGGTTATAATGCATTTAATTATGCGATATGAAACGGTTTAAGTTTTAACACAATGTCATTCCTGTGTAATTATATGTCTTGGGTGAATTACGAAGAATCAATATGTATGGGAAAGAGTCAAATGAAGGAACGGAAGATAAAGTAGGAACTAAAAAAGTTCACGTAAGAAGCAAATAATATTCAGTTGTTGCCGTATATATTGATCTTTCAAGCCTTAGTGATTTGTCTATTCAGTTACACGAATATGTTTAATTTCCTGGATATTTGTCCTGTGAGTATGTTACAATTGAGTTACCGTCAAATTAGTGGACACGTATGCCGTGTTCGACCACTGACATATTGTTGATAATGCAAGTTTAGATAAACATGAAACAATTATCTCAATATGTTTATTACCGAACGCGACCTGTTTTATGTACAAAAGGACGTATTGAAATGTTTTAAAATGATTAATTGTGTCCCCGGCATATGTTACAAAGAAAGGACGACAATGTAGACAAATTGCTGTTGATATTTTGTTCTAAGACTTATAAATTATTTTTTCAGACAAAGACTGACCCTTTTGTCGTTCAGAGAATCACTCAACGATTGGAAATGGATTATAAATCTATAGGTATAATTTTTCGTCGTAATTGAATGTCTGACGGCAGAGATTAATGAATTAATAATCTCATGAAATTTATTTAGTTTAGTATTAAGAGGACACGACTGGCTGAATATCTTGTGCTTACAGCCGTTTAATTCACGTCGCGTATATCTTACGACGTATTTAAAAAAGAACAAGATGTGTTTTAAACACAATTTTTGGAAAAATAATAATCACACGTGCTATTACATAGGTAAAAACTGAAGTTTCGTATCCCTGTTATCTATATCTCTGGTGACAATGAGTCTGTGAAAGTTTCATCAAATTCCTTTGAGAAATGTAGGAGAGGAGTATCACAGAAGAAATTTAGGACACAAAATAAACAAAGGGCCATAAATCAATATCCCTTGAGAAAAGAAGCAAACAAGAGTATTTCACTGTTACAATCGCACAAAATAAACAAAGGGTCATAATTCCGTAAAAAATGATAGAATCACAAAACCCGGTATATATGTGTAGTTTTTTTGGTTAAAACAAGTATGTGAAAGTTTCGTCCAAATCCCATGAGAAATGTAGGAGTAGTATTAGGAATATTTTAAAACACAATGACCCAGTGAACTTGACCTTTGACCTACTTACCTGAAAATGCACAGGTCTTGTAGAGGTTGTCATGAGGAATCTACATATGAAGTTTGATGATTGTATGTCCAAGCGTTTTGATTTTATAGGCAATGTTAAAGTTTGGTTCAAACAGACAGACAAACAGACTGACAGATAGACCAAAAACAATATGCCCCCGATCTATCGATACGGGGGCATAAAAACAAAAGGGAATGTAAGTCGTCACCATTCTTTTATTGTTCAGTTAGTATGTAAAAGTTTTATTTACCATCAAGTATCATTGATTCTTTTCAGAGAGCAGTTCACGGGTAAGTAAACCAATTGCTGTTTGAAAACTTTTGATTTGTGATATTCTTCATGCCAATACAAACTTTCTAACACATATAAATTATGTTATTGGGTGGTGATTAACGTTGTGAAAAGTTGTTTGTATTACTTAACAAGGCCCTAGTTAATTCATACATAACTAATTTTGTGATCAATAACGCAATAAATTGTCGCAAATGTATTGGAATCGAATATCGATAACCCAGTCCTAAATATAAATCTATAGATCTAATTTTCATCAGGAAAAAACATTTCTTGTGTAAAATGCAAATGCAAAATAATTGTCTTGAACACGCATAAATGTTTTTGTGGTAAGGTAGTTATTCCATGTCAAAGGATCCATATAACCATAAATTGGCCGATGGATCCTTAAATATTGTTGTTTCTTTGTATATGCCTGTCACTCTTCAGATAATGGAGGAATAAAAGTTATATAGTACCCATTTTCCAACAAAGCATCCAAATGTTTCAAGATTTGCATACGTTACGAAAGATGACTTTTTGTCGGTACAGAATGTGTGCGTATTGTAACCTGCTCACTGTCGTCATAATGCAGGCTGTATCATTGTAAATTTGTAATAATTATTTAGCGGTTTATCATAATATACCTTCTATCCGAAGTTGACATTTACCAGCTAACATACAGGTGCTTTGAAAACATATTTTTTCGCAACTTAATAAATGGAATATATTCGTACCATTAGCCCTAGACAGGTGCTAAACACAAAACTGCTGCACTTATTATTCAATTATAGACATGTTCATAGCTTTATTTTAAGACAATTTAATTCACTTTTCTCAGATGTGTAATAAATCTTTGATGCATCCTGACCGTGATCCTGGTATTAGCATGACAGAAGACGTAATTGAAAGTAAGTTTAAAACTTATGACAGTTATAACGAATGGAATATCATTCATAAAATGAAATATATATGTTATAATTGGTATTTTGATCACAAAGAATAACATTATTTACATGTTTATGTCGTAAATACCGCTGCGTGTAAGTTTAAGAACCACCAATGTCCTTATGTTATCCCTCTGAGTTTAGAGTTTTGTCGTGTATAGAGGAACTAACCTATTAACAAATATGTCCTTATGTTATACCTCTGTCTTCATGTAGAGTTGTGTCGTGTATAGAGGAACTAACCTTTTATGTAATATGCACATTTATACATTATAAGTACATTATGTAAAACCGTATTGCTTGATAAGAGAGTTTTGCAGTATACCCGGTAACATTTATAAATACTATTTGATTATCATTATTTTTCAGAGGCTCCAGATGACACAGTAAGTAATAAGAAACATGGTAAACGTTATTATTTACAATAAGTCCGTATAACTACGTTTAAGGTATAGATGAGTTCACATTAACGCTGACGTTACAAAACGTTATCCAGTGATTTTCATCACCTGAGATTTTATCCTGTAAATGGAACATTGTCGTCCGCAAAATAAAATAAACATATTTTAGTATCTTCACGCCGTTACAGAATAACTTAAATTGTCCAGAAGATCGATTTGTCTGTCCAGATGAGGCCGTTGTACACAAAAACAATGTAAGTGATACTTTCGAATGGTTTTTGGTGTTAGACAAGGAGATTGCTTGTCACATTTTTTTTTCGATGTATGTAAACAAATATATGATTTTAAATGGTTTTGGGGGTATTGATATTGGGATGTTAAACATATTCTTATTACTTTACGCTGATGATATTATCATATTTGCTGAATCTAGTGAAGAACTTCAGAATGGTTTAAATACTCTTAATTATTATTGTTATAGATTGAAATTAATAGTAAATGTACAAAAAAACTTAGATAATGATATTTAAGAAAGGTTATTCATCTAATCAAAACTATAATTTTATTTATTGTGGAAAAACGCTCGAAATAGTTGTAAAGTTTACATATTTTGGTATTATTTTTACTACGAACGGGTCATTTACAAAAACTTTCGAAACTTTAAGCGGCCAAGCAATGAAGGCAATTTATAAAATGAAATGTTACTTGTCAAAATTTACTGAACTTTCCATTAGCCACATACTCGATCTCTTTGATAAATTAGTTTCTCCAATTTTAAATTACGGTGCAGAAATTTTGGGGTTTTTAGACGCAAACTTAAATTAAAAGTTCACCTTAAATTCTGTAAACAACTCATAGGATGTAGAACTCAAACCCAAAACAATTTTATATACGACGAATTGGGAAGGTTGCCTCTTAAATTTGTATATGATATGATGTTAAATGATTTTAATTCGCATCCAAATAAAATTAATTGGATAGTTAATGTTAAACAAATTTAGAAACATTAGGTTTTAACGGTGTATGGTTTTATTCAAACATGGAATGGCGAACTTAGAGATTCTTCAAAGGCATGCACCTATAGACTATTTTCAAATTTGAGTTTAAAACATATTTAGATTGTGTTAAAAATAGAAAATATCGAATAGCTTTATGCAGAATAAGAACTTCAAGTCATAGATTAGAAATCGAATTAGGCAGATGGATGAAACCAGTTAAAACACCAAGATCAGAAAGAAAATGTCAATTATGTAACACCCTTGAAGACGAATTCCACTTTATATTATATTTTTATGTCCTCTATATTATGATATTAGAAAAGAACATATCAAACAATATTACTGGAAAAGAACTAATATTTTAAAATTCACTGAACTGATGTCTTCTGAAAACCGCGGAATCATATTAAATCTATTCAAATATATTTACAAAAGCTTGAAACGTAGAGATAACGAATACTACATTAGATAACTCTTTCTCCCTATCAACTGCCGAACATATTTCCTTCTCTTTTTACATAGTTTTGTTTTCAAAGTTTATTATTATTATTGTTGTTGTCAGTCTCTTTATTATATTTAACATAGATATTATTACGATTTAGAAGTTATTCTTACACCTGTTTGATATGACAACGATAGGAAGCATATATTTCAATTCTGTTAAAGAGATAATATAACAACATCTATGTACTTTTATTTATTAAAACTCATGCATTCGTGTTTTATTTAATTACATATATATCACTGGAAATCTAAATTTTATTATGATTTGTAATATGTAAAATGTTGGACATGCTGTCTTATTGTCAAATAAAACCTATCTATCATATTATAGAACATTATGAACAAAAATGAATTTAAAGTCGTGCTTAGTGAATTAGATACCCATTTTAGTACAAAGGAGATTAGAATAGCTTTAAAAGAAATACAAAAAGGTTTAGTGGACCTGATTTATCATTAAATAAATTTGTCATATATAGTAAAGATGTCTTATTCCATGTTTTAAATTCTTTATTTATAAGATATACGATATTGACTGTTATCCAGTAAGATGGTCCGAAGGCTATGCTGTAACTATACATAAAAGGACGCTTTTATAATGTTGAGAATTACCGTGGTATCACACTCAAAAGATGTATAGGAACTATTGTTACTTGTTTATAGTAAACAATATGTTGAACATTTGGGCGTAATTATAATGTTAATATAGAAGCGCAAGCAGGTTTTAGATCGAAGTTTAGCACTGCAGATAATATAATTATACTAAACAAAATAGAAACTTCCGATTTGTACCCAATTTTGTTCATTTTTAAAAAGATATGTACATATACCTTGTCCAACATATGTTGGGCGAACGATTATATACTGGTATAAGTAAAACCAATTTGTCGCCGTCTTTACGTTGGGTGTGTATTGACACGTCACTCAGATTTTCTGACTGCACATTATAAGCCATGTGTACAAAATCAAATCTTTCAGTCTAATTTTATAGACTGTGTAGTCAACACGAACATTTTATTACGTTTTCTAATCAAAAGAGAACATATCTCAAAGGAATGTCATTGATTTAAAAAAATCGAGAAGAAAATAGAAACATTTCCAACATTTTATCCGCCTCATTTTTAGAAAAGATTTTTGGGAGTAAACATCATAACACCTTGAGATATTTTTTATGAGAGTGATGGAAAATATTAACGCAAAGACAGCAACTGAAAATTGGGGGTTGACGAACTCGTTTTTGGTTTATCTATATTATGGTATATTTATACTTTATAAACTAAGCACAATTTCAGACACCTATTCCCCAAATTAACCAGCGGTGAAATTTTACACAGTTTTATAACTTCTTTTAAAGACTCTGATAAGAAATAGATTTACAGATTTTGTCGTTCACTTTGATCAATTAAGATTTTTATGAATTTATATGTATTTTATTCACCTTCAATCTTCTTGACCTTACATGCACAACATTATATATTGTTTTACTGCTTCCCTCTGTATTTCATATTAAATGTTTGATCTATGTGTTGATATGTATGTATGAGAGTGAATAAAACGCCATTAATATATTGTATAGAAATAGGCGTTTAATCAGATAAACATGTTTACGTTTGCGATTGTGTTCTTAAATCCGAATAAACAACACAAATATAAAAATGCAATTCATTTGCAAATACTCTCATGCAATACACTTTGTAACTTTGTAGTTGCAATCATTTAAAACCCTCTTGTTACATATCTTTATGGTAACTTCTAAATGTGGTAAATCTTAACACAACTGAGTATATAACAATGTCAGAATTAAAATTTAAAAAAATAAAGTTGATATATCAGAGATATCAGACTATTTTAATTGTGTTCCGTTGGACATTTTTTTTTTTTTTTTAAATATTTTTTTGTAATTTAAGAACACTTTCCCAGATATTTACACAAACTCGATGCTTTGCCGATCTATATTGAATTAATATTTTTTACGTCGTCTTGCTTCCCTGAGCGATTTGAATTGACCAGTTGAAAAAGTTAGTTTTCATAATATTTTGTCTGTGTATTCCTCAGTATCAAATCAGTATACGAATATATAAGTGACTTCTAAACTTGAGCGAAATTGGGAATTTAAGGACATGGAAGATCACTTCTTAATATAAGTACAAGTGCATCATTTCCAATTATGTTGACATGTTTGCATCTTTCTTCCTTATAGTGATATA
The DNA here is from genome assembly GCA_964023205.1 of Lutraria lutraria. Classification (NCBI taxonomy): domain Eukaryota; kingdom Metazoa; phylum Mollusca; class Bivalvia; order Venerida; family Mactridae; genus Lutraria; species Lutraria lutraria. The sequence goes on from OZ026849.1 coordinate 22,683,255, forward strand.
TATTTCAATTAAGTTGCAGTTTATCTTCTTGCTTCCCTGATCGTTACAAACTTTTAACAGTCGGTCCAGATTTACTAATATACATGTATACAAGAACAATTGGGAATTTATGCACACAGGAAGTCATTTTGTATTTTTAGTACAAAGGGGTAGGTTCACTTAGGGAATAAAATGGCCCTGTGTCAGATTTCCTTGGTATTTTGACAGTATAATATATTGGATGTTTGTTCATCAAAAACATGTTTCAAATTGTTCTGAAATGAGTATTGTTGCCATAGCAACGAAACCTTTTTTAGAATAAAAATGGAAAAACGTCAAAATTTCTGTTCCATGGCCTCAATGTTCTTTTTATTAAGTGTATATGATTGTGCATGTTGACTAAAGTGACAAGATATTTTTATTCCATGATTGCTATGGAAACGTGGAAGTCACGTGACAGGGCATAATATAGCGGTGTTTCGTGTTTATATCGATGAAATACGAATTATTTTGACAAAATTTATACAGCAGAAAAAATAACATACATATATCAAGAATGTGTAAAGAAATCATTTACGTCACGCTGAAGGTTTTCGTAATATGATGTAATTAATGTGCCCCCTGCATAGTTCAATCACTAAACATTTTATCAAATATCGAAAGGAAAAAAATCGTAAAAAGGTATCTGTCATTCAAAATTAACTGGCAATTAAATCTTCAACATCTATTTTCGCAATAACGTTAATACATACGGCTCGAAACACTTTGATAGAACAATAATCGAGTATGAAAGTACCATACCACACACTACGATCTGTCATCCTCGCCTAGTACCGTTCAGAGAACTGGAAATTTAAATATGAAGTCCCACACCTGACACATTTATATTTTGCATATGTGTTGTTTACATTCTGACTGATAATGGTTGGTGTCGGTCGGAGGACTTCATATTACAATATCGAAAAATGTACGAGGGTGTCATATCAGTTCCCAGCAATGTTGGTCGAAATAATTTTACTGATTTTGAATGAATACTGAACGATAGAGGACGTACAATTCAGAATAAATAATACAACTAGCATTTAGTACATTAGTAAAGTTCTGTCAAGTAAGAAAATCTGCGGCAAATCTCCGTAGAAGCCAAATAAACCGTTAATGTATCAATATCCGAATCGCTGTTAGTGTTAACAAAGGGAGACAAGTCGTTTGTTTACAGCGTTCTTTGTACAGCGTCTCTTGATACGGACGGTTCTTGGAGTAACAACTGCAGATAAATCGACGAATCAAGTAAGTATTTGATATTTCTTATGTGATATGTTCCTGCGCTCATGATACGAGGCTATAGGTCTTTATGTAAGGTTAAATAGCCTCGTGGTTGACAAATCACTTTATAGTTCATCATGATGCCGCGCTGAAGACATTCCATTTTGATGACGTAACATAACACAAATTTTTTCGATTTTGTGTGATTTGCGCAGAGCCGTAGGAAGCGGGGATGGGATGGGCCAGTAAATTCTACTGTAATGGTAATTAAAAGTGATTATACCCCCTCACCTAGCTGAGTCAACCCCCGCTATTAATGTTTTTAATGCTGTAGCTAATCTAATTGTTGTTATCTGTTGCATTTTAGTTTTTATCATACAACTGTACATGTATGTTTTTATACTTGTTTGTGAATTGTGTATGCAGGTGTAAAGTAAATAATGAGTCACTCAGTGATAAAATCCATGGTCTTCACTGGGGATTGAACCCATGATCCCTAGCACTGTAGGCACTCAACCATGTCGCTAAATAGATAACCCAATAGCAAGGCTGTTGAAATTGGCCGGTATCCCTACAAGTTCTAAAATTGTATGAAATTAATGTGGACTATTGATGCTGTAATGAGAATACAAAGGAATGTCTACTGTTTGTCAGAGATGTGAGAATAGTGTTCATGTTGTTGTCACAGAGGACCATGATGTTTTAACATTATTGTAATACATGTATAATGCCAGTACTGTATGGATTACAAACATTCATAAATTCCATTATTATAATAATAGTATCTCAGCATAAGTGAATTGCTATATTTATCTTCTTTCAGAATCATATTATGTTAGTTCAGATGTATGAAGTGTAAGCAGTTGTAGGCCTTCTGAATAGTTAACTCGTAAGTATGCATATGGTCATTATACGCCCGCTAACAAAGTTTGACAGGGGGTATATTGGAGTCACTCAGCGGTCAGGCGGTTGGTAAGTCTGTCTGCATACAATATCACAAGTTTGTGGAGTGAATTAGTGCAATGAAAGTTGAAATATGTCATCACCATGGAGTGTATATATATAAGGCAGACACATTTTTCATGCCCAGTGATCCATTCATTCCAGATATATGTGCCCTTGAACTTAGCCATGTAGTAATCTGTGTACTATCGCATTCTTAGTGTCAAAGCGGCGGTGGGGGTATATGTCACTTCTGTTACAAAGGCTTTCAGCACTAGTTCAAAAGATCTTTAGTTTCTCAGGCGCTTCTTCAAAAGACAAAAACAGATATATCTTTATGTTCTTAAACCATTTTTCCCTATTTGTACTTCATTTTTATCTAAAATGAGAATTTGTCTGAAATGTATATGAGGATGAATGTTTAACAAATACTTATTTTGTACATCTCATGAGTGCATAACATAAAAAATGAAATTATAATGTTAATCAAATGCTATTTTGTTTTTCAAAATCTCATTGAATAAATGTCTTGACTGTTAGATTGATGATTTATTTGTCTTTGTATTATATTTTAAATATTTTACCAGTCAAGTATTTATCTTTCAGTGCTTTAGAGTCATAACAAGTTTTCACTTGATCAGAGGAATGCCATTAACATGTTATTACATGTAGTGACTGTGATGTTTTCATGAATGTGTCACTATGAACAGTATTTTCAGTAAAATACAAAATTAAAACAATTCAGATCAATAACATTTGTGTTTGGTTAACATATGTATGCTTATATGTTTCAATTATTAGCATATGCATTGTTGAAATATATACATATGAACTTTACATTTGAGATATTGAATTAATGCATATCAACTTTTGTACTATGTATGTTCATTGGTAAAAACCTTTTGACATATTATATGTATTGTCTGCATGTGAAATAAATGTAGGTTGTTAATGCTCATTACAGAGACTCCTTATTTACTTACACAATAATTATACAGTATTTTTGGGGGTGACAAATCAAACAATGAGTTTCACACTCAAATTCAATTCGTACATAAAACTGGTACAAGAAAAGATCAATACAATGTACTACATTAACAACAAATATACTGAAAATATCCATATGAATGGTACATATGTTGAAACCAAGCAGAATATTATAATGTCAAGCAAGAATATCCTGCTTTTTAGAGGGAAATCAATGCATTCCATTGCAAAAATAATATCTGAATGCTGTACTATTTATTGCTAAACATCTATGAAAACTATATATGAACTATTATGAGCGAATTAGGCACAGACTTTTTGTCAAAAACTGCCCCTAAGTTGCAGTGGTCATTGAATTTGAATTATACATTTCAATAATGTTGGAAATGGTATCACAGTTGCAACAAATGAATTGTTTGATGTCCAAATGAAGGGAACATAAGTAGATTAAATCAGATAAAATATTACCTTTTTAAAACTGCTCATATGAAATAATTCAGTTGCCATGGAAACAAAACATCTAAGAACATTGCTATTCAATTTCATTTAATCATATGCATTTATGAAAACCTGAGTGACTAAATTGCATTTTTTAAGAAAACTCAAAAATAAGATTTTTAAAAAATTAATTTCATAAGGTTACCATGGCAACTAAAATAATGCATGTATAAATATTGACCTTATTCCGTTACCTTTCTTATACAACAAAACTGATCACATTTTATCCAAACATGGAAAATAGTGTTTTTTTCAATTTCTAGCAAAAAGTGTTTCTGTTGCCATGGCAACACTTTTTATAGCGAAGCTTTAAAAATCATGTTTCCTTCAAATACGACGAATAGTGAACATATAATGTGATTTTGGACAGAATATGACACGGGGCCATTTTTGGCCCTAAGTGAACCTACCCCTTTTCCTAATCATTTGTACCAACTCGATTATTTGCTTATTTATATTGAAAGTTCAATGTATTAACAGCTTTGATTCGAATGAAGGTATTTGCATTGAAATCAAAATATTATATAAGTATCAACTTATTTGCAATGCTCATACACACAATATGGCTGCCGTCATTCAGTCTATCCAGAGTGTATTTTGGAGTATTCACACTTAAGTGAGCAAAGTAGATTTTTTTCCAAAACTTGAAGTATTAAATGAAAGGAGAGGAATGTCAATATCAGTTAATGTGATGTGAGGTCTTTTATTGGCAACTACTTTATTTTCAATGATAAACAACGCGGAAAATACATAAAATAGAGTGTAACTACAAACCGCCAATTAATGAAAATCAGTTGGAAGATATTTGCTTTCACTTAGATAGTCCTATGTTTTATGTAGGGTCAGAAAAAAATGAAAATAGGGAAAATACAAAGTCGGTATTCATGCTATTGAGCAGTGGTTACTGAATGTGAATTCCTATAGTTTACAGAGACGTGTTTTCTCGTTACCTATGGGTGGTTCTGTTGAAGAATAAACTAAGCGGGTATATTAAAGACGGATTCAAAAAGATACTGCAGTCGGAATGCAACCTAAAGAAGTGAGAGCAGACCCAGGAAGCGAAGGCATTTATCGACAAGTAAAGTATCCACAAATACGTCACTCGAAATATTACCCATGCTACTTAGGCCGAGAGAATTATACACTCCTTGAAGATTTTGATGTATTGATATTTCACGCATAAACGCACGCACCGTTATCTTGACGATTAATCCTACATGGTGAACTACTACAATTCAAGACCGCATTCTTCCTAGGATGGGAATTTATGTAAAGAATGAAGCAACATACTGGAAGCGATTATATGTGAATTATTTGAAACCACAGAACAGTAGAAAGCTTAAGCAATCGAAAGCTTTTGCATTTGCTTTAGCTCAATGATTTGATATACGAACATATGTACTCGATGGTTGCTATGGAATCGGGGAAGTCATGCCGGTGGTATATTTAGGTTTGTCCCATATGCATACTGAAGAAAATATGCCTCAGTTTGACAAAATCCCTACGTCATAGAAAATAAATTACTTACGACAATCTTGTAAAAAAAAACACCAACCTGACTCTTAAAGTTTTCCAAATGTAGTTTAATTTCCATGACATTTTTACATCAGTGCTAAATTGGTGGAATGCGTCTTTTAAAAAATAAATATGTAATAAGATCTCATTCGTTCAAGGTAAACTTAAAATATCAACATCTCTAATTCCAGATACTTCAAAAACATGGCCTTTTACTTGTTGGAAAGGGGCTTAAAACTCGATGTAAACAAACAAATAAACAGTTTTGAATAACATGAACTATGTCACCATGACAACCAACAGAATACTGGAATAAAAGATGGTCAATTTCAGTTTTTCTCAAGTTTTACAAGGCCATTCACATTTTATTCAATCAATATGAGAACAAAGATTTTTTTCTATATTCAAGCAAAAAATATTTTTGTCGCCATAGTTACAGTTTTTGGCATTATAGTTTTAAGAATTTTTTTTTTCAAATACGGTAGACAGCAAATGTACAATGAAAGTTTCAAGATAATTTGAAACAGGGCACTTTTAAGCCTACGAGAACCTGTCTCATAATTGACAGTTTGTAAATTATTTGATTGTGTCACTGTGCGTTTTTACAAACAAGGGAAGATAGTTTGACACTTAAGGCGAACTGCTGATGATATTTTATTCGTATAAATCAATCTTTCAGACCAAGGCATCATCTTTTGCACGTTTGAAATCAAGACACGATAGGTTAATGGATATTGAATCTGAAGGTAGAATATTTCGTTTTATTAATAGTCTGGTGGTAGAGATCTTCATAAAATGTAATTAATTTGTAATGATATCATAATTTACTTAATATATTAGTACGAAAAAGTCACGATTTGTTGAATATCGGATTGCTTATATCCGTTTAATTCGCGTCGTTTATATCATACGACATAATTCAGCAAGAAAAACAAAAGGAAATGTAAGTCGTAATGTTAGAATGTACACCATTCATTTATTGTTCAGTTAGAATGTAAAAATAAATTTCTATTTACTATCAAGTATCATGGTTTCTTTTTCAGAGAGCCCTTCACGGGTAAGTAAACCAATTGCAGGCAAACATTATCATAAATTAGCCTTTCTTAATTAGCATCGTTGGTCAATTCTTAGAAAGTGTTTATACATCTATGTGTAATAAATACATACAATGCATATGAATTATATAAGCATTACTATTTGGTAATTAAAACATCGAAGAGAGCGACTACTACTTTGATTATTAACAACATACATGTGTGTTGTATACAGGATACACATAATGTATGTAATGCTAGTACCCATTTTCAAACTCAGCAATTATCCGCTCATTCTCGTCATAATGTAGGCTGTGTCATTGTAAATTTGATAATTTAGCAGTTTATCACAATATAGCATCTCTACGAAGTTAATATAGACATGTTAACATGCGAGTGCTACGAAAATATATTTTTCTCAACTAAATAAATGCAATATATTCTTACCATAAGCACTTCCTTTTGAGTCATGTCCTAAACATACATCTGTAGTACCTATTGTGTAGTTATAGGCATGTTCACAACTTTATCATCAAGACAATTTGTTGTTCACAGATGTCGGCTGTTTCCTCTGAGTATTCCGAGTACGATTCCGCTATTGGCATGACGGAAAACGAAAATGAATGTAAGTATTAAACTTAATGGTTCTTATAACGCATGGAATAGATTTCATAGAATATTATGTGATGATTGATATTTTGATTACCTGTCAACAAATTATAAATGTTATATTATACATGATATATATATATCATATATATCGCTGAAAAGATATATGCACTTACGATACATGCTATCAACAATAGTTTACAAGGTTATTTGTCTTATCGGCATGTAATTCCTCTGGCCAATTTCAATTTGTTTTCATGTCTCGATGGTCAAAACACTAGTTTTTTGCAGAGATTATACATATGAAACATAAAAAAACACATTTGGAATACATTTGCATATTTGAAAATTTAAACAATGACAAAGTCAATGCCAGCACACATATTTGAAATATCAAATATTAAATAAAACAAATTTAAAATATAAGAAACAATAAATGTGTGAAAGTTCGAAACTCATCCATGTTCATATGTCGATCATCCCTCAGTCTTCATATGGAGTTATATCGTATATACACACGTAAACTTTGAATAGAGGAACAAACCTATCAAATAATATGTACATTTGTACATTATAAATACATTTTTTATATCCGTATTACTAGATAAGACAGTTTTACAGCATGCCAGTAGCATTTATGTATAATAGATCATCATTATTATTTTCAGGGCCGGTTCAAAGAGTGGTAAGTAGTCTGAAGCATGGTGAACGTTACATTTACAATAAGTCCGTATAACTGCGTTGAATGTATAGAAGAGTTGAAGAAAGTGCTTTTCACATTTACGATGCCGTTACAAAATAGAAATGTATCATGGCATCCATTTATTAATGAGTTTCATTACCTGAGATTATATCCTGTTCATATTGGTAGAAAAATGTAACTTTGCAGTCCGTAAATTAAATATCTTGCTATTGAATATCTTCACGCCGTTACAGAAAAGCTGTTAACCATAGTTGAATAAAAAGGGAGACACTACATGTACATGTAATTCAAAACTTCTCCGTAGAGACTGAAGATGATTGAATAGTAATGTGTTTACTTTTTATTACAATTGATTACTAGTGTATGAGTGATTTAACGACCGACTTCTCCACTTCCCTGTTAACCGTCTCAAAACGATCTTTGATGAGCAAAAAAAACAACTATGCACCGTGATATTAAATTTTATTTCTATGTTGTTCTTCTCTTTCACCAGGTCTGGAAAAAATATTAGATTAAACATGGTTCATTGTTTTATATCCAAGTCAGAATCTGTCTCATTTCACATGTTCGATTCAACGTCCATATTGTCATTTCGCCACTCGAAATTGAACGGTGTAAATACTAAAGCTTAAGTGAAGTTTATATCCTGAATTAGAATCATATGCTTCATGTTGACAATTCAAGCATTTTTTCCAATATAGATACTTGAAATATCGTGGAAATATATTGTAAAATTCAAGGAAATCTAATAGAATATTAAATTTAAATTGGTTTACGTGATGGAAAACACAGATAAAATGTATAAGGATCACCCCTTTGACTCTCTGTGTGCGTGGGGGGGGGGGGGGTGCGTGTAATACATATATGTATATGACTATGTACCTTTTTACACATGAAAATAAAATCATGTTCTGTTCTGTTCAACTATAAAATATTAGTTGACTTTTTTAACTGACTATTGTTTTTTTATCAATATCAAAAGTACTTAGTGTACAAGTATTGATTTTTTTCAAGTTTATAACAGCTACTGATGATTTGATGTCTACTTGCGTACGTTATGTATTGTATGCTTAATTTTGAAAGTCTGAATGTCAATTGTACTATACAGCTTCTTATGTCCTTTATATGCATAATATCTTATATTTCAAATTACTTATCTTTTGGCAAAGAAGGTTCGTGACCACCTCAGACATAAAATTCTCAGAAAACCTCAGGAAATGAAGACTCTTGTAAACAAAGGTAAAACTTAAAAGTTGGTAAAGAATGTCTCAATGGTAGCGTTTTGTTGAGATCAAGTCCTTAATGCAATAAGTCGTACATGTCATTATTGTTGATTAACCTTGAGCTCGTCCATCAAGCTCAATATGAGAAGTGTTTGCGTTTGCAGAACGTCAGATTCAGAGTTAGAACTCCAGGCGCGGCCAAATTGTTCTGTGACGATTTGCCATAGGAAATGAAATCATGATTTAGTGACAATTGGGCAATTGAGGAGAAAAATGTCGCCACTGATAAAAATTCAGAACATTCCTTATGTTAATTACCTGCTAGATACTAGTAAAAAACAAAATACTTACGGCAACTGGTTAAACCCCCATTAAGTAAAAGGAATTATGCCATTTGTGAGTCCTTATCTGAAATAGTTTCGTAGTTACAAATAGCTTTTTTTCATTCATATATATTTATCAGTAAATCATTGCTTTTTCAGAAGGCGATTCCAACGTAAGTATGCCAGTTGTAGTTGCTTCATTTTCGTGAACATTTGGTTTGTAATCTTCATCGTGCCTTTCAAAAAAGTATAATCTATATAATTCGAAAGTCCTTAAGAGTGTGAAAAGAAGTATGCATCTGAAACAATGTCATAATTACTAACTCAAAAAACGGAGAACATATTTAGACTACAACTAAGCTCCAACAAGTATACATCAAAGGTTTAGTAGAAAGGAAGTTTTTCAATGATCCATTTGTCAAAGTAAATTAGCCATTCTTCCGGGATTTCCGAGCATTCTTTAATTGATTATTAAATGTTTGATTGTGAAAAGAAATGTCAATAATCATGATTATTTTTCTATTACTTTATGGTTGTTGAATATCTTATCAATCTAATGTACTAAAACTTAAGTGTTACAAATACCTGTGAAGTTGTAGGTACAAATATACAAATGCATTGCATGTTCACATCCATTTATGGCTTTTACAGCCAGACGGACTTTATTGACATGGTTGCATCATTATGACATTTCATACCTGATGAAAATTGAAAAGTATATTTTATTTTATGTTTTCGCGTCTATAATAAATAAAATCATAATATTCATTTTACTAATTTATTTCAATATGTATCAAAAAGTAATTGATTAATAATCGATTATTTTAATCACATAATCGATTACTAACCAATTTATTAACAATATTTGTTAAATAAATTTTAATTTGATCAATTACTGAAAATTGTGAAATAATTAATAATGTAATCGATTATTTTTTCAAGTAATCGGCTTCATATCAGATTATATACAAAGTACATGTACTTAGAATGATCAATGGTACAACAAGTTATGTTTCTGTTCCCATAGAAACAAAATATTAAAATGCATTGAGAGAGAAAGGGCCTTTCACTTATTTGTAAATATGCGTGAAAATGTGAGGGAATATCATATGTTTTACATGATAATTCAACAGATATTTTTTTAATAACATGAACTATGTTACCATAACACGTGCCGGAAATGTCGAAGATGCGGAAAGTACTGTAGGGGCGTTCCTCCATGAGAAAATGAAGCTGGCAAAGGACCTAACAGATAAGATAGGGCGCGAGAGAGTGCACAGGATGGGTGCTAGGTTCGGAGATAAACCACGCAACATCGTTGTCAAATTTACGCTCTTTAAGGAACGATAATTGGTCAGGCGACAGTGGTCAGCGCTGAAGGGTACACAATATTATGTTAGTGAGCCATATCCTAAGGACGTAGTGGACAAGCGCCGGAAACTGATACCCAAGATGAGGGATGCTCGCAAGGACGGTAAAAAGGCGTTGATTGCCTATGATGCTCTTTACATCGAGGGGAAACCAGTACGTGATTAGCAATTCCAAGCAATTCTTATCGTGAAATATACAAGGACTAACCAGCAGCAAGAAAGACAATGAGGATTTTTTTAAAATCATTAACACTTGTGATATAGCTTTTTTATATGAATCATGCACTAACAGCAATAGTGATATTGGCATAGAAGGATATACCAGCCATAACTCTGTTCGTAAATGCAAAAACCGTAATGCTTAACGTTCTAGCGGAAGTATTGTGTTATATTTTAAGGATAATTTGAGCAAAGATATTGCATTTAATTTCTATCACTTGGATACCATTATTTGGATCAAACTAGACCGTAGTTATTTTTCAATTTAGACCATGATGTATATATTTGTGGTACATATATTCGGGGCGTAGATTCTCCAGCTTATAATATAAATAATGTGGATCTTTTTGAGGTCCTTGAATCAGATATATGTTTTAATGATAATTTAGGAGCAGTCTATGTTGCAGGAGATTTTAATAGTAGAGTGGGAACAAAATGTGAATATAATTATTATTCAAGATAAGAATTGATTTTATTGATGATTGTGATTATATTGCAGATGCACCCTTGTTGCGGGCCTCGCCGGACAAAAAAACAAACAAATTCTTACGGGGTAAAACTCCCTGTCAATGTGTCAAGCCACTAACATGCAAATTCTTAGCGGTAGATCTCATGATATCAATCGTGTTACATTTCTTTCATAAAATGGTGCTTCAGTGATTGATTATTTGCTCACGAAAGAAAGTAACTTTTCGATGATCAATAGTTTTACTGTAGGGGATTTAAAAATATGTAGATCACACACCTAGTAAATTTTCTCTGCAATGTAAACTTGATAAAATGTTACCGTCGTGCGAACAATTGTAAGAATTAATAGGAGTGACGCAAACCAAGATTTATTCCGTTCAGCGCTTATAGCAAAATTACCTGAGTTAAACGTGATTAACGAACGAGAATAACATTGATATTTCGAGCAGACAATCAGTGAATGATTTATTAAATGAGTTCGCGTCAATTTTACGTAATGTTGCGGATCCTTTGTTTTCAAAGAATGTGACGTGTAACTACAACGTCTGAAAGAACACAGTCACGGGACGCGTATTGGTTTGACCGCGAATGCACAAACGCCAAAAATTTAAATGCGCTAAGTGTTTTAAATAAATGTCATTCTCGCGATAGTTGTGAGCGTCTTGGTGAAATTAAAAAGGAATATAAGAATTTATTAAACAGGATTTTAATATTTTAACACTAAACAATTATATCAATTATATGATATCGAAAGAGAAAAATATTGTAAACCTAAAAAATTCTGGAAATATTTTAAAAGGAACAAATCAAAAAGAAATAATGATATCTCTTTAGAGAGCTTTTATAAATATGTTTCATTCTTTAGCTATAGTGATATCTCAAATTGTTCAAATGAAGACGCGGAGCAGTTTTATAGTAAACATGATTTTGATGCCCCAAATAATACTTTTCCGGAATTGGATAGTGGTATTACGGTCGATGAAATATCAAACGCGGTATAATCTTTAAAGTTTGGAAAAACAGCAGGTAGCGATTGTTTGATAAATGAATATTTTATTGAAAGCATCGATATAATCTCATCGCATGTTTGCGACATATTTAATGCAATATTGAACTCGGGTTACTTCCCCGATAAATGGACCGAAGGTGTCATCGTCCCTATTCATAAGAAAGGTGACACAACTAAAACGAATAACTATATAAACTTGTCTATCGAAATTATTTACTACTGTCATTAATAGGCGTGTCGAAAACTTTTGTAATAGCAACAGTAAGATTTCGGATGTACAAATCGGATTTTGTAAAGGGTATTACACTGTTGACGCTATTTTTGTTTTGATGTCTCTTGTACAGAAATATTTAAAGAATAATAAACGTTTGTATATTGTATTCGTAGACATGTTTAAATGTTTTGATTCTATATACTATGGTGGCTGATTTATGCCATGTCGTATTTTCGCTTTTTCGCCTCAACAAAGCGAAAATGCGAAAAAGCGAAAATACGACAAAGTCTACTTTGTCGTATCTTTGCATTGCTGCATTTTCGCATTGTCGTGGCGAAAAAGCGAAAATACGATAGATGAAGGGCGACAATACGACACCAAAGATGTGTCGTGTTTTCGCCTAACATCTGTCGTATCTTTACTTTTTCGTGGCGAAAATGCAACAATGCGAAAACACGACAAAGTCGACTTTTTCGCTTTGTTACATTTTCGCATTGTTGCATTGTTGCATTTTCGCATTGTTTCATTTTCGCATCTTTGCGTTCCGCATGCGCAGGTAGTTTACATAAGCCTTATACAAGTTGGTGCGCATGCCTTTGTACAACCGGAGCGCGAAAATGCAACAACGCGAAAATGCAAAAAGTCGACTTTGTCGTGTTTTTGCATTGTTACATTTTCGCCACGAAAAAGCAAAGATACGACAGATATAAGGCGAAAACACGACACATTTTTGGTTACCCAACGATCCACAGCCCTAACAGAAAAAGAAACGAATCGTAAGACTTAAAACAAATGCTTCATCGGTTGGTGTTTATGGTGAGTTAGGTCTCTATCCTTTGTATATTTCAAGGTATGCTAAGATTGTAAATTATTAGTGTAACTTATTAAACACAGATAATATTATAATGAAAACAGTGTACAAACAGGCTCTTTATGATTGTAAGAAAGGGTAAACAAATTGGGTTTCCAATGTTACAAAATTATTAGACGATTATGGTTTTTTCATTTGTTTTTGAAAAGTATTACAATGTTGAGGTAGCTTCGTTTCTTCCCAATTCTAAGCAACGTATTATTAATGTTTTATTCAGGAATGGTCAATGTGGATACAAAGAATCGCTGTGCTTGAAAACTATAAACACATTAAAACAATATTCCAGTATGAAAGTTATCTTGACACTTTGCCAATAATTCAAGATTTTTCTTTACTAAGCTTAGATTGTAGATTGATCCTCTACGAATACACACAGGTCGTTATAACAGAAATAAAATCGAAAGAAATCAACGTTATTGTTTACTTTGCAAAAGCGGCATTGGAGACGAGTACCATTTCATGTATTTGCCCTATATTCAAAGACTTAAGGAAAAACTTTATAACTAATTATTGTAAAAAGTATAATAAAAACATGCATGTTTAAATTTCTTGAACTACTAAATACTCAAAATAAAACTGTTTTACAAAATACTGCTATATTTATAAAACAAGCTTTGTCTCTTAGAAACTCCATGTTAACTATTCTTGATTGATTATGTTCACCCTCTTAGCACAATTTACGTACATATTTTTTTCCAGTATATATTGTTAATCATAATTTCTCATTCATATGCCTTTTCAACCTATCACATGACATGTGCTTATTTGTATTGTATGTTTGTTTTGTTTTGACGATGTACATTGTACAAGTCTCTAATAAAAGTTCTGTTCTGTTCTATAATGAAAGTTTCAGGAGAATTTGACACAGGGGCATTTTTAGGCATAAGGAAACCTGTCTCTTTGTTAACAGTTTATAAATCATTTGTCACTCTACGTATGTCACAAACAGGGGATGATAGTTTGACAATTAAGGCAAACTGCTGTCGATATTTTGTTCATATAGATTAATCTTTCAGACCAAGACTGGGCGTGTGACAGGTCTGAAATCCCGAATACTTCAGTTAATGGGTAGACAATCTAAAGGTAGACTATTTTGTGTTTATTAATTGTCTGATGGCAGTGATCTTTATAAAATAGTATAAGTTTGTAATGATATCAATATTAATTACATCAATATTAAAAGGTCAGGATTTTGGAATGTCTTATTGCTTACATCCGTTTTATTAGCGTCGTTTATATCATACGACATAATTCAGCAAGAAAACAACAGGAAATGTAAGTCATCATGTCAGAATGTACACCATTCGTTTATTGTTCAGTTAGATTGTAAAAACAAAGTTGTATTTACTATCAAGTATCATATTTTTTCAGAGAGCCGTCCGCGCGTAAGTAAACCAATTTCTGATTTTTCACTTATGTAAACTCTAGGTTTGTTTATCTTCATCAATTAAAAAAATTACAAAACTGTCACTCCACTCTACGTTACTCTAACAAGGGGAAAATTGTTCAATATTTTAAGATTCATTTCAGCTTGAAGCATATATTTACTCGTTCTCAATAAACAAGAATACATAAATATTTTAATGTCCAGGACGGGTAATCACTATTTCCCTGTTGAAACATTTCATGAGTTTTAATGTCTATTGTGTGGTTCAGGCGACGTAGCAGACGAATTCCATTACCACATGAAATGTTCCTTTTTTCATAACGAAAGAAAACAGTATATCAAAAGATATTTTTATGATATACCACATTCATTGAAATTCAAGGAACTATTGACTAGTATCTCTATTTTCAGCTAAAGAAACTTGTAAATTTATATCAATTTCTGTTGCAGACAGCAAAATAGTGTTCAATGAATTACGAACATAGCTGGGCTGAAAACCCACACAATAGTACCATCAATATTTAATGTTTGTCATGTGGTAATTTTACACGTATATCAATTATATCATTCTTTGCTAAAACACCCCTACCTTAGATTGGATAATATTCCAAGTAACATTTTGTAATCCGAATCATCTAATTTGAATTCAGTTTTCAGTCCGTGTTTGTCAAATAAGGTCAATACATATTAGGTCTAATGCTTAGCGTAATGTTTACAAATATGATATCATACTTTTTTGGAATATTCATATCATAGGTTTAACTGTTGTTCACAATACTATGTTATTTATAAAGCTTAATTTTATAGTGTTATAACATGGTATGCTCTTGTGTTGCTGTAATATGTAACTAGAGTTAATAAATTGATGTTCTGTTCTGTTCCGAGAGTGTCAGATCGTGAATCGAGATTATAACTTTATTATAACAAAACAATCTTATCTTACCGTTATTTTTTTAAATTTATTCACTGAACCATGAGCTGTATTTTGTTTTATTATTGTAAAGCGCATTGTTGAAATATGATAGGTATTATATATTAAAATGTCATTTCAATCTGATAACGTCGAACTATTCATTAGCAACAAATCGGTTTTAAACTAAGTGGTTTAATCAGAGTATCTATATGTTCATTTATCAATTAATCTTATTTTCTTTTTGTCTCCATTTTCCATCAGATCGCGTAATTCTAATTGTGTCAATGATAGATATATCATATAGATAATAATACAATGTAATGATACTGTTTTCATTTATGTCCACCAGTCTAAAACACTGAGACCTTTGTCGACTATTCTTCTGTAACTGGATTAGAAGTATATTATTTTATTACTTTATTTGTCTAGTCTCAGCAATACAAACGATGAATTATCTCAGTATAATAAATACATTATTAAACAAGTACTGCCTCTCCTTAGTTCAAAATAAAAAAATACGTATTTACTTAATACCTATTAGAATTGTATGGCCTTTGAGCATCATATAGTTTTTATAGAATAATTTTCAATGAAAAATAATGAATGAAATGAAGAAGTTTTTACTAACCAATTATTTACATATAAATTTTTGACACAGTTTGACATTTTCAACGAAAACTTATCGCTATCGGATTAAAGAAAAACATGCACTAACAGTAAGCTAATTATAAAGGATGTTTCGCTTGGCTATTCTTCCCACAATTACCTAGCATTTAATGCTTAATGTTTAAAAAAGTATTTTCTTTTCATGATATTACTTTTTACTATTGTATCTGATCTTTAAAACACTGATATAAGACAAATAAACGGTCATACGGTGGGGCGTATTCAGCATCTTTCAAACTGAACCGTGATTCTACTGACTTTGGGACAGGGATATCAAGCGTTCTTATCTAAGTATTTCCTATTTCTCCTATCGACCGAAATTCAAGGGAAGCTATTTTAAAAATTAGGCCTTGAAAGCCGGCAATGCGTCCTATACAGATCTTGAAAACAGAGTGACTGCCATACGTAGCAACATTAAGCGTGTAATATTTTATTCCATACTAGTAATTAAATGTCCCATATTGTGAATTAAGGCTTGGTCTCGTAAATTAATGTTCACAGCTAAAAATGCGGTTATCATAACAGTTCGAAGTAAGTTGTTCGGTAAAACAAATATCATGAAATTGCGAAACGTATTGTTTCGAAATTTGTACATGCAGTTTTTGTTATCAACAATTGATCCTCTCGATCGTTTATGCCTGAAGCAAAAGTTGATACCGAGTTGTACATAAATGATGAAAATTCCTAATTCATTGTATGACATTATACGAATAAGATATCAATTAGCTTTTAATTTTAAACGAATTGATCTATGATTTATGTTGAATGTCTTGCCAACTATTAATCTTGTTTAAAAAAACTATAACAACCAATGCGTCTCTCACAAACACCAAGAATGAAAACACTTCCATATATTCATACGCATTATGTCAACAATTATAAGCAACATGTAGAGACAGCAGAAACACACTAATTCAAAACCATTCATTATACCGCCTTGACTTGAAACATTCATATGGCATGAAAATAGATCCAATTGTTAAGTTCATCTTAAAGATGTCATTCAGTGTCGCTAGAAATTGACATA
Source organism: Lutraria lutraria (assembly GCA_964023205.1). Taxonomy (NCBI): domain Eukaryota; kingdom Metazoa; phylum Mollusca; class Bivalvia; order Venerida; family Mactridae; genus Lutraria; species Lutraria lutraria. Next base: position 22,700,475 of record OZ026849.1, read on the forward strand.
TTTGGCGGTTTCTAATTGAATGAATTGTTTTGAAAGACGATTATAAACTATACACAGATTGTGTGTTGTCCCTAACATAAAAATGTGAAAACAACGGTGTATTTCACTGAAACCGTAAGTCATAGATGGAGCATTCCATTACGAACATAGTTGTCACATTATTTTCTTTAACATAAAATTCTTGTTTTGCTGTTTTGAAGGTGAATGATGTCGAAAACACTTTTACTGCTTTGCCTGTGTATCCAGGTAAGCTTTAAATTGTTCATTTATGTTTCATAATTATAATAAAACAGAAATTACTATGCCCAGGACCAGGCTTATTCTATTGATTAAATTGGTTTTATATCCGATGTACACTTTGTTACAATAGTAGTACACTACGTCATCGAGCACCTGCTAATGGATACACATCGTACACTTTGCGGATTATACAGCTGGATGTTCAATTCATACCTAGTCTCGTGCCTGAGTCATCTCGATCCCACAAAACAGATATTCAATATATTCAATATTCCTATTCTGACCAGAACAATTTGATCTGATCATTTCATCCGCACTCTAACTCATTCCTCACGTGTAATAATTTGTAGGACATGCGTCTGGTACTAGTCCGACAAAAGACGATGCCAAGGAGGGAAGTAGTAATGATAAAAAAGGACCAAATCGAAGAAAACAATATCCTGGTCTCGATGGCGAAACTGATCCTAATATGGGGGCATGTGGTGGCTATAAAGATGATTCTGGCAATTCATCAGACGATAGTTATAATAGAACGAATAGAACACAGAGCAACTATCCTCATCGAAACAGTAAAAGGTGGAAAGCAAAGTGGATGATAGGTTGTACACATTTAGTCTGATAATTATATTATCATGACTTTTGTTTAAAGTAAAGAATCTAGCAACACATACATGTATTTGTCAAGTTGCATGGCAAGGGGTTGTTGCCTAATATGTGATGTCGGGTCATTCTGTTTTGTACGTAATATACTGAATAACAAAACTGATTTATTTATTAAAGAAAGTTAGATGAAATTAAATTCCCGTTTGAGTGGATATGGTTATAGAATTCATATGACAGCTAAGTTTGGATCTGAGGTTCTTGCCGTACTTTCATTATGTAAATACACACTAATGATAATTTGAACTTTCCTTTTAGATACATCAGTCTGGAACGACTGCATCCAAAGTAAGGATATTAATAAGATTGATGACTTATTGCTAAGGAAGAAAATACCAAACAACAAGTTATTGAGTAAGGCCAAGAAGATATTTGACATGAAATATATACGAAGGATATGTGATGCAATATGTCAATACGTAAAACAACAGTCAAGTGATGTCCTCTATGTCTATCCAACCATTTGTGAAATACTAGACCGAGGAGAAGCACCTATAACATTTGTTGTCATCAGTAGAAAACATACCAAACTCGGCAATGAATTCAAACTACATGTCAAACGTCTAGATGGTCCTGCAAATCAAGAAAACAAGACTATTAAACAACGTGAAAAAGAAACGAGGATATTCGAAGACGAAAACAATACAGAATTGTCCAAGGTAAAAAAATACTTGCGGGAACATTAAAAAAAACTGATGAAAAAGCATACAAATGTATGTAGAATTTCTTACAGTGGGTTTAAATCTGTTCAATACGGCAATGAAGACGAGTCCATGAAGAAGGTCTATTGCATCACATTTTATGTATATGCCAAAGGTTTGATTCCTCTGGGAGAGAATAAGTTGCCATCAACGGTGTCTATTGATGGATATGAATCACCGGTCGATGTTCGAGAGGGATTCGTCGAGTTATTCGGAGGTAATGACGGTCCAAATGACATTCTAAATAATCTAAGAATGGGGTGTTCAATTGGAGGTGACACTAACTCAATTGAAAAGAACATACATGGGACACTTGGAGGATTTTTTGAATTTGGTGAAGCAGATTTCTGTTTTTCATCTGCGCATGTTTTCCTGACAGCAAATGAAATGACAAAAGAAAAACAGTCGCTTGAAACAGACGGCTGTATCAAAAACGTTTACCAACCACATGACGTTTATCATAAGTCGTTCGGTAAATGTCGAATGGCTGTCTACTCCGAAGGTGGAAATGGAAAAACTGGTGTTGATGTACTATCAATTCATATAGAAAACAGGAATCCAAACTCTGGAGATTTTCCTAAGAGTGATGAAGGTTTGATTCATGTTTGATTAGCTATTGTCACTTTATAACATTTCAATTTTAATTTGTTCGTCATATCATCTTTTATTCATTAGAACAACTTTCCATGCTTTTAAATTCGATTATTTTCAAATATTATTCAATCAGTTTTAAAGCACTATACTGTAGCTAAACAGGCTTTCAAGCGTACCTTATGCCATGCACGTATTACAATTTATTCGAGTTGCTATTGCTACACCTGCAGTTTTAAGTGTAATATATTTCTCACTTTCATTAATTAACATACATGATTAATTATTGTATCAATATTGTTTTAGATATATCATCTAACAAAACATACTCTACTGGAAAGGTGTATAACCGTGATGAGATACGTAATTTGTTAGAGAAGAAGAATCGTTGTGTTATGAAATACGGATGTAGTACTGGATGGACAACAGGCACGTTTCGGTTGGATGGAGCAGTATTTCGAGCGCCACATCCTGAACAAGATGGGGAGACACAATTTAACATATGTTTACACAATCAGTTTGAAATACAAAGCGATACTGAGAATGGCTTTGCAGCGAAGTCGGATTCAGGTGCGCTTGTATTCATGGAAGACAACAATGAGCTTGTTGCCATAGGAATGGTGGAAGCTGGAATGGCAAACGATATTTGTTTTGTTACTCCACTCGATGAAATACTTGAAGCCTTAGGACTGGACTCAAAATCTGGTTTAAAGAAATTTAATATAGGAGTAAATGCGATTGTTCCTGATGAGTCAAGTTTGTCATTGGACGCTACGTCAATAGATCAGGAAGAAACAACACTTCGTGTAGATCAAGTCACATCAGATGTTAAAAACATAAAAGAAGAGTTAATTGTCGTTAAAGGAGACATACGTGACATAAAAGGAGACATGAAAAGTGGTTTTGATGACATGAAAGGAGGTATTGATGCAATCCTGAAGAAACTTAAGTGAAAACAAATGAGAACAAGACCAGAAAAAGTAAAGCAAACATTGCAGAAACATTTTCATGTTACAAACGTCACGAAATAAACCCATTTACTACATATTGAAACTACATGTAATTGCGAAGAATGAAAGTTGTCAGCTTGTTCGTGGATAGTATGTCTACTCTGTTCATTTTTATTGTTCGGTACGAACAATAAAGTTATTACCATTTTTCAACAATCGCTCAGTTTTCAGTTTTTCTGCATTCCGAACAGCTATCATTAACCTAGCTTCCGCCTGAGAATATAGTTCCGATATTTCAATTCAATGGCTAACTACATATTCAAATATATCTTGCATATAAGTCAAAATCATTTGGCTATGCAATGTCGTAAACGAGCAAAACAAATCAGTCGTAAAAAATCTAAACAATCCTCTCCCTCGGACTACTACAATACTTACTATCAGTACACACATTTCAAGAAAGGATGACGTCATAATTCTTGTGCTGTATATGCTAATTTAGTCTGGTACCTAGCTTCTCTTGTAAACGTATCTAGAAGTCATCATTGAATTCACGGACGATGCGATCAACCAGATATTTAAAAAAGTGATTCATCGGGAAGTTTTAATCGATTAATTCAATGCTTATAATGTGTAACTTTTTCTTCGAGCATGTCTTCATGTATGATTTATTACATTCTGCATAAGTTGAGTATTCAAAGAGGCAGGTAATATAGACTATATAATATTATGCTAATTGCTGTCACTACTTTTGGTGATCAGTTGGGAAACATAAACAAAGTACTGAAAGCACATGGAACGGGAACAACTGTAACAACTGCATAGCGGGTGTAGAAAAGCGTTCGTAGTACTTAAGTCTGCATCAAAATGCATGCGCGAACTATCGTTCGTTTTCCAAAACTCACCCTATAAAGAAATTCAACTTTTGACTGCTTTGTATTTCCGAACAACAGCAGAATCTTCAGAGCTTTGATTATTTGATTTTATTCATTGATGTGGGTATCGTACGTTTGCAAATTCATTATCTACCTGTTGAATTATTGGTGTGCATAGAACTTGTCCATGTATTTTCTAAAGCATCGACGGTATTGAAAATTTGTAAAAATATAGTCCAGCGTAATTTAGTAAAATATTTTGACCAAGGCTGTTTAATTTAAGTTTTCATCATGAAGTACAGTGACAATCAAGAATTATCAATCGGTACGAACGATAAGTAAGTGATGTGCTTGTGTGTGTGTGAGAATTCATTATTTTTATGTAATTATAACGTGCATAACCTTTCGTTGGTAACATGTTGTTCCATTTTGCTTTATTGTTGTGATGTGCCACGTCATAATGTGTTGTGCCATATAAAAGATAGTGTTTGTCCGAAACTTATACTATACTTTTTCCCTTATATACTTTGCTATTTTGAAGTTTATCTTGTTTATGTTTTTCACATTTTTGCAATTGTATGATTTTAGATATGATTGTATTTTTTGGTTAATATTTGTGCATGTTAAGGATTTGTGTCCATGAAGTAATTATGCCTGAGCGACTTTGTTTTATTTACAGTTGCAATATAGTACGTGTAATTACAGAATTATTGCTCCAAATGTATAACATGTCGATATTTTTGCAATTTTTCATGTTGCCTTTGCTTGATTGTCCACGAGATGTGATAGATCATACAAAATAAGCAACCTGTTTTTATTATGAAATGCATGTGATATATTGTTCATTTTTGATCTCTGGTTAGCAATCTGTACATTTTAATTACAAAAAAATACACGAATTACATAAACACCAAATGGCATCTGAAGTTAACTTTATATAAGTACTTGATTTCTGTAATGTGTATTATGCTTTTAATATTAAGGAAATTTGTGTTTTGTTTTTATCGGATTTCAACTTGTACTTTGTGTTCTTAATTTTGAAGTATGTGAACTAAAATAAATTATATTGAAGAAACTTAGAACTCTGTGTTCCGTAATCAGTATCACGATCGACAATAATCAACAACAGTGAATTGGAGCACACTTTACAATCCACAGATAGGTGACTATCGTGACACCGTGGTCATTGAACACATTAAGGTCTTAAACGAATATACATCCATATTTGTAGATCTTAATATGTGTATCAATGGTGTTCTTAACGACTTCAAGTGGCTTAGTCTCTCTAAGTTCTGGTTCTTTAACATCATGACACCGTAATTGTTACGTAATAATCATACATGCTTAAGTTATAGAAAATTCGTGCATTTGTACACAATATACAAAATGAATCAAAAAGGAACTACACAATTTTTCAAACAAGTAGTCTCTTGTGAAAATATAAAATATCTTAGTTATGGATGTCACGTTCTTCTGTATTATGATTCAATCGAAATTTCCTTATTTTATTAAAAAATGTACCATGGTGAGCTTTTAGGATCGGACTGTGTCATTCGACCGTCCGTCGTCAACATTTTTTTAAAGCAACATCTCCTCCAAAACCACTGGCTAAATTTCAACAAATCTTCACAGGGATGTTCTTTGCTTAAAGCTATGCCAAAGCTGTTCAAAGAATTCCATTCCACGCAGGATTTTAAAAATCTTCTTAAAATAAACCGTAAGGGTAGGGTTTAGATATTTAGTATGAAGCATCATCTGGTAGACCTCTACCAAGTTTGGTCAAATTATTACCCTGGGGTTAAAATTGGCCCCCGCTCCAGGAGTCACTAGATTTTACATTTAATTCTATAGGGAAATATACAAAAAATCTTCATAAAAACATGAAGGCCAAGAGGTTAGACATTTGGTGTGTAGCATTGCCTATTGAGCCGCTACCAAGTTTCTTAAAATCTTGACCTACTGAGTGAAATTGACCCCACCCCGTGGGTCACTTGATTGTACATAGAAAAATCTTTAAAATGTTTTTAACAATAAACTGAAGGCCTAGAGCTTAAATATTTGCAATGTAGCATTAGCTACATTTTTGTTGTTGACATTTGAGACATTATGGACACTTTGTATTGATTTACAAACCTCACTGGTGTCCAATGGAATTTCATTATTTTTTCAGTATAAGGCCTAATGGATAATTGGCCATCAGTGAGATTAGGCATATATTCATCGCCCTCGTTATCAGAGCACCTTACAGTGTTTCAAAGATATATATATATTATTTGCATAAGTGCTCGTACTTTTATTCAAAGCATTCACACTTACATTGTAGATACATATATTGTTTTCCATAAGATAAGTTTCTACTTCAACAAGAAAGCTAACAAACAACTCATCTACATAGCTTTGTAATTCTCTGAAAGGGACTGGTTTCTGACCGACTCTGTTTTAATGGTGATCTTTATAAATCGTGCAGCCATCAAACTTGGCACTAGTTTGGTGAAAATGCTCGCGATATAGTCTTCATTGTCAGAATTATGCACAAGGCAGGGTAGGATATTGGTGGGTGTTTATGATAATTTAGGTATTTTAATGTGTTAGGATCCTAACTGCCATTTTTTCTGACTGTATTTGATCAACGCTACACAAAAATGTTAATATTAAAAAATAATATAGTAAAGCCTGATTGTCCTTCTTTATTTAATAGTTACCTCGGACACTATGATTTATTTTACATTTTTTTAATGTAAGAGTTAATTAATTATTGCCCTTGTTGAAAATAGAAAAATATTAATTTCTTTAGATATTGCACGGTGACCAATATTTTTCTTTATCAAATTATATTGATATTGTGAAATTGCCTCTTTTCACCATGATGGTCTTTTGTCTTTAAATAATCTTTGAAAAATGCGTTACTCTCATAGACTTCAATGAAAATTTAAGGATTGTTTTTGAAAAATCTCATCGCATTTTTAATCATTTACCATCATCGAAACATATAAAACTTATATACATTTACAAAATCTGTCTGCCCTTGATTTTGAGACGAAATTTTTGGGAGTTAGGATCCTAATACCTTAATTGAAAGACATTATCATTTGTACATTGACTTGTTTCACTACATCTAGGCGAGGTAACTCTTGCCCGGACTGGTTCCATACGTCATGAAAGTTTTTATACTGTTCATCCAGTTACCTCCCCTATTGTTTACACGCCATTTGCAAACATTTTTAACAACACGTAACTTAAACGAAAACTAACAGGTACTTTGAAGTTTTTACAACCTTTACCTAGTTCATTTGGACGTTTATTGAGCCGTTTTGCGCGTTGTAACAATTTTCCCTGTTTTTGTTATATATTTTCTTCTTTACTATTTGAAATGTAACAAATATTGAATAATTGATTAAGATTTGTGATATGTGTTTGTGTAAATTTGTTCCGGAATAGGCAGCTTTTTCTTTATTTAGTTGTATAGCTTTTAAAGGTCCCCTTCTATTTTATTTGAGATCCAGTGTTCTCAATAAGTTTGTGGCCAACAGGCTCAAAAGGTAAACTAACAGGCCTGCTGGGGTCCAGGCATTTTTCCTGCAATATCTTTAAAATCTTTGAGACTTCTAACCGGCCCAAACTTCTAAGTCAGTAAGTGGCTAAATCGGCTGGCAGCCGGTTGTTATCAAGAATCCTGGAAATCATGCAATTTTCCACAAATTTCATTCCCAAAATTGATTTTGTGGAGAATTTTTCCACTGAAAGAATAGGCTTCAAGTTCAACCGCTATTTCATCCCCATTATTAAGGCCTTCCCCAAAAACAAAGAAAATGGCTGATCGTATACATCAACACATTAAAAATCACTAAAATTATTTAAAAAAAATAATTTTGTGAAGATACTAAAAACCTACATTGGAGGAAAAAAATAGAAATTAGGGTTATATAAATAACAATTAATGTAAGAAAGCAGTAAAGCTTTGCACACATGATCAGCGTCACTGTTACGCAGAAGCGGTCATAACCATAGTCTTTTAGTTTTGTTGTTTTAGATAGATATTTATATAATTTACTAGGGATGGCATTGGAAGGATTTCAGGAGACCCTTGGAGGAAGTTGGAAACTTCTACGGAACGAAAAGTTTGATGACTATCTTGGAATGATGGGTAAAAGTTGAATTCTTTTGTCTTACATTAAAACAAAGACTTCAGGCCCCTAGCTGCACTTTAAGGGAAGGGGCCCAGGGCCCTTAGGTAGGGGAATTTCGCGTCATTTTGAGGAAAAGGGGGATTCTTTCAATTGCCTTTTAACCCTGCAATTAACTTTTTAAGCTTAAAATAGCTGTATTTAAATATATTACGTACATTAATGTACAATTAATCAAAGGTTAACAACTTACGATCAACCATTTAAGCCAAAAAAAAAATTTTTTTTTTTTTTTTTTGAGGGGATTTTTTATAAAAAATACAGGAAATAAGTATATTATTTTAGGAGGGGATAGGGGCCGAATTCGACCCCAAAAAACGTCAAATGACGGCCCTGAAAGAAAACAATTGGTAGTACATGTACTTGGAAATGTCTATGTAGACTCTAACAAATCAAGTGGATTTTACTTATATTTTGACTGACTCGGCATTCTTAATTTGTGACTTAATACATAATAACTATTTAGTAATTGCAATTGTTAAAAAAAATTTTTTAGCCAACCATACAAAATATCATAAATATTTGCAACAGCTGCTATTATGGAGGAGTTTGATTAGCTTGAATTTAAATATGTTGCGGTTTGCTAAATTAAAAGGCATTAATAGTCTTTCTGAAGATAAAGGAAAAAGTTCATGTGTTAAGGCCATCCTTAAAAAATGTTTTGTTTGCAGTAAAGCTACCTGAGTACTCACCAAAAAAGCCCTATCCAACTTTTTTTGGCCTCTTGGATAAAAATGTTGTTTTACTTTTTATAATTCATTGTTGGAATGCTATATTGTGTTCAATATAAAAAATGAATTTTAAAAACAAATTATTTCCTTTGCAGCAGAACCACTCTAAACTCAAATTTTCGACCTGGTGGTCTTTTTCAAGAGCTATGATGCACTAACAATTTGTCTACATTTTTAGTACAGCTTAAAACTTTGCATTGAAAAAGACCGCCAGGTCGAAAATTTGAGTTTAGAGTGGTTCTGCTGCAAACGATATTGTGATCCCCTTTTAGGGATATATTTATACTAGAAATTATTACCTACTTATCTACTCAATGAAAATTCTCTGGGAAGTGTTACTAAAAACAAACATTTTTTCTATTTTTTTAGGGGTGGCCTGATTTGTTTAGTGTTGCTTATTTTGCTTTTTATGGACCATTTTAGGTATTGGTTTTTTAAAAAGAAAATTGGCATGTGCCTTTACAACAGTGGTAAAATTACAAACGATTGATGATGACAAGATACATATTGTATCGAATGGCCCTAAGTACTCTGAAGATACGTGTACAGTCGATAAAGAATTTGTGGAGTCAGATCCATTTGACAACAGTGTTAAGGTAGGTTTTTTTCATTGTGAAGTGTCCCTGATTTGTTTCTGTTTGCCTCAAGTTGAAATGATTTTTGAAGAATATGTAGCTTACTGTTCCGTTTTGAAGATAGATTCGGCTACTTAATGTCAAAACGAAACGTAAGCATACACAGTCATGCACTTATCAGGGAACAAGCTTGGCTGAAAATTTAGAGAGGCTTCCCTTATTCCTGCTCTCAGATTTTGGAGAAGTTTGAAAATTTTGGAAGTAGTGGTGAAAAATGAGTATGACTAGTTGACTATGTAATGCAAGGAAATGTCAACTTACTGCAGTTTGCCTGCAAATGAGACAGCAATACAATGTAATAAAATTATCATGAAATGCAACGTCTTGTGCTGTTTTAAACAACGGAGAGTTTAACTGACAGGTAGTGTAAGGCATATCAGTTTACATAGCCCAACCCACAAATACTCGCTGGTATACCAGCAGATGTTACCCCGGCGTTTAAGTACTAGAACTTGAGAAATGAAATTCTGATGGTTTGGGACTGAGTAATAAAGCTACTAATGAAAAGAAAAATAGCTTCAATGCAGCTTTAAGTTCCCTTTTTTCATTACAAAGGTCAAGGTTACATGGGATCCAACCACAAAGGTGATGAGAACTGAGGCTATTCCTGTGGATCCTAAGAAAGGAAAACATGCAATTGTTGAAAGAAAAATTGAAGCTAATGGGGAAATGTTAATGGTAAGACTTAGGCTAAAAAAAGTTTGTTTGTAGTGCTCCTACCCAAAATTTTAGCACAGTGATTTTTTTATTATGTCACGATAGTAATAAAAAGTGCCACCAAAAATTTTTATGTTTTTCATTTGCTAGGATTTTCGTGAGTAAGTCGGAGCACTCATATAAGGTTTTGTTTATTAAAGTGACAGGGTCAGCCAAGTTGGCTTATGAGACACCTATCTTTTTGTGCGCACAGTACCTCTCGATGCCAGGTTCCTGTCTGTGATAGGCCTACAGTAACCCTTATTTAACATTTTTGCAGCTAACCTACCTATCACATCAGTTCTAACCAAGTCTCCATTGGGGTTCGAACCTTTATTCTCCCGCACTGAAGGCAGACACACTACCACTCGGCCTCTGTTGTGATATTTTAACTCCTTTTGTTTGTAAAAATAGAAGAAAACAGTCGTAACTTACGGTAAATAAATGTCCCTTGCGGTAACATTGAGATTTTAAAATAACAGCTTTTTTATTTAAGGAAATTACTCTACCAAATGACAATTTTGTCTGCAAACGTTTCTTCAAGCGAGATAATTCTTGAAGACATGGAGCGTGAATCTTTTGACTTTACTAAAAGATGAATGAAGTATTTGATGATGCTTCTAATTTCTTGTTGAACCATTTATACTTTAGTCTTAGGGATTTCCTGTGAAGGAATTGTGATAATTGATTTACTGAGGCGTAAAATTTAATTGTTTGTTTCTTGTTATCCGACCTACTGTATTTTTCCCAGCAACCCTAGATTTTTAATAAGGCCTGAGGAACGGTACATCAACTTCCTCATTTATTTTACTTTTCCGCTCACTTTCAAGAACAAAAAAAATCCCCTACCTTCTCTATTTTTAATGTCGGAGCATGTTACCAGAAACAAACAATTAATTTTTAGGCCTGAGTGATTATTACGAAGAAATCCGCACAATGTAATATTGCTGAGCTATTAGTTAATAATTTTTTTGCTTGCTTGTTTTGTGTTATCAGATCTGTCTCAATTGCATTGATCTCTCTTTGCTATATCACAAGAAAGCCTTTTACATGTACATGCACTGAACTGAAATCCAAATGTACCACCTACTGACTGCGTTTCTGAGTTCATACAAACTTGAAAACTCCTTGAATTTTAGGCTGTTGGATGAAAACTCATTAAATTTTAGAATAACTCCTTGATTTTTTTATATCTTTAAAAACACCTTGAATTTTTTGCCTGTCTGGCTGTACAAACCTTGGATATGGTTTCAAGCGTTTATTTTTTTACCTTTATAATTGAGTTTACTATAAGTTTTCTTGCATTTTATGCAATTTTAACACACATATGCAGTTATACTGTGTAATATTATCGTTATTACTCATGATGTATTTCAGGGTATTGCTAATTGTTAGAATTTATTTTGGGAATGTTTTTTTTGTGTGCATTATTATGACTATATAGAATATATATATGTGTACTTTTTCTTTTAGGGTTTTGATAAAATTGAACAAATGCATCACAATTATGATAAACATGTACATGTACCTCAGTATTTGATATGTTTACATTTCATTTTGAAGTATTGCTCATATTGTATGGTTTTGAATCGATTTTTACATGAATTTTTACTACATGATTTTATGTACCGAGAGCACAGTAAAACCTCGATAATCCGAACTCGGATTATCCGAAAATCTGATGTTATCGGAAATGACTTTTCGGTGCAGATTTTTCCCAGGATATTTCAATGCAAAACTAACTCATTTATCTGAATCGTGTTATCCGAACCCATGGATTATCCGAAATAATATTTTGGTCCCGTCCTTTTCGGATCATCAAGGATTTACTGTATTTTCAATATAAATACATTTATACATTAACGTATTATATTGTACATGTTATTGACTTAATATTGTTTTGTTACTGTGCCATTTCATTCATTCAATGTATTATGAATATAAATAATGTACAGTGGAAACCACTGATTTGGACTTGACGGGACCAGGGGCTTAAGTTTGGTTGTGCCGGTTTTCCGGGTTATATTTAGAAAAGGCCGGGTTTGCTTTCAACTAGAAATATTCTTTGGTGTTTATATGGAAGATATTAAATTAACAAATTCAGCAATCAATTTTTTCCGGTTAAACAGGTTTTCCCGACCGTAGTATGGCAATTTCTTAAGAACCGGATCGGAGAGATTCATTTGTATTGCTGGTTTTTACTGAATTTCTGTCAGTAAGGAAAGGGTCACTTCCCTCGCTGTACTTGGGACACTCTCAGAAATTTGGTTGATAATAAACAGAAACATTCCTGTATTCATAATAAAATTGCTTGCTTGTTATGCATTTGTTAAGAAAAAATACCATGTTTATACTAACACACCCTTTGTAGGGTCAACTTGTACAATCTGGTTATTTCTACATCTTTAGTCGGAAAGGTCGCCATATGTCCCTGGTGCGACGTTTAAACCTTGGAGAAAAAACAAGAGCGCTGCGAGCGGAGCCAATGCTTGTCTGTTCACCGCCTCAGAGAGATCTATTCACCTATGAAGTTTCATGTTGCTACATGTACCTCTTATAGTTTCTGAGTTATGAGCTATGTTCAAGTTTTTGCACGCTGCAGGCGCAGCAGTGATCACAATAGCTTGAAATTTTCTTCGAAAAAAGACGAGCTAAAATGTAATAACAAGAGATATTATGATACCCCAGCATACATTGGGGTATATTGGAGTCACTCTGTCAGTTAATCGGTCGGTCCGTCTGCATAAAGTTTGTGGAGCGACCTACTTCCACATTTTTTAGGCTATTGCAATGAAACTTGAAACATGTTATCACCATGAAGTGTAGCTGTGCAAGACACAATTTTCATGACCAGCGATTCACTCATTGCAGAGTTATGTCCCCTTGAACATAGCCGTATAGTGTACTATTGCAGTATTAGTGTCAAAGCGGCAGCGGGGTATTAGTCACCTCTGTGACAGCTCTAGTTCATTATTTGGACTTCTCAGCTTTTCAAGAAGAAAGACAAACTCACAAGCTACAAAATCATCATATAAAGTTTAATTTATTAACATTATGATTATATTTCAGTACATAGACATGATAACAGTATGATGTATGGTAACATGGGTGCAAAATATGGTTTAAGGTCTTAGGATCCTAACCCCTAATTTTTCTGATGTATTTGCTCAATGCTACACAAAAATGTTAGTATTACAAATAGTATCGCCTGAATGTCATTATTTCTTTGATGGTTATATCGGATGCTATAAAAAAATCAACATTTTTTTTAAATGTAAGAGTTGTTGCCCTTGTTAAAAAGAGAAAAATATAAATTTCTTTATATATTGCATGGTGACCTATATTTTTTGTTATCAAATTATATTTCTTTTTACCATGAATTTTCATTGAAATTAATCTTTGAAGAGATACTCCAATGGCCTTCAATGAAAATTTAAAGGGAGAACAACTCAAAGAGAGGTCTTGCTTTTGAAAAATTTCATGGTGAATCATTTTCTATTATGGAAACCTATAAATATTATAAAGAATTTCCAAATCCATCTGCCTTATTTTTAGATAGTAATTTTGGGCGTCAGGACGACCTAATACCTTAAGTACATGTACTTAAAGATATATGTATAAACAAACAGCTGACATCATTTTATACAAACCAGTCTTCAAAAGTACCATGTAATGGTAAAATAATTATTGAAAAGACTGACATGTTATAGATATAACATTATAATTACTGTCGTCATGAAATGATGTACGCATGAAAAATTTTTCTCACACGAATAATATTGTATAAATCGAATATAATATAATGACATATTATACAGAAGTTTTTTTTCACAATTAATACGGGCAGCAAAATGATTTCATAGTAAAAACATACCAGTGGTATACAACTCCGTATATCCATTAACTTAATAATAAATGTGTCAAGCGAAACAAAAAATGAAATTGAATGCATGTCAAACCAATTATTGTTTAATCCTTAACTGGACACGCCTTGTCATTATTACATGAAAAGAAATTAAAGTAAATCAACAATCTATGATAAAATGTTAGCTCTCATGTAATTCTTGGAAAGCAGCATATAAAGGCATGTGAGTGCACCAACACTAAATATATCTATTTCGGTTTAACGCTGTTTTTCAACAAATTTCAGTTACTGTATTATCATTAATTTGCGTAGGGGTCAATTTTTGTATTTTTTACTAAAATGGCTATTCCGTGGTGACATAAATTCGTGGATTTTGATTTTTGAAAAGAAATTAAAAGAATATTATGCCTTATCTCTGCATTTAAATTTGTGGCGATTAGATTTCGTGGATGAGCCGACCCATGAAATTAAATCCCAGAATTAAATTATTCTACAGTATATATTACGGCTGATTCATTATTCTAACCAGTACTAACTTACCCTTCTACGTGTATCTGGTAAATTCTCCATATGTTGCGGACAGGAATCAACATTTTTGTGAATTAAATTTTAATGCTGCGAACGAGAATCGACGGACACAAATCACACCCATGATATAAACTATTTGTACGATGAAAGAATGTGTCCTATATTGTTCTTGAAGGTAATTTTCTGGAGACAGAACACACAATCAGTGGAAGAGCGTTGAAATGGAGAGGGAACCTGAAATATCTTAACCCGAATTACAAGCCCCGGGTTTCAAGAAAGAATGTACAAAATATGAACTTATATATTAATGATTCTTCTAGTAGAAAATGATTAATTTATAAAATTACATGTAAATGAAGATGCTACAAAAAAAAAACACGAAACAATGAATAATAGACTGATCCATAGACTTTAATCTTAAGTAAAAAAATCTGCGTTTCATATTCTGCTCAAAATACAAAATGACAATTTAAATCATAAATCAATTTGTTCAAATATAGCATAATAGAGGCTGACTGGGCATGCCCAACTGTGTCGACTCTTAAATAAAGTCCTTACTTACTAAAAAGGGATTTTTCAGCAATGGACCCTTAAAAAAGCATATGGTATGGCAGTTATATTTCACCATTTATCATTTAAATTCATGTCCACAGATATTCAATAAATTTGGGAATTATGACATTGCATAGAACAAACCAATGGGAGAGACACTATACAACAATAATTCGAGGGTTCAACGCAACAGCGTCGTAACTCATATGGAAATAAGAACAAGTTACGACAGTGTTGCGCTGCGCCTCGATTATGCTAGAGAAAAGATGCTTTATTTAAACACAGTACAACCTCTGTAGAACAACACCCTTTGGGAGCTGCATGTATTGATCATAATTTAGAGGTGTTTACTCTACAGAGGTTAAACTAACGGTAAATACCAGCTAAGGGAAATTTTGATGGTGTTGTTATAGAGAGGTAATACTGTATATATGCATAAATTAAACTTTGTAATTATTATGCAAAGATCTTTTCCGAAAGACAGCAACAAACATATTCGCCTATTACAACCACAATTATTTTTTTGGAACAGTGATTTTTAAAATATTTTGCATTTGGATCAGACCAACTTTTCATTAAAAAAAAAAAAACTTCAGCAATAGGTAAGATATTTAACAAAAAAATAAAATGAACAAAACCAAAAAAATATACTATATAAAAGTATTCCAGAAGCAACAGAAAAAAAGAAGTATGCATGTACAAAAAAAGCAAAAAGTAACGAAATGTCCAGCATCTCATGTTTCCCGGGAAATTGCACCAGTCTATATATACATCATACTACAACATACATGTATATAGTATTTTAAGTCCAAATTGAAAAGCAATACAATTATAATGGAATCAGTACAAGAAAAGAGGATGCTATCTAAAGTCTATTGTACATGGGACTGTGAAAGTTAAACATTTCGAAAAACTGGAAATCTTAACCTCTGTGTGGTGGAAACAATAGAATACAAAGCCAGCATGTACCAGACCTGCAGAAAGACTCGGAAATTCTGGCACTCCGGCCGAAAACTTTCACCTATGATAGTAAATGAGAATAAAAAATCCATAGCTTACTGAAATATATATCTCTTCTTGTAATACTAAATTTGAGTGTAAATATTTAAGTGTCTCCGAAGGCATTTAATGGGATATACAATTATATATGGTACAATGATTTTCAAAAAATCAAATCAAGGACAGATAACATCCTCTATTTAATCATATCAACATTCTATAATTCCTTTCCAACAAAATACAATTTCTATAAACATACAGTACATGAGTGAGTGAAGCTCAGCTTTCGTCAAAAAAGACGACAAGAGAGAGATAGGGGGGTGGGGTTAGATAGATAAATAGGTAACAATAGTCTTATAAACAGAGACTAATAAGTTACGTAAAATTTCCTATGAACAAACAAACAAACACAAATAATCAGAAAATAATAATTACATTCAAAATCATCTGGAATGAAAACATCTGAGTTACTACAACTTATATGAACTACCCTCGTAGAAACAAAAAACGACTAAACAACAACAAAACAAACAAAAAAACATGAATGGGGTGGGGTGAATTCTTTAACAGCAAAAATCTTTGATAAATCCATTTCTTGTAAAATCATCTAATCTCGCTAAAAACTAATCAAAATTTGCACTGAAAATTACGGTCATCTGAAAGTTACAGTAAGGAAAGATAACTCTTCATTGTTTTAAAAAGCAACACCTTTAATAAACTGGTTCCCATTGTCTCTGTCTGTCTGTACTTGCACTGAAACATCGAACGGGAACCAGTTTATCACTTTAACAGAAACTAAAAAGGGAGATAATTCACTGTGATGGATAGACCACTCACATTAGTTACTGCCCTTTAAACTAACAGTACATTAAAAATAACACAGTCACAAGGTTATACTGTCATCTAACACATGGATATATAACTGAAAAAGAGAAAGAAAGTTGAAAGCCAATAGCTTCATGTGTTTCGGACTATTAACGTAACTGAAGAGCTTTTTTCTTACGTCCCTCGATCATTATTGTCTTATATTCAACACAAATATAGCCAATTATTTATAATATTACATTCAAAAATACACACATACAACCATCTTTTGACATCAGAAGACTTTTAACAATCTTAATGCAAAAATCCCGTCTATTTATAATTTAACAACACAACAATAAATTATAATACAAAGAAGTCCCCCCCCCAAAAACCACCGCAGGATTTCTTAAATCCACAAATTTCAAGAAATCAATTATTAAATGTATTTTGGAATTTAAGGCCTGATAAAAAAAAGCGTGTTTCTAGGTTACTTGCAAACAAAAAAGTAGTGCAGGAAGGTCGCAAAACATTTCTATTTTTTTTGTAACAATATTTTGTAGTTATGAATTGTCCCCAAAAAGCATTTTTGTATAACGCAGTTAATTAGAAAGATAAGGGTCAGCAATATAAAAGGGCCGGTCATATAACCAGAAACTCGCCATTTTTTTCAGGCCTAATAGTTAAGCAGTACATTGTCTTTTAATACTAGTATCATATCAAAAACAAGCCGACATTAAAACTTCAAAATAACATCTTACAATTTTTCAAAGCACTCCTCTCATAATTAACATCTACCATAGTGATAAAATGCCATTATATTTTGACAAGATACAGCATTTATATATCTATATGAATAAAGATTTACATACAATAACGAACAATGATGATTGTTCTTGACTCTAAAATGCTATTTGAATGCTTTCTGAAAATCTTCCACAAAACATTTAATTTCTTAAAATAATAACAGGCATGTCTGAAGTATTAATACAGAAAGTCGGAATTAAAAAACTGAACAGGAAGAAGAAATAAGCATCCAAACAAAAACTAGCCTATGGCTTAAAAATATGCTGCATGGCGCAAAAAAATGTGTAATTTATTTAGTGACCAGTTTTCAAACCGAAAGTAGGAAATTCATTCTTTTAATATGTTCAAAAGGAAGAAAGTATATTTTTGTAAGAGTTCACTAAAAACCTGTCTAATTCTTACAACTTATTGAATGGTGCAAATGAAAAAAAAATCAACAAAACTGGTGTCTCTGGCAAAAATTACATATTTTTTCCCAATACATGAATAACATGTGAAAGAGAAAGGGACTTCTACAGTTTTACTCATTGTCATTACCCCACCCACCAAATTTAAACAAAAAGAAGAAAATACATAATCATATTATGGTACGTAAAGAGGTACAATTTGTGAATAATACTATTATGAAATGCTGACACTCTATACACGCCAGTACAAGGACAGTAATGATGTACTTTACAAAAAAAAAAACCCAAGAGTTGTCAATTTTCAACTAGGTAGAGAAAATCTATAGCACAGGTAAGCCAAAACTTTTTCAAAGCTGTGTTAATTTCATATTCATTGATTTATCAATAAAATAAACATAAATAAACCTTGCTATACCCATAAGCATAAAAATTAACTTTTCACAAGATTTTGTCATTAAGAGTTTGTGAAAAAAAATTGAGTTATGTCCCCTTAATGAATTTTTTTTTATTGTCTCATTTTTTAAATTATGAAACAGAGTTACGGCCCTTTTTACACCCAAGGAAAAAATCAATGAAGTAAATGTTGTATTAAGCAAAATAACAGACCGATTATTGACTGATTGTCACAATGAATTGAATTGCTTTAATTACCCGATACAGTGTCAATTTAATGCACAGTTTTTGGCTTGTATTGTGAGGTTAATTTAGACAATATGGTAGCTTCATTCATAGGTAACTGCGACCTCTAACAAAGTTCCATTGTTTTTAATTTAGCATGTTAGAATAAAAATTTAATCATTTTATGAATGTAACTCAAAAGAGGGCTGGGTAAATGAATTGGTTTCACTTAATTAATATAAATGTCCATTTACAGATAATTGCAAATATCTACTTTTCAGAAAAAGTGATAGTATGAAAAAGAAAAATTATGTTGCTATGGCGACAGGCGTGGAATTAGAATAATTAATCCAGAAATCAATCTATACTCAGTGGATTATGCAACAATTGTTTTATATAAAATGTATAATATGACTATACCCAGTAATTGTACCAGATTTAAAATTTTCAATGTAACAATAATTCACATTTTTTTATTGACACAAAATATTCCATGATTACATATTCAAGAGTAAATCTTGCAGTTAATCCTTTGAAACAAAAAAAAAATACATGTATACTTTTATACAAGTTCATTTTTGAAAAACTGTTAATCAATTAACACTTTTATGTCCCATTCAAATATTAAACCAACTAATGTACAAAAATAAATGAAAAGACGTATAAAAACTACTCATATAACTAAAATTAAATTCTTCCCATTTCCATGTTATTTTTTCTGTTTTTCCCCTTTTTTCCATGTCCATGTGGTGGCCCCAAATTTGACCCCGAGGCTGCGTTACTAGAACCTGGATACGGGGGCGGAGGGCCTTGAGGATTCTGAAAAAGCAAGAAAACAGATATTAGTAAAAATGTACACAGTGATGGTAATATCACACTAACACATTTTGATGATTTATTATGATGCAAACGTCTCGGCTGATAAGCCTTCATCAGTGATAATAAAAAATATCTTATCAAAAAATATATATTTTTTTTTTAAATGTACATGAAATATTTATTTAATCCCTCTAAAAAGCATGCATAACAATAAATTATAATGATTTGAACACTAAGCAAGGAAAACTCTCAAATAAAAGCATATAAAAAAAGTTAAAACGATAAAAGAAATATTAACAAAATTCTCAAAAAATCCGCTCTATATTTCTAAACATGCAATAAAAGCCCAAAGAACTATAATGGGTTAGAAAATCTAAAATATAAAAGAATTTAACCTAAAATTAAAATTTAAACAAATATATAACAAATATCATATATACTGAGTATAGCCTTATAAATATGCCCTGAGTAAGGTTTGTTTTTTAAAACTATTTTTAAAAATAATTATTCGAATAAAATTTAGTCACATGACAAGTTGAGTGATAAATATTAATAATCATTTCGAGGGTTCAACGCAACAGAGTCGTAACTCATATTGAAGTAAGAACAAGTTACGTCAGTGTTGCGCTGAGCCCTCGATTTGTTATAATTTAAGACAATGATTTTGTATGTCACTTTTTAAAAAATGGCGTTCATCAGTTAGGGGGGAGCATTGATAAGGGAGTATTTGGTTTTGCTATAAATCAAGGACTTACATAGTTACATACATGGATTCAAATGTTTAATTTCTGAGAATTTTCTGAAGACAAATGAATAATACTAAATGCCCCCATATTGGAAGTTGAGGCGACAGAATGTCCTTATTTGAAATTATCAATTGGTACCTTTTTTCAATACATATGCTTTCAGATGTTTATTTTCAGTGTATTTTTATGAAGCTACCCAACCGATTTTCCTTGCCCAACAGCCTGAGTTTTCTAATATATTTAAGTTCGTAAACACCAAATTACAGCTCTCAGAAATAGTCGGAAATAGTCGAGTATTGCAATGGATTGTGGGTTTCTCTCAGTATCGTTTTAGCTATATTTAGAAGTTGCGAATCCACGTGTGTATGTACAGGTAAGTTCTTGTATAAACTAAGCAACAACACAGAGCAGGACGGACGGTTTGATTTCTGGTACCAAATTATAGACATTTCGAGGGTTCAACGCAACAGTGTCGTAACTCATATTGAAATAAGAACAAGTTATGACAGTGTTGCGCCGAGCCCTCAATTTATACTGGGTACAAGGAGGAATATAGGCAAGTGGTACATTAATATATATATATAAAATATAAACATTTTCTTATAACCACCAAATGCCTTTATGTCTGTAATGCAAATATGGTACACTTACAGGGGCATACCCTACAACTGACAAACATTCTGTGAAAGTGTAAAAATGTGTTAGATGTATATGAAAAACAATATATAATGGATAATTGCAAGGAGAACTTGGGTCATAAATGACTAGTTTAGGTACTAGCCGCAAAAATCATAGCTATGAATAATAAATCACTTCCACCCAAAAATTGTACAACAAGTTCCAAAGAGTTTCCGATCTTTTATGGAAACTAATATTTTTTGCGATTTTATTTTTAATTTAATGAATTTTTGTCTGAAACCTTCTTCGTTGGCTTTTTTCTTTACAAGCTTCTAATTAATCATCATTTTGCCTTGATTGTAGATGCACCAAGTTGTAGGGTATGTCCCTTTAAAGCTAAGTTCTGAAAATCCATGGATATTGTGTGTTTTTTTCTTCAGAAGTAAATAAATAAGACCTTGTGTACAATTCAAACATGAACAACTCATTTACTTCAATTTTTTATAACAAAGCAACTTTTTTCTGACAAACTTGCCAGATTTTAGACAGAGCCCACAAAGGCCATGCCCCTGTACAAAGGCCACGCCCCTGAAGGTATGCTCTCTAAATCAAGCATAGATAAATAGATATTTTTTAAGTAAATGACTTTGTCATATTTGTCCAAATCTGATAGTAACAAGTTCCTTCATTCAGTTTAGAGTGAAGACTTATACACATCAAGCTTTTTGTGTGACTTGTCTATAGTGGTTTTGTAGATATTGCAGTCAGCATTTAGAAATTTTTTGTAAGGCAAAATTACCCCTTTGAAAAGAATTCATGAAATCATGAATTTTTCTTGAACTGTTCTCGCATACTTCAAGAATAGGTCATGAAGCATGAATTATAACTATTTAACAGGGAAGAACTTCCCACTGATATATAATACTTTCTAGTATATATATGAAATTTTCCACCATGAAAATTTAAGTTGGCACTAAGTATATATTGATCTACTAGAACAGAATGATACATAGTCTATTTTTTTTTTTGCAAAAGCAGAAAGCAAATAACATAAGTGACTTTAAAATGATCTTACATCAAGTCTGAAAGTAAAAGTAGAAAAAAATATATAAAATATAAATATATACAAATTTTGATATTTCTTGCAATGAAGTCTATATATTAAGCTAAAACAGCTATATATAAACCATATGCATCCGAGAATCTGATAATATACTACAAAATCACCATGGCAACATTACCTATTGCAGCTATGCAAAAATAACATACTAAATTCATAAGTCATCCATTTTTAAATTTCACGCACATACCAATGTAGACAAGATAGAAATTCATTTAATCAATTTTCAATTAAATTTCAATAAGTGTTTGACACATATAGATAAGTCATGCACAGATAAACCAAAATCAAACAAAAAATCTTAATTGGATAAAAAAATCATTTGCACACAACTAGGACTATCACGAAAACATGTGGTTAAGTCAACACCAGTCCTACAAAAGGAAATTTTATGAATTAACTGATAAAACAATTTAAACCCACAGATTCCTCTCATTAAATGCAGGCTTTAGATAAATAAAGAGAATTAAACAAAAGAATTAAAGGGACAAATCACTTAAAAATCCATGAAATTTCAATTTAGAATCATTTTTCAATTTGATAAAAAAACTTAAAAGCTTTAAATTTACTAAATATTTGTATGACTAAGCTATTATTAATTCAACAAAATAATGCTATTTAACATCAAATTATTAACCATTTGGGAGAGGGGCTATGTTTATAATCATAGATAACCATGTCATGCACATAGCCGATACATTTTTATAAATAAATAAATCTTAGATAAAAATTGAAATAAAAAAGGAAAGAAATTCATTCAAGATTGATGAAATTGCATGAAATTCTTGGTTTTCAGAACTGAGAAAAATAATTTCAAATTCAGATAAAAAATAAAAAATGAAAAACAAAATAAACAATGGAAAGGTTTAAACAAGAAAAACTAGAAATGTGTCAGGAGAACACAAATGCCCCCGTCTGAGAGTTAATTAGTCAAAAAGGGGCCGTACCTCCTGTGAAAATGTTTGGATTTTAACGGAAATCAAACTTGACCTGTATTTCATTATTATACACCTCCATCTAAATTATGAAACCTAACCATGAAATATTTCTTGAGTTATCGCTCAGAACCCAAATTTGAACGGACGCACAGACAGGGGTAACACCACAAGCCCAACCCCCATTTTGTATGGTGGGAGGGGGGGGGATAAAAAACATGAAATTCAAAAAACAGAATTAACAGCTACCTGTGAATAAAGACCACTATCTAAGTCTTCACGACTACTTGCTTCATATCAAGTTTGTCAGCACAAGTTTGATAAAAAATTAAAGTAATTGAATGGGAATCAATTTGTTTGACATTGCCACACACCTAGCCCCCACTGAACTGAGAATTTACCCGAATCAAATAACCAGCCTTCTACCTGGCTAAAAAGACCAAAGGCTTTTGTGGCTAAAAAGACCAAAGGCTTTTGTGGCTAAAAAGACCAAAGGTTTTTGTGGCTAAAAAGACCAAAGGCTGTGACAGTAACAAAGTGCGCAAGACTATGAATTTGGTCCAATTTGGTGGTCTTCATTTACAAGTCTGATTGAACGCATACATACACTAAAATTGTACCCACAAGCAAAATAAAATGTACACAAGACAAATATTAATCAAATAGGCCCAAAGCCTGTATATACAAAGTTTACATAGTGATACAACTAATTGAAAAGGTGCAAAAGCCCAAAAAACAAGATGGTGACGAGGTAACAACCATCAGAATACATTGTCAGGTTAAAGGTATAAATATTCCTCATCAACAATACATAGCAACTTAAAAATAGAATGAAAATTGGATGAATTGATTGAATTTAGTCTTTGAGGAAATGGTGACTCAGAGGGCATGTATGGCTTATGGTGAGTGCCTGAAGAATTTGGCTTGTGTGGTACGTGACAGATATATGAATTTTGTGCTTGGTTGAACATTACACTATCAGCTATCACAATGCTATAATGAAAACCTAAATTCGAAGAAACATAAAATACAATGTAATCAATAGAGTTCCTTTTAACCAGAGCAGGAAAAACTAAGCATTTATCCGAAGGGCGAAAATTCCAGCGATACGGAACAGGGTTATATATAAACTAGAAAGGTCACTAGGGTTTTCCTGACAAGAACAGCATTGACCATCTTGTCAAGAAGGGCACGTAACAGTATGACAAGAACGGCACCTATAACAGCCAGCCAAGAACGGTACGTAACAACCTGACAATGTGGTATAAGATGGTGTTACCTCATTGACCAAATTATTAATCAGTTACCTTTATGGGATATTTAGGATCTTGTAACAGTTCTTGGTCCTGCATTAAGAACAATATAATTACTTAGAATGAGTCAAATTACCTAAAATTGAGTCAAAATTACCTAAAAATGATGTCCAATTACCCAAAAATGAGCCAATATGAGAAGATGAAATATGGATCGAATTACCTAAAAGCAAGCCGATTACCTTAAAACAAATTATCTAAAAATGTGAATTACAAAAAAATTGAGACAACTGTCATGTATCTGATGTTCTAAAATGTGCTTGATTGCCAATAAAATGTGATGAAATACTTAGAAGTGTGTCAAAATGACCTTAAAAACAAATATGTGCGAAAATGTTGAAAACTTACCAAAGAAAGAAAACAGAAGGAACATTTATCCATCATTTTAAAGTTTAGTTAAACAAAGAATATGACCAATTTAAAGGAACAGAACTCAAAAGGGGAAGACGGACAAACCATTTAATACCATCAAGAATTCATAAAAAAAATCAAAAAAAACAAAAAACATTTTTGATACCCACGATCTTATGAAATTCAATACAATTAGTGCTTCATACATTATATATAAAAATATATGTCCCTCAAATATCTGTAACATTCGTTTGAAATAAAACAAAATAACACAAAGAAAGATGTAAAAAAAATAAAAAACACACAATTTTGTATCAATAATTTCTCAAAAACAAAACATGTAAAACTTTCAAAAAAACTTTGACTGCCATGTTATTACAGCAATCACTTAACTTAAATACAAAATAAACCCTTAAACACCCAAATATGAAATAATAGGGGTTTATAATTCAAGAACTGAAAAAAAATTCCAGGAATATAACCTCATAAAACAAAGGAACTTTTGGAACAACCCTCAATATCTACCTCTAAAGTGACGACCCTGGATAATCCGGCTATAAAAAGCATACAAGAAATGTATTTATACATTAACAACCAGTATAATTTTTCTCCATAATTTAGGGACTTCGCATATAATTAAAATGTCTCAGAAGACAATGTTTAATTGGATCATACGGTCTAATTTGCTAAATAACACACTAAGTTATAAAATATGATTAACATTATACAGGGGTGTCAATAGAGTCAAATTAAAAATCCTGAAAATCATATGTGGCCGACCATTTTTGCAAAACAAAAGGCTTTCAACCACATTGTTTCCATATCTAACTCATTTTGTATTAATGAAAATCCTTCAGAGCAGATTAAATTGACCATAACTTTGCCATTTCTTGAGATATTTTTATCAAATAACTTTTATTTAGCTAAAAAATCAAAGCTCTTTCAGGACAGATAAATACGGAATTCCAGATATATCCTGAACATTGTCATCCCTGATAATAACTAACAGTCACAGCTGACTTCAGCGTTGAAATATTAAAAAGATTAAACAGGTTTTAGTAATACATAAAATAAAACTCAGGTGCAAAAACAAACTTCAGTGAAACAAACAAGAAATTAACAACACTGCAAAGAGTCTGTCCAACAGTAGCAACCCCAGCTGAATTTTGAAATTAAGTTTTATTATAGTTGCTATTATTTTATGTCTATTTGAAAGGTCTTGTTAAAACAAACTCATAACAGTTTAAATTTTGAAGATATCTCAATTAGATCAAAAGTTATGGAAAATTTAATATTGAAAAATTGGGTCGATTTTAGTTAATTCTGCGAAAGATTTTTCACGATTACGCGACAAATCGACGGAACCGTAAAAGTTGGTTTCTTAAGTTTTAAGGACATGACTTTTTTAGCTAATGAGATATCTTCTTAAAAATCTGCAATCTAATGCAAAATTTCCTGCAGATTTTACACACAGTTACACACAATGGATTTGATCCACACAAATTAGTAATTATAATGATACAATGATATAGTAGAATAGTTTTTTTAATAATTATGTATACAGGACTACTATCTATGAACTTAATTAAGTCACAAAACATGACCTGAGTCCGGGGATATAAAACTTGAGATCAGTCTACAAGCTCAAATCTCATATCTTATGGTTTAGTGTTTCTAAATTAACTATGATCAGACAATAATGATATGATTGGTACATTAATTAGTCTGACACCTTAAGACTGTTCTCAAGTTTTATAACCTCAAGGACTGTGTATGAAATTACTAAACTTGAGACCGGAGGCCTTACCATTACTGAGTATAGAATTTCAATGTCAAACAAGAATTTGATATTTGAGTAGGGATTTTAGATCAATCTCAAGTTTAAAGATCTCATCTTAATCTCATTAAACAGGGGGAGATAACTAGTCTAATACATGTACTAAAATATAATACTTCAGGGAAATAACAGACCCCTTAAAAAAGCCCCTTAAACTATAAGATCAGCTGTAAAAATCAAGACAAAAGTGTCTCATATCAGTGGTTTTTAAGGGCACTGGCACAAACTATTAGTGGACTGTTGAAAATAGACAATATACCACTAGCCCGAATACATAATTTTGAGAAAGTTCACTAGGATGAATAGAAATTGACTAGCCCCGGGCTGTGGGCTAGTGAGTTAACATGAAGACAGTTAAGTGTCATACTGAGAGGTGGACAGTATTTAGTGCTAACACAACTATGTGAATAATTAAGCCATCATTTGTGATATCGGGCTTTTAATTCTTATAATCTTAAATTAACATCTCCTGATAATAACGCAATAAGCAATTTCCCCCCTTGAAAAAATCGTAAAATTAATCGGGCCTACAATGTGATGGCTTTCAAAGAATGGTGACTAAACACAGTTAGAAAATCTAAACAGAAAGATAGTGTAAAGATTGTCATTTTATAGACATATTTCAACAAAGGCAGCACTTTTTTAATATACAAAAACTACCCATAATTTTTTAATGCTAGTAAGTTGCATATTTTTTCAACAATTGCTGGTAAGACTAAACGATAATTAATTTTAACAAACTTCCTTTAAGAAATCAGCTAGGATGATTTTTTCCTTTCAAGAAAGTGTTGTTGTGCTTAAAATTATTTTTTTTAGAGTTTTACGCCTGTTTTCAATCATTATTATGTTACATATTGATACTAGTGGCTAGTTACTTAACCAGTGTTCCAGGATATCATACCAGTACTGACCCTGCTCTCTGTAAGTATCTGCCAATATCTCCACAAGAATAAGCAGCAGTGGAGGGCAAAGAATATAAGAGCCATGTCTTACTTTGACAATTATAGCAGTCACAGGGAACAGGGGGCCGACTGCAAGGTTCAAACTCAAGAACTCTAGATTCTAAGACCTTACACTGTACCCACTGTAGCTCAGCGGACATGCCAATAATGTAGCTAAGAACCCCTTTGAATCAAATTCATGAAAACATGAACTTTTCTTGAATATTTCATGAATAATTCATGAAATCATGAAATTTTCTTGAATATTTCATGAATAAATCAAGAAATCATAATTTTTTCTCAAATACTTCATGAATAGTTCATTAAATATGCATAATTACTTAACGGGGAATATGTCTATGAAAATGACAATTAGAAATGTTAAAGTCGTGATAAAAGAGAGATTTTTCTATCGAGTATGTGTGTATTAATTACAAATCTACAAAGATAAAAAAAAATTATCATAAATCCCTCGAATTTTCGGCTTACATTATTAAATTCAAATGCTGGAAAATTGTTCTCTCTTCCCCTAAAAAGAAACATAAACAAAACAAGGTGAGCTATGCAGGAAAGCAACAGATTTATGTAATCTCACTGTAACACAACTCAACGCTAAAATAAAGATTACCAGGCCACTGTTTTATTACATCTACTATTTGTTTCTCAGAATTTTAATAATGTTACAAATAAAATGATTTGGATGGAAAAAAATCGAAAAAATAAATGACCAAAACATGTGATTACGGATAAGGGACATTTTGGCGGTGTCCATGACAACAGCTAGACATGAGAATCATTCTATAAAAGGGAAGTAACCTACCAACAACTATAACATGCTTATTAACTAAATGTTCATTTTTTAGTTCGAACTAGTCAAAATAGTCCATTTAATTGAAATTGTCAACAAGTAGTAAATATTTTTTTAACAATATCAGACAAAATGGAGATTTAAATTACGTTCAATTTTTGTGTTTTTATTTTTTTTTTAGTTTCGTCAAAAATTACAAGTTGAAAAACCTGAGAAACAAAAAATAAATAAACAGTGGCCTTAGAATTTGTCAAGATATCTTAAAAGGGTCATAACTCCACATTTGTTCTGATTTTTTTTTTAAATTATGATAATTCTTTTATTTGGCAAAACTATAATTGAAAATAAATATATAAATAAAATAAACATCAATTGATAATAATCAATATGGAGTTCTGTCCCTTTTAAAAGTCCAAAAACAACGGAAGAACACATTTTTTTCAATAAAATTCCTCTTCAATTATGATGTTTTTGCTGAAAATGATCGTACAAACAAATACGGAGAAAACATTTTTTTTGTTACTGATACAGAAATATCCACATAAAACACAGTGGGTGGGGTGTGGGGAATTCTGAATACAAACATAAGCGAACTGCATGCATTGAACACCATCTACAATGCAACAAATAAGACAAAGACAGACAGCACTATCTTTTCAAATGTTAGAAATTCATTCAATTTGAAAATCTTCAACAAAGTAGTAAAAATTATTCAAAATAATAAACCAAAATATTCAATAAAATATAACAATAAAATGATGTAATATATACAATAATTATTTTAAGAATCTAATATTTTTGGTACAAATTTCACATCAAATATTTGAACACTGAAAATTTAAGTCATTTTTGTTATATAAAGCTTTTAAAGTTAACTTGCTAAGCAGAAAAATAAGAAACAAATATAATAAAAAACATTTTGTTAATAACATGACACTTAGAAAGAAGATTTAAACGCAACTCAGACTGCCAAAGAATGAATCATTAATATTACCATGGAAAAAAAAGTCAAGCAAAAATAGGCTTAAAAAATTAGAATTTTTTTTATTAGCTACAAGATAAATTATCTTAATTTGATGCATAACAACACCATATTTTTGAAAACACAAGAAAAAGAATAATCATTAATGACACAAATTAAAGACTTGACACAAATCTGACCACCATACTTAGTTAAGTTAGCACACACAAAAATTCTTTCAAGGAAAGGTAAAACATTGGACTGTGTGTTGCAATGAAAATTGGGTTAATTTTGTGGAAAAACTTGTTTTTATTAATTAACTTAAATTTTAGTTTCAAATAATTAACAAATGAAAATTATCAAAATATAATACCATAAATAATAAAATATTTACTCACTAAACTTAATTACTAATTATACATAATTAATTAATTTCATCCAATGAATATATTGACTAAATTTATAATTTCGTCCAACTGAATATAACCAACAGTTACTTTAATTTTTATACCCAAAATTTAAAAAATCAATCTAATTGAATCTTATAAATAAATAAATTTTCCTAATTAATAAAAACTCAATTAAGGAATCAATATACTTTAGCACAACCAATAACTAAATTTACCTAATTAATAAACTTAACCCAATTTTCAAATCAACACAGCTTAATTAATTGCATTATTTTTAGTGACAAGACAGTAAAGGGAGATACAGATGAAATATTACGTGCATTTATTCTCTCGTAATACATTGGCTGACTGGCAGGGCGGGTTTCCTTTAAAATATTATAATATTTTGATACAATACAAACCAAGCGAATATTTAGGGGTTACTTTATTAGCAGCTAATCTAGTCTTCTCCTGTGGACGCTAATAAAAAGGACAAAAATCCTGCATTTCTAGAGATTGTAGAATATTTAAAAGGCATACTAATATTTTCTCCACAAATATATACTCCTTACTTGTTTAACAACCCTCGCTCAATAAAAACACTTTTATAGACATCTGAATCTTCCAATCAGATAAGAAAAGAGACCATCCTTAGAAAATTGTTTGTTTGCGGTAACCCCACCAAGAAAATCTTCAGTGGCCGGGAAAGTAGGTATAGGAATATCTTTTTTAAAATTTAATTTTTTATATTAAATAAAATGTTTTTTATTGAAAAAAAAAAACTCACACAAGAGGCAAAATTAAGTTGGGTAGGAGCCTATTTTTGAGTAGGTAGCATTAATTTACCGCAAACAAATTTATTTTAAGAGGACGGCCTTACACAACCAAATTTTTGACAATAGGTAGGTAAGCATTATTTCTTATTCTTTTTTTTGACATCATAATGCTAGTATTGAAAATAAAGGAATAAAAAAATTTTGGTCAAAATCACGAAAAAATTTTGAGACACAAAATTTTTGGTCGTTCAGCAATTTACAAGGATGTCTTAAAACAGAAATCTGAATGTGAAAAAAAGCCCAGTATGAATAATCTTAAGTATAGCGCTAAATAAACACACAGGAAAGGTATTTAATATATACAACTTCTTTTTTTGGATTGATCTGCGTTAAAAAATGAGGGATTCAACTAATTTAACTATCAGGATGTCTTATCTGTCCTATCACAAAACACGATTTTATTAAACTATGTTTGGAAGGCGTACAAAATATCCTGGTTTCCGAAGACCCAATCCTTCGCATCTTTTTCTTTAAAAAAAATTGACTTATTTTACTTGATTAATTATTCTCTTGTCAATATTCTGATCTTCATAATAAACTGTATCTCAACTTATAGAAGCATATTTTCATATTTGAAAACAACAGTTATATAATTATACAGACTTGTATATCTATTTGGTTTTGGAAACCAGGAATTTTTGTTTGGCCTTTCTTGATGAAACATTTACCAACCACTTTAATGGGGTGCACTTTATTTGTCTTTGTAAATTTTGTGTTTTTATTTTCCTAAAATATATGTACATGTTTAATATATTACCATATATAGATCATGTTTCTTAAATACAACTAAGCTACTTTAATATGACCAGTTCTTTGATGAAAACATGAAATATTTGTACATGTGGCCAACAGAACAGCATCGTTTGAGATAAAAACACAACAGTCATGACACAGAAGCATTTTAGCCTATGAATATTGTATATACATTTATTTGGTATAAACCACAGGGCATTAGCAGTTGAAGGAATGGTGTATGCAGTATATATTACATATGATACACATGTTTTAGGTCTGTGTGGCCATTTTAGGGTTTACTACACTAAAATACATCAACCCTGTAACATGCTATCCCCCCTGTGGTTCAAATTTTTTCACATCCTAGCTTTAATCTCTATGTACTAAACAGTAACATCAATAATATACTTTATAACTGACAGCAGCCTAGCAAGATTGGCCGAGTTATACCACTATATACTGTGGAATCATTAATTTTCATTGGGGATTTAATTTCGTGGATTTCGTGGGTCGGCTCATCCACGAATTCAAATCCCCACAAATTTAAATGCAGAGATAAGGCATTTCTTTTCAAAAATCAATTTCCACGAATTTATGTCCCCACGAAATAGCAATTTTAGTAAAAACCACGAAAATTGAGCTTAACAAAAATATACCGGTACGAGTAATTATAAAGCTTGTTTCAGCATAAGGGATCAATTTTATGTAGGGCGTATACTATAACGGTCGGTACTTTATCTGAAAGCAAGTTTAGCATAAATAAGGGGCTGTCTTCAAGAACAAATACATGTATAAATAAAAATAGGGACCCGGTTTCAAGGAAGTCCTAAGGTCTGCCCGAATTGCTTTTTCAAAATTTAATAATATACCAGTACTAAAATGAAAATATTATTTTTCGAAGTTGCCCATAGTAATTATAGATCTATCATACAAATCCAAGCAAGGGCCATAACTTTGATGAAAAAAAATTATGAAAACAATAGATTGCAATTCTTGAATTATTTTTGGGACCTTAGTCAAAGACCCCTCCAAAGGACGCAAGTCCCATGGCTTACCTCATTGTAAAGAGCCATGGAGCCAAGTAACGATAAATCTTACGCAACAATTCATACATGTATTTTCTTGACTTCAATAGAAAATATTTGTGTCTTTGAACTTTATCACAATATAAGTGCAATTTGAATACACCGTAAATGTTCTGGCAAGAATTCTGTCCAGAAAAATCATCTAACAGACAGTCCAAACTGAAAACAAAATATATGGCAAAATTGTCGGCCATTGGTTTAGCTGAAATTTTTGTATAAGAAGACTTAGGGTTTAGAAATTATCGAAACAGAATCTTTTTCCATGCAAAACTTTCACCAAAATGTCTGAGTTATAAGTTATTCACAAGATTGACTTTGTTAAAACCTGGTTAAACCCCGTTAATTGAGAAGCAAATGAAAAAAATATTTAGTGCCATAAAATTATTGCATATAGCCATATAGCCTGAAAATAACATACAATACATTGGCTGTTAGAAAAATGGCTGCTTCCAATATTTACAGAAATTATCCTATGGCAAAGAGGGCAAGATATTATACTACAAATAACTGACTTTAATCACTAATCACCCAATTAATTAATTGTGGCTATCTTTTTCATCATGTGACCTTTAACCTTGTCAGTTCCCTGATCCCTAAACCATAAGATTTTACAGAGGTTAATATCCCCATAGCTGATGTGGCCACGGAAGGACCGATAATTTTGGAAGATTTAGTAAAAATTGAAATTCATGCGTATCAATGTTGTTGTTTTTAACCTGAAAGTTACAGCGACGGGGACACCTACGCCAAGGTAGGTATAAAACCCTTCTTATTCTTCGAATCACCAATCTTAAAACACAGACACAAATTCCCTGGAAAAATGCGAAATAAAATGCAAATAAAAAAAAAACACAAAAAATTCTAAATTCTTGCCAGAATATTCCTCAGAATGTCACTGAAGTAAAAAAAATATTGCAGTAAAGAATTTTTTCAACATTCAACAATTTTCCAAGAATTAATTCAGAATTTAATTACAAAAGGCATCAAAATATCAACTGATTTTTTCAAGAATTCAGAATCAATTAAAAGTCCAAAAGGAAAGAAAAATACACTCGCTAAGATGCCTTATAAGAAAAAGGGATTTCTTCAAAACTGATTGCAGCTGGATTATTATGAACACAAATATTTTCTATTGAGTATCATGGGGATAGGTGCGTATATTCTTAGCATCGTCAAAATTAACACAAACCAAAAGTGGCGCAACTTTGTTAGGAATTTTTTCCGGCGAGGAATCCTGAAAGCCATGAAATTCAAAAATTGACCAAATGAATGACTACAATTTTTAGATTTTTTCATATTTACTAAATTTATACATCGGGGCTAACCTAATTTTGGGTCACAGGACGTCATGACATACTTTGAGCATACTCAGAACTTATAATACAGTACACCTTCTCCAGAGTGACCCTCTCTTGAGCAACAACCTCCACTCAACAACAGCATGATATTTCCCCAATACACAATTTAACTATTAATTTAACCTCTCTAGAGCAACAACCTCTCAGCAACAACACCATGATTTTGCTTCTTCCAAAGGGTGTTGCTTTAGAGAGGTTGCACTGTACATTAGAAACATATTATGAGAAGCACAAAGTGTTATATTGCAGCATTCAGCATACAATTGTTAATAACTAAGACCTTATAAAATACTTATTCTAATTATTTCTTATCCAACATGTTTCAAATGCACAACAATTCTTCCATGCTCTTTAAAACTAAGATAATGAAGCCAAATTTTATATGATGAAGTTAATGAATTGGTCTGTGACCTTTTTTCCTCTTCAAAAAAAAAAAATGCTACCCAAAACACTCAACCAAAGATTTATTTTTTTTCAGTATTTTCATCAAAATTAATTTGAAGAATAACTCTGTAAAATACACGAATAATCAAATGGCAAGCAGCTACCAATTGCAGTCTGATGTGTTATGCATATATCTCTTAGTAAAATGGGCGTGGACCACAGACAAAAATGCAAACAACAAACATAATTATGTCAACAATCAAACACAATGCATTCACAATCTAGACATTATTAAAGTTGTTGTTTATTCTTCTATCAGAAATAAACAATCTGAGCAGTATCGGTGCATTCATTTCAATCAAGATACATACTGTGGAATCATTAATTTTCGTTGGGGATTTAATTTCGTGGATTTCATGGGTCGGCTCATCCACGAAATCAAAACACCACGAATTTAAATGCAGAGATAAGGCATTTCTTTTCAAAAATCAAAATCCACGAATTCATGTCCCCACGAAATAGCCATTTTAGTAAAAACCACGAAAATTGAACCCAACGAAAATTAATGATTCCACAGTAACTCATAATCTTAGTAAATACAGTCAAACCTGTGATCAAAGGTCACCCTTGGGTAAAACAAAACATGACCTTTCTTAACAGGTGGCCATTATTCAGAGGTCATTTTGTTTTTAGACTAAATAAACCAATGGATTAAAACAGTGGCCTTTATACACAGGGTGGCCTTTATTTAGAGGTTGCCAATAACACAGGTTTGACTGTAAAAAAAAAGAAGCACAAAGCAATAATCTATCAGGCACATTAAGGGCCAATAAGGGTCTGCAAGATAATTGATATGTGCGATCAAGGAGCATACATGTTAATATCATACGATAATCATCATCATGTCAACATTTTGCAACACCCCTCTATTAAGAGACATAACATTTTGTAACACCCCTCTATCAAGAGACATAACATTTTGTAACACCCCTCTATCAAGAGACACAACATTTCATCACTCACGTAAACTCACGCAAGGATGTAACAAACAGCATTAGCACGCAATGACAATGACTGTTAAGTTATACATACTTGAACTAAACTAGTACTATACATAACTATACAGCAGATTGTTAACATTTTTACACTAGATTCGTCAATGTGCCACATGTTAAATTTATTAGATATTGGCAGGAAAGGGGCCATAAAACAGGGGCTGTAACTCATTTAAGAAACGTAGGTATCTAACCCTGGTACAGTAAAGCCCCTGAAAATCTGACAATTTTACCAGTCCCTTTTTTTATCAAATGTATGAAAAGTAAAAGCCATAGGGGGGGGGGGGGGGGGGGAGTATTTAAATGTATACAATTATTAAGAAAAAGCTGAAAAAACTGGTGGGTAGAGTTACAGCCCTTTACTATCTAAAATGCTTTGTTGCTATAGTTGCCGTAATGTCATAATGGCGGCTTTCTCATCTTACCCTTCCATAATAATATTGTCTGTCTCGTCTATCCATTTCTTTCTCATACTGATTAAATTAGCAAACAATATTAATGAAGAAAAAGAGGACACACGACTAACAAAGACAGTCAAACCTGTGAACAAAGGCCATCATTGGGAAAAACATAATGTGGCCTTCATTGACATGTGGCCTTTATTTGGAGGTCATTATGTTCTAGAACATTGATGATGGTTTCTTTATTCAGACAGTGTCCTGTATTCGGAGGTGGCCGCTAACACAGGTTTGACTGCATGTTAAATTTTAGCATAAAACAGTGACTGACAGCTTAGATATAAACTATTCAGAAAAAAAACCAAAGACACAGGAGGCCATGTTGAAAATGACCAAGAGATAATTTTTCATACACACTTCTCTATAACTAAACAAGTTTAGATATAAACACATTTACATTTTTCCTAAAGCTAAAATTAAACACTGAAAGAAAATCATTTGAGATACTACCTATAGTACATGAAGTATGTTAGTCTTTAAAAATTCCCTAATTTGGTGTTTCACAACACAAATTTCCACTATCAAAGGGACCTGATACTTGTCCCCCAAAACAATAAACAAGGGCTGCTTTCTAACTGTACTTCTTTGTAATGGCAAAAGTTCAGCATTCTAACTTTGCAAACATTCTAAGGAAGGCATGAAGCAACACCCGACATAACTTTGCACCATCATTTATAATCAATTACAAGTACATTATCACCAGTGCCAACAGTTGAGGGTAAAAAATGACACTTGGCCGATAAAAGTTTTGTAGAGTTATGAAAAGTTCAAAGCAATAAAATAATAAATTTGACCCTTTGTGTCTCAAGTGTCAGAAGCTTATTTTGCAAATGTCGAAAGTCATAATGCCATTTTCAGGGTCAAATGAAAGCCCTGTAATTCTAAATTCTATATCTCAAAGCAACAGCATATCAACAGTAACAACAATAGTAATAACAACACCATTTGTGACAAAGAACAACAACAGAAAATATATTAACACCATACCTGTGGATATCTAACCGGCTGCGGCTGTGGAGGGAGTTGTCTGTTTTGATTTCTGCGTCGACGTAATGTCATAGTTTCGCTAAGTTTACGTGCAGGTTTTGCCTTCGGATTTGAGCTGGGGGTGTGCACAGCACAGAATTTTATAAACAGTCCCATAGCTAGCACCAAACCAATCCCCATGAGCAGCACAGCCCACCAATGCTCCTGAAACCAAAGAAAAAACAACTAGAAAATCAGCAATCATACCTTGTAAGTTTTCCACAGAGGATGGCTTTTTTAAATAAAATAACTTGGCTATTAAACTGGTCAACCAATTAAAATCTAGTGAATGTTTGAGCTTCCACGTTAACATACACCTACCAACCAATGTAGTACGCGATTTAGTCTCACTATAAGCAAGCTCGGCAAATGGAAGGGTCAAGGTCAATGCTCGACAAAATGGAAAATTCAAGGTCAATGATCAACAAAACGGAAAGGTCAAGGTCAATGCTCAATAAAATGGAAGGGTCAAGGTCAATGCTCGACAAAATGGAAAGGTCAAGGTCAATGCTCAATAAAATGGAAAGTTCAAGGTCAATGCTCAACAAAACATTTATAGAACTTACCACAATCCAGTTTGATATGTCTTGCAGGGTTTCAGGATCAAATATAAGATTTTTCAGACGAGATAGTGGACCTTCGGCATCAACGCCACGACAACGATAGAATACATCACAGTAACCTTGGAAATTATTGCATGGCGAACCTTAAAAAACAAAATAACAGAATGCTTTACAGTCTTTGAATTATTTTTTGTGACAGGTTGCCCTAGTATATACTTTATGAAGGAAACTCTCTAAAACTAGGTTGTCCCCCAAAATACTTAAAGAAGGAAAAAAATCCTTTCGGGCAGGTGGCAACCCACTAATTCGAAGACTGGCTTTATATGACTAATCAAATGTACATTACAGCTTAAGTAGACAAAAAGGGTCATGGATTTCCTCTTTAATACACATAAATAATTTTCCCTGAGTTGTTCTTAAGATGTAGAGTAAAACCGATGAAAATCGTACCCCTTCCGGACTGGACCCAAAGGTCCACTTTGCTCAGAATTCATGTTTTCAGGGACCTTTTGATAAATTCTGAAAACAATGGACTTGAACAATTTTTGCAAAATGTTTAACGGTAATCGTAATAATGAACGATTCTGGGTTTCAATTGGAATTATAAGAATATGTATACGAAAAAATTACCTATCAATGAATATGTCCCACAACCTCAAGTAATGTGTGAAGAAGAAAAGGACAAAAAAAACATTTAATGTTTTTTAATGTATATTTTCCCCTTCATTTACCCACAGGTAGTTTTGAAGACAGGGATTTTTTTGGGGCGATTTTATAGCCGAAATTCGGTCATATTCCCAATGGAAAATAGTATCTTTTTTTCCCAATTCACAGACAAAAATTCCCGATCCCCCCCCCCAAAAAAAAATCATTTTCATCATCACTATTGGTAGTAAATGCCTTATTCTGCTACTGTTTTATGGGAGAATAAGTAGAATAAGTTGAACATTGCAAAAATTGTAGTTATGCATTTTTTCCCAATCTTGATTAAAACACCGCGAAAATTCCCAATCCCAAGGGTATGGGTCATATTCCCAAATTACCGAGAAAAAACCCTGGAAAATTTCAAAAAAGAAATCCTTGGTCTTATACATGAGTGTTTACGGAAGTACCTGGAGCTAATTGTACACCTCGGCCCTGCGAATTTCCTTTACTTCCTTTATTAACAACTCTGTTGTTTCCTACATCTTCCACCATCTGGCGATAACCGTTATGCTTCACAAGTGCATCTGTGTCACTTGATAAAATACACTGTTCTCCAGTCATATTAGCTAAAAAAAAAATAAAGACGACATTTTACAAATAATTCACCGCATGGGAAATTCTAACACAGTCATATACTGTGGTATAATAAATCTTTGTTGGGCTCAATTTTTATATTCTTTTTTCATAAATTAAGGTGATACCAATTTGTGTATTTTCATTTTTGGTAAAAAATTGCCTGATCATTTTCAGATTTGCGGGTAGCACAGTTATGGTTACCATCAATTTTCAGATATTTGACGGATGTCTCATCATTTACATCTGAGGGATTTTATTATTTAAGGTGACCCACGAAATCAATGAAATCAAATTCCAAATGAATTTTTTTTTTGGAACCACAGTAGTATGAAACAAGAGCGTGCCAAGCGGTGCCTATGCTCATCTGTTCATGGCCTCTGAGATCTAACCATCTATGCAGTTTAATGTTGCTACCTTTTATAGTTTTTTAATAAGGGTTTTCACAGATGACACAAACGACGTAGTGATCACAATGTCTTCAGCTAAAACCAAGCTGATGACCAATTACTGTATTTTAATTTTGAAAGAAAACAGGCTTACCTCTGCATTTAAATTCATGGGGATTTGATTTTGTGGATGAGCCAGCCCACAAAATCCACGAAATTAAATCCCCAACAAAAATTAATGATTCCACAGTAATCAATTTGACATGACCTATAACCTCAGTGATTTTTTTGGGGCGATTTTATAGCCGAAATTCGGTCATATTCCCAATGGAAAATAGTATCTTTTTTCCCAATTCACAGAAAAAATTCCCAATCCCCCCCCCCCCTAAAATTATTATTTTGTAAGTTCATTAACATCACTATTGGTAGTAAATACCTTATTCTGCTACTGTTTTATGTGTAAATAAGTAGAATAAGTTGAACATTGCAAAAATTGTAGTTATGCATTTTTTCCCAATTTTGATTAAAACACCGCGAAATTCCCAATCCCAAGGGTATGGGTCATATTCCCAAAATACCGAGAAAAAACCCTGAACCTATTGCTAATAGACTTACGACTACAGCCAAGTTGACAAAGTCTTTGCTGCTCTTCTTTTGTACTCGTTTCTCCAGTCAAGAAACATTCGATCCAGTTAAATTTCTCACAAAGGGATCCACTACACTCCTGTAATAAATTACAAAATTTATAACTAAAAAGAAGAACACGATGGCCCTATATCATTTACCAGAAAAAAGACCCCGAGAGAAAATTATCATGAGCCTATGTAAAATCAAGTGACCCTGGGACGGGGCCAATTTTGACCCCAGGGCAATAATTTCAACAAACTTGGTAGAGGTCCATCAGACAATGCTACATACAAAATAAGTAAGCTCTAAGAGCCCTGTGGTTTCAGACAAGAAGATTTTTTAAATTTTCCTATATAAGCCTATGCAAATCAAGTGACCCCAGGGTGGGGGCCAATTTTAACCCTGGGGCCATGTTCTAGTTATCCAAAAAAAACAATGTTAAGTTTATGGAAGAGCCAGATAAAACAACAGTTACTTAATGTACAGTATCATTTTTCAGTTGTGAAATGATATTCTAAGAGTTAAATAAGTAAGGCTTAAATTAAAATTAAGTTTGTTTGCACTTTACCGACCGACCCAAAAAAATCATGCGACTCAAAAAAATTTATTGCATAATCTGGCAGAACTTTATTTTTATACTTGGGAAAATATACATGTACTCAGTGCTTTCGATAAACATTTAAAGTAGGTATCATTTGAAAATTGAAGTAATGAAGGGAAAGAATAATGTGTGGTAAGGCACTGAGTATATGACTGTTACGGTTGATTAAAGCACACAATAAATGGTTGTATGGTAGCAGAATACATGAAATGAATATAGAATGCATCAAGATAGAAGTGTAATTTCAGAAATAAAATAAAATATTTTTCCTACCTACCGACCCTCTTCTAAAATTCAGGGTCGGTAAAGGGCAAACCAACATATTTTTAATTTAGGCCTAAAGCTAAGTTAAAAAAGTGCTACAGGTATAATGAATAACATACCCCATTTTTACAGACAAATCCATAGTTACTGCAGTACTTGCCATCCACTGCTTTATTAGAGCTTGGACAAACTGCAGAGCCACCAGTGATGATCGTTAAAGAAATAAGACAACAGAAATGTATCAATTTTTACAGCCTGAGCCATTATACCAGTAATTAATCTTTCCCTGACAAAATTATTATTAGTAATGTTTGTATTTATAGGAAAAGTTAAAGTTTGATACAAACAGACAGGCCATAATCAATATGCCACCGCTCTATCAATACCTGGAATAAGCATACTCTGTGACAAATCATATTCTCTCTATGGTGTGTTTTGATTTTTTTTACCTATCTAACTTCATGGGGGGGGGGGGGTTGCTCCAAGAGCAAAAAGACTGAAAAACCCTACCCCCTCACCACTTACTTTTGCAAAAACATCATTTTTGAGTACCGGAAAGTCAGACAGAATCTGAACCCTTTTGTTTCAAAGATTTTAAGATAAAAAAGATGAAATCAGCTGAAAAGAGGAAGAAATTTTCTTATACAGTATAACCCCTGAAAACCAGACTCCCTGAATATCGGACGATTTTTCAATTCCCATATTTTTTCTCTTCTATAATGCAAAATGTTCTCTGAATACCGGAACCTCAGAATTCCTGAATAAAAACAGAATAAAAACAACATTGTGGTACATATACAAATCAGTCACCCACTAGATCAATTATGGATAAATTTCCAATTTTACAAAAAGTTCTCTGAAAACAGGAATTCTCAGAAAACCGGACTTTTGGCTCAGTCCGGAAGGGGTCCGGTTTTCAGGGGTTATACTGTATTACTTTTTTTGCCATGATTGCTCCATGTTGGAAAGAAGCCAAATGACCAAGCTTTATATTTTGTAACCATGACAAATTAACTTCTCAACCCAACCCAAATTAACATCCACTTCCATTTTCTAAATTACTTTTTTTAAACAGAACCATTCTAATGTGTTAAAAGAAAATCTGCCCCCCCCCCCCCTCTCCAAAAAACAACAACAACAGTATCTCCACATATTGGTAAAAATTCCGTAAAATGGATGTTCCTGGTGTGTTTATAATGGTCTTTGACTAATAATCACTAGCACCTCACCCAGTTCAAATTCCCACTCGAAACCAGACAACACCCACATGAAGCTGGGTAGCTAGCTAAGCGGAAGTTACGGAAGCTCGGCAGTCCTATCCATGTCTAAGCCCGGGGTCTTCATCGACAATTAAAGCAAGGAAAGTTGCCAAATTATCAAATTGTGTTGTTAAACCCCAGATTAATCAAAGTACTGAAAGTACTCGCAGAAACTGAACTTATACAGGCTTGTACTGCAACATGAAATGGGGAATAGTTAAAAATTGCATGGCGGATGTAGATAAATGTAGCACTAAGGTCCGTATAAAAATTCACGTGTGCTGAGCGATGAAAAGCTAAACTATCGTTTCCAAAAAGAAAGAAAATACATTATGCAAGAAAAGGATATTTGCAGTATGATGCATCAAAACACTCCTGAGCGTATCGACATGTTTTGTTAGCCGTCCCTGATGTAAAAGAACAAGTATTCTGTTCACAACATGGCCCTTGTGATGGACTGAAAAGAGGTAAAATACCAGTATGTTCAATTAAAGTTAAAACAATTTAATTAATTAAAATCAAAACAATCAAATTAATTTATTAAAACTGCACTAATCAAATTGACTAAAATAAAATAACAATGATTTATTAAACTAAAAATCAATCATATTAATTATGAAAATTAAACCAATTAAAAAAAAAAAGTTAAATCATTAAAACTAGGAAATAAATCAATCAAAACAATTATAAATGAATTAGACAAATAAATCAAAACATTTGAAATAATCAATATAATATGATAATTACAAGCTCATTCTTTTGATGCATTATTTTGTAATTTGATAATTTTACTGTAGAAACTCTCTTATCTTTATTCTATTAACAAAAATCACTTTAATTCCGACAAATTGATAAATTTCGATTTGTTTATTCAATAAGAATAACAACAAAAACCTTTCAGTTCTCTTAAGAGCTCTTATCACAGGTTTCAAGCCTCAAGCCAACTTCTCTACATTAATGTAGGAACCCAGATAAGCCAATGGCTTATCAGTTTTTCATATGAAAATCTGCTTTTTTTCCGTGGGGGTCAATGTAAGCAACTGGCAATTTAATCCATTTGTTTAAATTCATACATGCTTCATAAGCTGATACAATGGTCAGCCCTGGAGGACAAATGGCATAAGACACAATGCAGTCGCCATGGAAACAGGCTCCACAACCAGGAGTTGAACTCACAAACCAATCATACTGAGGCTGAATGGCAATATTTTTGAAGCCAGTCGGGAGAAAATATGACAAACATCACAGACACACAACAAACCTGCACTGAGCATTATCCCTCAGAACACAATAGGTGGAAGAACTTGGATCGTTCCTGGCAATGCAACATTGATCATCACAGTCACCAAAGTAACCACAATCACATTCCTCATCGCCCTCGACTATGCCATTTCCACAAAAAGGTCCGCTCTCTAAAAAAAATTTTTTTTCAAGATTCAGTTAAGTATTACCCAGGGCCCTAGCTGCACTTTTAGTCTTTAGGGGAAGGGGCTCGGGGCCCTAAGGTAGGGGAAATTCGCGTCATTTTGAGGAAAATGGGGAATTTCAGAGGATTTTTTCAACTGCCTTATAATCCTGCAATAAACATTTTAAGCTTAAAATAGCTGTATTTAAATAAATTACATACATTAATATACAATTAATCAAAGGTAAATAACTTAATTTTTTTTTTGGAGGGGAGTTTTTATAAAAAATAGGGGAAAAAAGTATATTATTATAGAGGGGAATGGGGCTGAATTTCAGCCCCAAAAAACGTCAATAGTGAGCCCTGTTACCTAGCAACCACTGCAATATAAAAGACTAGAAATGTTTCCGGTGGACACGAATGCCCTGCTGAAAGCTAAGACAAGAAGGGGCCATAACTCCTGTGAAAATGTTTGGAAGAAATCAAACTTGACCAGTATTATATTATTATACATTTTCATGTAAAATATGAAACACTTTATGCCTTTCAGCCATTTTGAATGGTGGGGAAAAACAAGTATTTTAGGGAAAGGTGAGATTTTTGTTGTTATTATTTCTAGGAACTTTTTTTATCTATACTTTTGTACAAGCCACTAATTTTCAGTCCATTTGTCAGCATTTTCTTCTAAATTCAACTTGATAATAAAACATAATAATAAAACTCAATCTTTAAATATAGAAATTAATAAAATCTAAGGACATTTCAAGGAAACCAATGAAATTCAAGGTCTTAAAAGGAAGTCAAGGACTTTTCCTGGAAAATTTACAAAATTCA
The DNA here is from genome assembly GCA_964023205.1 of Lutraria lutraria. Classification (NCBI taxonomy): domain Eukaryota; kingdom Metazoa; phylum Mollusca; class Bivalvia; order Venerida; family Mactridae; genus Lutraria; species Lutraria lutraria. The sequence goes on from OZ026849.1 coordinate 22,744,313, forward strand.
AGAATTTTTTCAAAGCATGTCCTCACACAGAGCAAACTCCTGAAAAAATGTTTCTAAGAATTATTTTAAGTCTTACCTGAGAAGCAGTTAAATTTTGAAGTACTTGTCAGCACAGCGTGTAAAACTCTAGTTATGTTGTCCTTACTACAACCAGAAAAGTGACTGTTATGTGGTTTGTCCCCCATTGTAGCGCTCGCGTACATAATGTAGTTACCCTCACTAGCGTCGGGAGATGATGTTCCATACGGGGCACAATTGATACCAGAGTCATGCTGAAAGAGAAAATGAACTTTAACATTAATCGACAGTCTGTGAAATTAAGATTTGAAATGTGGTTTCCCGAAACTGAAAATTTTACTGCTTTTTATTTTACATGTATTTGATTTGTTAATGAAAAGTTGGTTGTCCGAACCAAAATTTTGGTTGTCTGAATGAAAAATTGGTTGTCCCAGACAACAGGACAATCGCTAATTTCACAGACTGATTCAAATGTTTGTTTGATACGAGAGTTGTGCTGCAAGAGAGCAGGAACATTATCTAATCTAATGTTTGTTTGTTAATTTCAAGTTTTACTCCCCTTTTCAACAGTCAAAGTTATATGAGGGGGACAGTTCACCTAACCATCGTTCCTGGAAAGAACCAGTGGAAAGAACCAGTACTAGACTCCCATCCTCCGTAAGTAACTGCCTATATTCTTACATAAACCCTGCATCAGTGAGAGGTTACCAACTAATCTAAGCTATTGATTACTGCAGACTTCGAATTTGGTCACCAGTCTAAAGACGGAATCGGCCTAAATCATCGCTTAAAATATTAAGCTGATATATCGCTTTAAATGCATAATGGTGTACACAAAACTAATGTTTTATTAGTGAATAATGAAAAGTTTGTTAATTTTTTTTAACGCCATCATACAATACATTAATATGTAAAAAATCGGTTGTAACGGGAAAACATCTGGTTTTCATGTCATATACAGAACAACCTCTCTAGTACGGCCCTCTGTACAGCAATAACCTCTCTACAACAACACCTTCAAAATTTCCCTAAGCTGATATTTACTATAAATTTACCCTCTGAAGAGCAGCAACCTCTGAACAATGGTCAATATTTGCAGCTCCCTCAGGGTGTTGTTCAACAGAGGTAGTACTATACTCGTTTAAACATCACAGTCAACTGACGGAAGTTTAGCGTTATGTCACTTACCGGAGATCCAAAGTTATGACCGACTTCATGAGCAAATGTCAGTTGAGATACTTTTGAAGGCACACGTTTACCGTAGTTTATAAGCGTCACTATACCAGTGTTCAAACTCTTTGCAACTTGTTGAGATCCCTCTGTGAATCTCTTATTCCTCTCACACACACCTCCGGAGGCAGCTAGAAACATAGCAAATTATGACAAATAAATGAAAAATCAATTAAGAATAATATAAAACAATCAATCAAGAATAATGGGGGGGGGGGGGGGGGGTTCAATTAAGACTATTGAAAAATCAAATCAATTAAAACTTATGAAAAAAAATGAACTAAGATTAATGAAGAAAAAACAATAAATTAAGAAAAATAAAAAATCAATTAAGAAAGTTTTTTTTTTAAATGAATTATCAATGAAGATTAAGGAAAAATCAATTAAAAATAATCAATAACAAGAGGGCCATGATGGCCCTGTAGATGCTCAATAGGAAAAAAGGTCATTTGTCAACTAACATTGTTAAAATTTAGTATCCAGACAAAAGCTCCCTCGGACAAAAGCTCCCCCGATGATTTTGTTAGTGGCGGACAAAAGCTCTCCCATTGTTTCACTATCCCAGACAATCGCTCTCTTCAGGTTTGTTTGCACCCCAGACAAAAGCTCCCCCATTGATCATTTAAGATTTTGAGCCTGGGGCAATAATTTGAACAAACTTTGTAGAGTTCCATTAGACAATGCTACACACCAAATATCTCAGCTCTACATTGTGCAGTTGTAAATAAACTTAAATATAAACAGTGCAACTCCTCCAAAGCAACACGCTTTGGGAGCCGCAGAATTATTGTTGTTGACAGGTTGTTCCTTCAGAGAGGTTAAATTGATAGTTAAATCGTGCAGTGGGAAAAATCATGCTGTTGTTGAAGTGAGGTTGTTACTCAAGAGAGGGGCCGCTCTGGAGAGATTGTACTGTACATATGAAAGTAAGAATATAAGCGACCTGTAAAGAATAAACAGAGTTTTATCACTGGTAGGGGAAGGGGCCTTGTCCTTAAATTTGGGGGAAAATAACATAACTTTTGCAAAAGGGGAAGAAAAAACTTGATGCAAATTGAGTTTTAGGGGAAAACTGCATGATTTTAAACACTTTTCAGAGGGGAAGATGCCTGTTAGCAGCCCCTGCTATAAAAGGAAAATAAACCCTGTAAATTTATGCTTTTGTTCAAGGTAGGTTGTTGCTGAAGAGGGCCACTCTGGAGAGGTTGTACTGTATATATAATTAAGACTATAAGTGATCAAAGAAGAATAAGTCTTAAAATTACTTACAATTCGAAGCACCGACCCAAGCTAAACCGAGGGTACCAGCGGAGAAATCTCTGTATGTGAACACATAAGCAAGGCAGAACTCATTATGATTAAAAAGTGAATTAATATTAAGGAAATTGCTGACATCTATGTTGTTTTTGCAAAATCGGTTTAAGCTGGCATCGTTGCAATCGTCACGTGTCATAACCTGTAAAAGAATAGAAGCACAATAAAAATATTAATTAAACCATTAATTAAGAAAAATGGAGGAAAAAAATCAATTAAGAAAAATGGAGAAATAATCAATTAAGAAAAATGGGGGATCAATTAAGAAAAGAAAAAAATATGTAAAATCAATTAAGAAAAATGGGGGGGGGGATCAATTAAGAAAAATGAATAATTGATTAAGAAAATTTTTTCATCATTTCAGAACAACAAGCAATATAGTCAAAATGGCATTTTTAGTCTTAAAATAAGTAAAAGAAAGCTTCTAACTCTAGAGAATTTGTACCATGTGCATTGTAAACTGGCTACCAAAAATAAATAATACCTTTGTTTTTTGAACAGCAAATGTCACACCAGTATAAGACATTGAATCATCATAGGTTTCAAAGGTTGTCTGTTCATAGATAGTCTTTATAGCAGTCACATGATTAGCAAAAAACAGCAGAATGGCATCTCTTGCAAGCTCAGCGTCCTGAAAAAGTTATGAGAGAGTGTAAAAAGCTGGTTACACTGTTGAGTGTTCATAGAGACGTGACTCCACATACTGTCAGGCCTTTTTTATGCCATTTCTGGGTTTGGTATTCTCCCCCTTTCTCCAGGTAAAAAAGATGTGTTTTAAAAAAACAAAATGTATCCTAAAAGAAATTAACACTTTTTTTTAAACACCGTGACCTTTGACCTATTGACCTGAAAATGCCCAGGTCCTGTAGAGGTTGTCATGAGGAACCTACATATGAAGTTTGATGAATGTAGGTACAAGCATTTTGATTTTATAGGCAAGGTTAAAGTTTGGTACAAACAGAGAGACCAAAAACAATATGCCCCCGATCTATCGATACGGGGTCATAAAAAGTACTGAGAGAAAAAAATTATCAATAATTGAAAAAGAAATCATTCAAGATGCTACCTAAAGCAAGTGCGTTCATTAATACAGTGCAAAATTGTAGTCAAATATTTTTTCCAATTTTGAGCAAAACACCGATAAATTTCCCAGTCCTGAGGGTATAGGGAAAATGACCAAATAGCTTTTATAAAATAGGCAAAAAATCACCCCTGTACAAACACAGGGGTGTCAATAGAGCCAAATTAAAAATCCTAAAAATGCGTCTGACCATTTTTGCCAAATAAGAGGCCATCATCTGCATTGTTCCCATATTTAACTCAATTTGTATTAAAGAAAATCCTTCAGAGCAGATTAATTTGACCATAACTTTGCAAACTCTTGAGATATTTTCATCAAATAACTTTTATTTTGCTAAGAAATCATAGCTCTTTCAGGACAGATAAATCCGGAATTCCGGATATATCCTGTATATTGTCACCATTGATTAAACAATAAACGGCACTCACGTTCCCGGAATTTACCAAATAATGGTCGAACAGAAGAGGGTCGGACAGCAGCGACATGTAACAAGAATTTTTCCTATTGTTGACGTCAAACAACGACGACCGCTTCTTTCTCGATACTTTCTCTGGTTTATTTGCGCTAGCGGAGTATCTGTCCTCTGTGGCTTCAGTGTGAACCTCCTGCCATTGTTTGGCATGCTAAAATATACAATGTAGTGAATGAACGTAAGATGCATTTGAATAAACTTTCAATAAATAAAAACCTAGCCCTTAATATGGGGATGAAAAAGCGAGTTGAAGTTTCTTTAGGGGAAAAATTCTCGTCTGAAACCATTCTGGAGAATAGCCATAGTTACTTGTCTTTTTCATGTATGTATATTTGTTTGTTCTTTTTCCATTGCCTTTTTTTCACAAATTCTGTATTTAAAAAAAAAATTATATCAAATTTTACGCCCCTTTTCAACAGTCAAGAGTCATATGAGGCGGACAGTTCACCTAAGCATCGCTCCTGGGAAGAACCAGTACTAGACTTCCATCCTCCGTAAGGAACTGCCTACTTTCTCACATAAAGAGGCATGGTCGGTAGCGGGGCTCGAACCCACCACCCTCTATCAGTGAGAGGCTACAGTGATTTGAAGTCTGTGACCTTAACCACTCGACCATGGGGGCGGGTCTTATGTATTTTTTTTGCATAAAAATTATAAGATGTAAATGTGTATCCCTGTAAACATGGAAAATAAGGATTACTACAGACCACAACAATATTATACAGAAAACCCCTGTAACTGGCAGTGATTTTTTTCCAAAATTTTCTCACTACCCATGCCAATCAAAAGGGGAGCTTTAGCGCAACAATGATCAAAATGGGAATATATAGTAACATTTATTTCTATGGAATATGTGATTATTTAGTTGTTTGAATCATAAATATAAATATTACTACACTGTAATTGGTGACAATGGTGTGAAACTGTTGTATTTTTCTTCTTTTGACATGATCATGTTGAAAACACTTCTTTTTATGGGAAAATTCTGGCCATTTTAGGAGAAAAATGAAGGAAATTTTTCTAGGGGAAACTGCCCATATACAGCAGTAAATATAGCGAAAAAAAATCACTGACTTGAAATGATCTTTAAGTTAAACTAGGTTAATACCATGATAAACTAACCATATAATATAATAAACATACCAATGCAAAGATATCTGATTTTTTAAACTTTAAAATTTTGCTAAACAAAAAGAGCATTAAATTTTATCTTACCAATTGCTTTGATTCTGTTGTCAGCAGCGAAAGTTACATAATCTTAGACTAGAGTGATAATTACCACGTACATGATTATTATGCAATACTGTGGAATCATTAATAATTTTTTTTCGTTGGGGATTTAATTTCGTGGATTTCGTGGGTTGGCTCATCCACGAAATCAAATCCCCATGAATTCAAATGCAGAGATAAGGCATTTCTTTTCAAAAATCAAAATCCACGAATTTAAATTATTTCCCCACAAAATAGCCAATTTAGTAAAAACCACGAAAATTGAACCCAACGAAAATAAATGATTCCACAGTAAATAAAATGTATATAAATCGGATGTACATACACGTTTAGCTCTGTTCGGTACATCCACAACTTCTGATTGGACAGTGCTTTTCATCCAGTCCCTTGCCTTCAAGTAACCACACGTTCCCTCAGCCTCTGCCTCCCTCCTTTCCCTCGTTCTCTTCTCTCTAAAAAAGGGAAATAGACACCATTGGTTACAATAAGTGTAATGGCTAACTGGAAAGTAAGACCATGACGAGTGCTCAGCGCAACACTGTCGTAACTTGTTCATATTTCAATATGAGTTACAACACTGTTGCGCTGAACCCTCGAATTGACCCCTTGAACTCAATTGGAGTCATCTACATGTGATGACCAACCATAAAACCAAGTCTGGGGACCTTAGGCTGAATCGTTCTCTAGTCATTGGTCGGACGAGGTTTTTGTGTCGAAAGTCACTGTGACCTTGACATTCAACGCACTGACCTCAAAATCTATAGGGGTCATCTACATGTGATGACCAACCTCCCAATGAAATCTGAGGAGCTTAGACCAAGCCATGCTGAACGGACAGACAGACAGACAAACAGACAGGGCCAACACTTTATGCCTTTCTACCATTTCGAATAGTGGGGCATAATAAATTTGAAAAATTCCAAATAATTGAACTACAGGATTACATCTTTAATCAACGTTCCTGTAAAAATTCATGTCCGCAAAATTATATGATATTACAGCAGGGTTTTTTCTCGGTAATTGGGATTGGGAATTTTCGCGGTGTTTTAATCAAAATTGGGAAAACATGCATAACTACAATTTTTGCAATGTTCAACTTATTCTACTTATTCTCCCATAAAACAGTAGCAGAATAAGGTATTTACTACAAATAGTGATGTAAACTTATAAAATTAATTTAAAAAAAAAATTTTTTTTTTATTGGGAATATTTGTCTGTGAATTGGGAAAAAAAGATACTATTTTCCATTGGGAATATGACCGAATTTCGGCAATAAAATCAGCCCAAAAAAATCCCTGTTACATTATCTCTATATCATACAAATCTTAGTTTTGAATCATTGATGCAGACGGGTAATCATTCAGAAAGTAGACATGGGTATTTGATTATTTTCTAGAGCGTAACCACTCAAAAAATTAGTACAAATTATATTCAACAATTGATATTTGATCATTGTATCATGAAAATACTCAAACTTGTAGACCACAATAAAACATTTTTTGTCAAGCTCATGTCAGTAACAGTTGCCATTGGAAACCTAGTATGTAAAGATTAATAACTGAACTCTGTATGGCAAAAAGGAAACAAAATGGGAAATAACTCACTTATACGGGTCTAATTCCATATCACTTTCCCGATATATCACCGAATGAAATACCGGTTTATCGTTAAAAAATCTATGACTGTTCTCGACATGGTATGTTTCCCGTTCGCTTGGAACATTAACACTTCCTGTAAACACCCCTCTTATTATACCACCTGTAACCACACTTCCTGGTTTACCTGGAAATATATAAAAGAACAGGATTGTCAAACTGCAGGGCCATTTTTTTTTTAAACTGGGAAGGGACCTAAAGTAAAAGCCTTTCATTTTGCATGATTATCAGCCAAATTGGGAAAAGTTTAAGACAACCGAGTAAGAATATGTTCTACAGTGTTAGGTTAAGAAATCATTTTGTAAGTTTTTAAATACGGTAATTTATGCAACATTTCAATAAATAATGCTAAATAAAGGCCTTGAACTGTCACAAAACTATGCTCTTTAAAATTATCTGGTAGGATTAGTTGGGAAGTCGGCATTGTTCAACTTCAGCATACAAAATTCAAGAGAGCAATATAGGGCAATTTTGTTGGTTATCAAACTTGTCCAAGATATCACATTATGCCCATAAACATTTTGACCAAATTTTTAGATTGGTTAGAAACTGTTCATTTTTTGTTTTTCTGGTGATTCAAGGTCCATAATCTTAAAGAGCAAGGGGTAATTTTGCTGGTCATTGAATTTGTCCAAGATGTAAACTTTAGTGAATTCCCATGAACAGTTCAACCATAATTGAAGTGAATTGTGTGGGAACTATGTAACTTAGACAGGGGCCAATCATTGTGTATGAAGCTCGCTGACCTGTCACTAGCAGGTAGTTTCATGCATGCTGTAACACCGTATACATTTGTTTATATCTTAATGTAAAATCTCCATCTGTTTCAAATGATCAATGTCCTGTGACATCTGGCCTCATTCAGGTATAAAAAAACAGCTACTTTAACACAATATTTATGATCCGAGCGTATAACTTTAATCTTGTAAATCAATCAACCTTTTAAACGCATCTTTCTTTTCAAGGTAGTTTTGTCTTCAACAGAAAGTTTAGCTGACTAATGCTGGAGAGTGGGGGTAAGAATTTGAAAAGGGAGCAAATTAAGCCCATAGAATTCATGACAGGGAGATACAAAGTCAATCAGCCATAGAGGGAGGAGCTCAGACCAAAAGGGAGGGACAGAGCCTTTGGGGGAGGAGCTGCATCATTAAGATTAAGGGAGGGGCAGAGTCAGTAAGGGAGGGGCAGAGCCATTGAGGGAGGAGCTGAGTCATTAAGAGAGGGGCAGTGCCATTGAGGGAGGAGCTGAGTCATTAAGGGAAGGGCTGAGTCATTAAGGGAGGGGCAGAGCCATTGAAGGAGGAGCTGAGTCATTAAGAGAGGGGCAGTGTCATTGAGGGAGAAGCTAAGTCATTAAGGGAGGGGCAGGGCCATTGAGGGAGGAGCTGAGTCATTAAGAGAGGGGCAGTGCCATTGAGGGAGAAGCTGAGTCATTAAGGGAGGGACAGAGCCATTGAGGGAAGAGCTGAGTCGTTAAGGGAGGGGCAGAGCCATTGAGAAAGTAGCACAACCATTGTCAGGGATAATCAGGCATGTACATGGCTTAAAACTCAATGAATCATTTTATCTGGGGGACAGATTAGACAAAAGATGAAGTAAATTTCATAATATAAATAATTTTGAGAAGCTTGCATGGTGCTCACTGGATGTCAAACTTTGGCATAAATTCTCAAGTCAGAAGCTTTATTTCAAGTCAAAATACCATTTTCACGGCCATATGAGAGCAGATTTACTTACCTAAAACCTCTCCACTGTAGATGAAAGACAGATCGGGCTTTGATACTGTATTGTTGAATTCCAGTCTAAAATCTGGAGCAAACACTGAGCGGTCATGTTTAAGCTTCAGACGTAAAGTTCTAAAAATAGAAACATAAATTTATTTTTATAATATGCCCCCAAAAATTTATAACTTCATTTATATAACTTTTTCTTTGTACTGATATTCGCAGAATTTAAACTGTTTCGGAAAGCTGATTCAACAGCAGTTTCTGAATACATAATGAAACTTGACGATTAACCAGGGTTGCTACCTGATTTGGTTATCAAACCAAATTTATTTAACATTAACTTTCTAGCACTTAACTCAGGTGTTTTCTTTATCATATAATACAGCCTTGAAGGGCGCCTTCCCCTCTGAAAATCTCATTGAAATCGTGCAATTTTCCCCAAATTTCAAATTTACACCTTGAAATTTCTTTTCGCAAATTAATTTCAGGAAAGAATTTTTCCCAAAAGAGGCTTCCACCTGTTGCTTCATCCCCACATTAAGGGCACGGGCACCTTCCCCAAACCATAATGAAAAACCCTGTAACTACAAGCATTACCATCCAGATCAATAGAATAGTTTTACCTGTCAAAGGCATTAATATCGAGATGAACTGCACTGTCTAAAGCCCGTCTGTGCCTCTCGTGCTTTTCATGGAGATGATCTGAGTTATATGAAAGCTCTTCATAGTGTCGAATGTAATCATCTAAAACTTTGCATTCTAAAAATAGAAAATAACAGAGAAAATAAATATTCATAAAATTTTAAAACAATTAAAAATCAACAGTATTAATACATCAAACGATTTTGTAGACTGAAAAGGTTCAGTTTCGTTGGTTAAACTTTGCACAACTGGATCAAAGAGGGTGTAATTGAACCATAGAGGGATGGGCAGAGCATTTTAGGGAGGAGATAAGTCATTGTGGTTAAGCCTTGTGGGAGTGGCAAGGCTTTTAAGGGAGGGGCCTAGTATTAGGGGGGGGGGGCATACTATTGTGAGAAAGACTGAGCCATTCAGATTAGTCCTTCTCATCATGGAAACAGCCATAGGATTGCAAAAAAAAATATGACTAAAAATAAAACAGTAAGGTAACAAATTTTTGGTTAAGCCAAACTATTTTGCTTATGTCATGTATTATGCTGTTGAAGATATACTATGTAGTTATGATACGTTTTCACATTTTTCTACTAACAAGAGGGCCATGATGGCGCTATATCGCTCACCAGAAAAAACGTTTTTCTTTTTTTCCAAACATGCGATCACAATAGCTCACCTTGAACACTTTGTGCTCTGGTGAGCTAAAAATATGACAACTACACATTAACTAGGACGTCAACAGGTTATTTACACATGTATATGTTTACAAAACTGAAAATAAAACCACAAATAACTATATACATGTACATTGTATAGCCAATGTAAACACAATCGTTAAATGACCTAGGTTCATTTGACAGGCAATAAATAATTGGATACATGAGAGTGTATGAGATACTGAAACAATTATCTGTGTTTTACAATGTTCATTAAACACAGGCAAACAATGGTGCGCTATCAAGATAGGATTTCATTTAAGGCTACAAAAAATTCACCACAAATATTGGGTTTTCTTTTCAACTGGTTTAGCAATGTTTTTCAACAATTTTTCAGTTATATATGACCGCCAGATCACCTAACCAGTTTTTCTGGACTGTATACTTACTTACCCTTCCACAAGGACCTGATATCATCTCCACATTTGGAGGAAAATCAACATTGTCAAAATTTCATAGAACTAGACGGGTATGTCCTGGTGCGACCCAGATTCGAACCTGGATTGCCATTTTAAGAGTTCAGCACACTAACCACTGGACCCCATTAAGGCTGAAAATCTTTTTTCCCCAAAAAATACCTACATTGTATAGTGAGCATATAAGGTCTTTTCATTCATAAATATTTTTGTACTTTCGGTTTTTGCCACAGCCCCTTTGAATAAGATTTATGAAATCATGAACTTTTCTTGAACTATTCATGAACAGTTCATGAAATATGCTTAACTATTAGACAAGGGTCGGTGCAAAACAATCCTGAGGTTACTGTTAACATTACTTCTTCCATCTGGCCTACCTTATCAGCTTATCAATATAAAAATTCCCAATCTTACAGGGAAGCCTAAGTTTTCTAAACCTTCATATAAAAACCTGATAGATAAAGTAGTTAGATTGTATGTATAGCTTATAATCAATGTACAAATGTAGATAAATGCTTAACCAACAAGGAAGTGGCACTGAAAACAGTTCTAAATAAAAATATTTAAGGCCAATGGATCTTTCCAGGATCTACCATTGAAAAAGTCGCTGAATGACACAAATTGTCAGCTAGGCCTTTTTTCCCCAAAAATTGTGAAGGCCCAGTACTGTTGCCTTTCATTGTGGGAAATTCAAGCACGATTTTAGGCCAAATTGGGGGATTGTTTGACAACCAAGTAAGAATAAGTTTTACAGTGTTCATGCAGTTAAGAAAACTGTTTATCAATAATAAGATCTTACATAACATTTCAATAAATAATGCTAAATCAAGTAAGTTTTATTCACAGAATGCGAAAAATAGATTCAGGTAGAATCAATAATTTAAACAAATTGGGAATTTCAAAATTAGGAAAAAAAGAGCCTCTTCAAGTGTTGCAATCGGGATGTCACCGAATTTTGGCCTCTATTTAATTTATCAGCCTGTTGATGCTACATGTACATGTACATTAAACCTAATAGAGAAAAGTTAACTTTTTTCGTAGATGTATACATTATAGTATCATATTAAATAACATTATATATTTTTTATAATTAAAAAATGTTATCATTTTTATTTTTACCTAGTGTGATAGGTCACTGCTTATGTCATATCAATGTTAGATCAGTGCGTTGTTATTGATACAGTTTATGAACATAATGTAGAATATTACTTTCATATCACCAGATAACTGAGTTTATTAAATTTGTCATCAAAAATGGTAAAAAACCTGCCTATGGCAATTCATTTTGTTATGTAAGGCCTAACAGAAAAACTGTTTGTTTCTGGTTAAATGCTCCTTAAATTTTTTTTTTATGTTTACGCGATCTAATTTAGATTTAATTTAGACAGATTTTTAAATTAACTGCATAAGCGCATTGGAAAGAAGGACAACTGTCCACTTACAAAATACCAGGTCATTCATACAATTTATGCAAAGCATAGAAGGTGAATCAGACCAACTGATGAAATAAATAATTAACATATTTTCTTAATTACTGACCATTACTTTCTCACATGTTCCCACATCAATCAATTCTTATAATTAACAACTACAGCCTACAAGGACATGCAGAATTAGAAGGTATGTAAGTATACATTTTACGGCCAATCAAATAAATGTACGTATGTTTGGTGATCGGCAGAAATTAACTTTCTTTTCAAAGAAAATGGCAATGATAAATGACATCACTTAATTAACTGCCTGCAACTTTTAACAGTAGATAAGGCAATTTAAAAAAAATATTTAGTTTGGGATAACGCTACCAAAATCGGCCCTACCCATCATTTCTTTCAGCCTCATGGAGGGTCAATTTTTTTTCAATGTGTAAATAGCATTTTGAGAGGTATTTTGGATTCAATGTATTAACATAAATTGTAAAAAAAATATTTCCTACTGTATATATATACCTACCTACCCACTGAAAATTCTCTGGGTAGGGTTACCGCAATCAAACATTTTTTAAGAATGGCCTAGGTATTGAAAACAAAAAGATGGTATAAAGAATAAAAGAATGAAATAGGGTTTTATGACATATGACAGTCCAGTGACATATTCACATATGTACATTAATCCCCTTTTCCAAAGAACATAATTTCAAATTTTCATCCCCTTTTCAGACTCATGTTGACTTAATTCCATCTTTTTCTAAACAGCTGCGGTTTACTTCAATTAGCGTTTTGAAACGCCACTTGAACATTGTTGAAAAAACACTTGAAAATCAAACATAAATGAATACTATAACAAGAAAATGTACAGGACGTAAACCTATAAACAGATTCACGGCAATTACGTACAACAAATTCAATCATCAATATCTCACATACATTAACTTGAATAATAGATAACTACCATGTTCATTTGGATCAAGAAGCAATTATAATTAATAAATTATATCAAGCCAACTTAAAGACCTATAATAGTTTATAACACACCCAAGTAATTTTACCATATTTTCAGTAATAACTAATATATACAAGAGACATCAATTGGACAGTTTACCAAACCAATTATCCCTTATCCTAAATAACCAATCCAGGGATTCTTTACCTGATATGAGCATTTTTGTAAAACAAATTTTTGGCCGAAATTTTGTACATTGTTCCCCTTTCTCCTGGCCCTCAACACACAATTTTCCATAGGCTACTTATTATTATATACCTTTTAATAAGGTATATGTACATGTACATGCAAACGTCATTATTATATAGGCACATGTACAACGCTTTTTTTCCTTCTATAAGAGAGGCCGAAATTCGGCTTCCCAATTGCAAAAAAAGCTGTTTTTTTCCCAATTTGAGGCAAGAAATTCCCAAAAATACAAAGCTATTCTAACTCAATTGTCTAACCTACTCAAAATTTCGCCAAATATCGTGCTTGAATTTCCCAAAATGAAAGGCTAAGGCCCCTTCCCAATTTTTGAAAAAAAGGCTCTGATGTATATATTAGAAGCTTATATTATAATGGCACCAAAACTTGGTCTTGTGACAAGTACCTGTGGACCCCGCTACATTTCCCTTAACAGAGGAAAAAGAAGAATTATGATAGGTACCAGTCAATGCCGATGTCATGAGTTATGTTCATATTCACACAGTTACACACCTGCATACAATTGATGATCTTTAACCTAAATCTTATTAATCAGTCCTTAAATAAGACAGGAAAAAAATATATGTGACAACTGATAAAATCAGGAGAGAGTTTAGACGTCAATATATGCCACAGAAAGTGTCAACCAATTCTATTAATAGTACATTTTAAAACCATAAGCTTTCGAGCACCTCAAGAAAACTAAATGCTTATAGCGGTTGCCTTATAAAGGCTTATAGTCCTATAATTAATTAAGATTTGGAGGTATTATAAACTGTAGACTAAATACACAATCTTACGGACCACTTCGACTCTATTTAAGCTTTCAATTGTTCCTAAAAATTACATACAAACTCTAGCTGAGCCCACTTAAACATCTTGTTTTCATATTCTCGAAACTAGACCGATATACAATTATACTTTCAAAAATCCCAAGTAACACAATGAACAGACAAGTGAACGACAGTAAATAGTACATGTACATGTACGTGTCACTGAGTCTTTTTCTATCATTCTTTCAAATTGAGTCTTTCTGATAAGACCTTATACATTGTTTTTGACTTTATTTCTCATTTAAAATAGGGTAGCTAGGTACAAAATGTAGATAGGGATTATTTCTCAATGCTAAATCAGATAAGACGTGCACGGTACAACCTCTCCAGAGCGGGCCTCTGTAGAGCAATAACCTCTCTATAAGAACACCTTCAAAATTTCCCTAAGCTGATATTTACTATAATTTAACCTCTGTATAGCAACAACCTCTAAACAATGGTCAATACTTGCAGCTCCCACAGGGTGTTGTTATATAGAGGTTGTACTGTAATCACAAAATCACGCATATTTTTAACAGAAAACCCATAATTGCAAAAGAAACTTGGATGTATGTATTTTACTATTTGCTTACATTACAATATATGGTGTGTATAATATATGGCTCCATCAGCACTGTGTTTTTCCAGCCGTTGTCATGTTCAGGATATGAATTAAAAGGGTCGCAGTCCAAACTAAATGGCTTAAAAATAGTCTGACAGTAAATTGTGGTAAACCCAATGGACATTTACTGGTAACAGTTGTACTATTAATAGAATAGACTAATCTTCATACATGCACTATGACTTTCGGAGCAGAACAATTGTGTTATAACATTCATTTAATAGATCACTACAAAATATTCAGTGCTCTTTGGACCCTTAAAATGGCATTTTGACTCTTGAAATTTGCAAAATAAGATTTTTGACTCTTGACAATTGGAACCAAAGGGTCAAATTTACTATTACATTAGTAGGAAATTGTGTTGACTCTTTAAATTTCTATTAGCTAAGGGTCATTAAATTGATATTTCTACCCTGATATTTCTAATACACAATACGCATACATGTATTGAATGACTTTAATTTTCAACACAAACATCAAACAGCAATCCAATATATAGTAACATTATAATAACAAATCTGTGCAGCAATATTACTCTTGTTTCATCTTTACATGTAAAACATATATCTTAATGAATAAATAAATAAGCCATACACAATTGTATGTATACAACAGTTTCAAGCACAGAGATAATCATGCGTAGTTACGGGTTTTATCATCCAATAATTCATTTGTTATCAACATCACAAGCAATTTCCGAACATTGAAACCAAACGCAATATTAATCAATTTTGTATTAACAAGTTCCGATATAGTGTCTAACGATGTTAAGTACAGAAGCATTTTTTTCATCCGCAGCGAAAACGATCCATTAATGGAATGAAGTGGCGATATATTAGACGATAATTATCAGTTATGATCTAAACAAAAACGGTCATATTGAACACACTCAGGCTTTTCAACAGCATTCTAACAGATGGTGTTACTGATAGAAGGATTTCTTGACAACGGGCAACATCTGTATATTGAAGATCATTTTACTGAATCAATTGAAAGACCAGACAAAAAATATCGCTTTCGTGTATCCAGAAATGCGGCAAATTGTCACCAAACCAGGTTTTCAACATAAGTAGTAAATTGATCCGAAAATGTTTTCGATTCCGTTGTTTGCATATTAATAAGTCATCGAAGATAAATACTACATGTACATCATGTAAATCGAAAAAAAATCTGTATCACAATATAGTATATCCATACATGTATATTTCTAAATGTACCCTTAATTCTCGGTCAATCATAAATGATATGGCTAATAAATATGAACTTTTGACCTTTACCCAAAGCCAATCAGGGCTAAGATGAATTTTACCATACAATTTACCTTTAAAATTATTTTAAGCCAAGTGGAAAAACAAAATCAGTTTGTTTGGAGGGCTCTACTAACTACTAACGAAAATCCAAGCAAATAAATTTTTTGGGGGGCATTCTTTCTTTACTATTGACAATTGTTAGCAAAAAAAATCCCTACCTACCCAGGGCTAAAATTCTGGGACGGAGCACTCCAAACAAACTTATTTTTATTTTCAGCCTTAGGTTTTACAGAAAAATTGAACCAGTTGGAGTCCTAATACAGGTAAAGATGGTTACATGCCACTGTAAACAAGTAACAATGGGCATATAAGCTTTAAAACATTGTTTGTTTCCAGTTACCCCACCCACCCAAATTTCCCATGCAACCCTAGATTTTTTATTAGAATAGATGATAGTTCAAACATCCAATTTCTAACATTTTTAACTCCTTTACGTTTTCAGGGGCCAAAATAAAAATATCTCCCCTATTTTTTATAAGCATGTAATAGTTCACCAGAAACAAAAGGATTATTTGGCCTTATCAATAAAACCTGTAGTACATGTACATGCGCATGAATTCAATAACAGCTGACCTAAGCTTCTTATGAAATATAAAATATCATTTGAGTATGCATACAAGTATTCCTAAGATAACAATATTAACTTAACAATTCAATTATTCACTTTGAATTGAATATTAATTAATTTGAATCATGTCCGTTAGACATTCATTTCAAAATGTCTTCCAAGGGTCTTATCTGACAGCTGAACTTACAGAGGTTAGGCTGAAAATAAAAATAAGTTTGTTTGGAGTGCTCCAACCTACTCACGAAAATCTTAGCAAATAGAATATATTCTTGGGGCCTTTTTCTGCATGTATATGTAGTAAAAAAACTCCAAACAATTTACAAACTTATTTTTATTTTCAGCCTTAACTTAACAAAATATAAAATAAGATGGCAAGACATTTGTGAATTTCGAAAGGTGTAGCTCACTACTTTGCATAAACTTAATCAAGCCCCATTTCTACCAAACCACGACCGATAAACAGTCCTTTATTTTCAATAATAAAAATTTCTGTTTAAACAAGTTCTGTCAACCATAAGTATAATTTATAAACCTCAAAGGCTTTATTTATAATGATAGAGTAAACCAGGTATTTTTTTATGCTAGATTTTCATTTTAGAAACACAAAAGACCATATTTCATCATATTATCATTATGCTACATGTACTTCAATCACAGGTAATAAAATCATATATATGATATATACATTTTACATTTATGAATAGAAATATGATATACAAAAAAAATCCTCGCAATTCTACAATGTAACAGCTGACTGATATTTTGTTGACAGGTAAATAAATCTATTCTTAAACTTTTCCTTCATAGGTGTAACTTGAAGTTTAATGATAGTTGAAAACTGTTGAGTATTTAAGCGTTAAAAATCTTGGTCATGGGTGACCGACTTCAGCACTTAGGACGAAATGACGACATTTAATGGGAGTGATCATGTCACGATTTCAGGATATAAATTAATACATTTAACTACGTCATACATACCAGGGCTTTTTTTCTTTCTATAGCAGGGGCCGTTCATAGGCGTCTTCCCCTCAGGAAAATCATCTTTAAAATCATGCAGTTTTCCCCTAAAATTCAATTTACTTCAAGTTTTTTCTTCCCCTTTTGCAAAAATTATGCGTTATTTTTCCCCAAATTTAAGGAAAAGGCCCCTTCCCCTACCTGTGAAAAAAAGCCTTGCATACATGTATATAATGTATCATCATCAAAGATGTTTTTTTTTTACTCTTGTAGAACTTTGTAATTAATAATAGAAAAGTAAGGATTGACTTGACTTGAGAATATGTACCAATACTGAATGGGTCAAATTTTCTACAACAAATTACAATATAACATACAAGTACATGTACTAGCAAGTAACATTAATTAATTAGTAAGAAAATTGGCAGATCTATTCATTAAATCATAATCAGCCAAGGACCCTAAACTTTTTATATGTCTAATGACAACCTTGATCATGGCTTGATGAGTATGCTACTGTCTGGTATACTAATTTTTAGTTTAGTTACTGAACAATATGGCATAGATCTGCAATTATGCCGATTTTCAATCATAGTGGAAATGTGATTTGCGGACAAATCACCAAACTTTACTGTACAGGTGTACAGTACTACATGTTTTTTGTATTTTATAAGCAGTTGGGTTTTTTCTATATTGTCAGAATAAATACCACCTTGTAAATAAAGGCCATTCTTTTAAAGAATATAGAATAACGGACCTCTAAACACATGTAAAGACCACATTATTGTCTATACCAAGGGTGGGCTTTGTTCACAGGTTTTAGTGTACATAGACTAGCAACCACCACTGATAGCTAATCTGATGGCTTATCAGCTGGAAAATCAGGAAATTACCGATAATTCTGATAGTCAATGTACTTTTTTTATCAATAAAATCAATATTTATTGTGGCACCAACATAACTGTTTTTCTCTGATAGACAAGTTGCATAACAAAATTAACATATAATTGTTTGTTTGTAGATTTTAGGGGTTTTCTTTACTGTATACAGTTGTAGACTAGTTCACCTATGGAAATTTCTTTCAAATCATGCAATTTACTCCTTAAAATTTCCTCCCCAGGTTGGTTTCACTTCCAGCAGGGCTTGACACTAACTTTTTCAGGAGGTAGTCAGCAGGACTACCAGCAAAGAAAATGAGGAAGTCCTTGCAAATTATAGTTAGTCCTCATTCTGATAAATATAGAAACATGTTTGTCATTTTATTTCAATGCCTATCAAGTGTACTTTATCAGAATACAAGACAAGTATGAAAGTCAGATTTTCACGAATGTATTGATAATTGAACAAAGTTATACAGGTTACATCACATCCGATCTTTATTTTTTAATTTACATTTGTACTTGAAGTTATAGAATTCAGGTCTGACACCCAAATATCAGACATGTAGCCTGACGGGATACACAGCTTTGAAACCTAGGTAGTCCTTGGAGAAAATAGGTAGCCTCGGGCTAACGGACCAAATGTTATAGTGTCGAGCCCTGTCCAGACGCGAACTTTTTCCCCAAAAGAGGATTCAATTATCAATCTGTCTATATACAATACTGAAACATTATTTGCATTGAAACATCATCGCTAAAAACTAAAGAATTTCCTGAAGATCAGATGAGGGCCAGTATGACTATGAGTCTATGACTGAGTATTACTATTAGTTAATTATTTAATAGTTACCAGTTCTAATTAAATTAATATTTAAGTTATTAATATAACACTGAAATCATGACAGTGACTCGGTTATTGACAGTTTTGTTATACATCCTGATATAATCACCATAATTAAATGATAGCTAGAGGTTAAATGACTGGTTTCAAACTTTCACTCAGGATGACTAGCATGTACGTAGGGAAACAATGACTCATACAGTTAAACTTCAAATCAGTTTAAATTCCATTTAAATCGTTCTGATTAATGTCCATTTCCACAGAATTGAATATCAGAAACGAATAGATTATTAAGGTAATTAAGCATATGTATATCACGTCTACAGTAAAGAATACAGTCATATTCAAAATCAGCTGATCTCTAAATAACAGGATAACATATGCATTATCATGGACGAATACGACTTCCAATACTTGAGGTTATACATGAATTAAGGGCTGTATTAAGATACATTGACATTACAATAATCAGAAAAAAAGAATTCGATTATCAAACGAAATGCACCCATTTATCATGTCTGATAAACGGGTGGTTGTACTTAGAAAATGGTGCGATTTATTATCCTTACCTGTGACAGAGTACGTCAGTGTAAACACGGACAAAATTCCCCAAATTAATCCAAACTGGAAAGAAATCTCCATGGTTTTGGGCTCAAATTAATCGGAATAAGTCTGCAGTAGTCAAAAATATAAATTATAAGGCCATATATCCTAATTTTCGTTCATAAACACGAAATAATTCACACCGATTTAAGAAACAACTTTATCTGACTCAAATACTTCCTGTTAAACTTCACGCATGCGCACTCGACATATTAAACGCACGGACTGGTTTACGGTCCTAGGTAATATCCGGAAAGTATCCGTCTACAAGGATGGCATTTTAATCCGCACGTGCAATTCTGTTGCGAAATCTGTTCAAAAAGTTAATAGAAAGTATCACAAACAGGCGAAATAATCGATTTGAAATATTTTCTTTATTTATCATTTGTTTCTTCGTAAGTGTTAGACCGTGACTCAAGTTACTATAAATAGATATAAGGCGTGACTCGTTTATAACATGTATATATATAATACGAATGTATATATGAATGATTTGATGAAAAGTTGTGACAAAAATGTAAGGTTTAATTTAGCTCTGTCAATGACTTATATACATACATGTGTCATTGGTTCTGTACTGTAAAATTGCATCCAGTATAGATCTACTCTTTAATGTTATGAACAACCAGAGATGATATATATGAGTAATTTGTTAAATAATTGTAATTACAGTATACGAGTGGTGTATATACATGTTTTTTGAATTTATGACTATTTCATTCTTATGCATGCAAAGTGATTATAGATTTTCTTCTTCTTTTTATTATTACTGACCTTGATTATCATATTATAAGATATTCGTATCGTACTCATCAATATGTACTAAGCTAGTACATGTCTTGATTAAAGTTCAGTATATATATTGTATACACATGTATAAATATATTATATAAAGAGATAATTATATTAACGGTTGACTTAACATGATATTTTTCTGTACACGGAGTTATCATTAATCATAGTAAATCATCGATCAAGTTTTTAAAGAAATCACTAATGACACTTCAAAGGTTTAACTAGACGTTAAATAGAGCCTATACTTT
Source organism: Lutraria lutraria (assembly GCA_964023205.1). NCBI lineage: Eukaryota > Metazoa > Mollusca > Bivalvia > Venerida > Mactridae > Lutraria > Lutraria lutraria. The sequence continues at coordinate 22,765,067 of OZ026849.1, forward strand.
ATTCAATTTCTTCAATGGACAAAGTCGATGCATTTACAGTCATATTGATGTAATGTATTAAGTCAGGGTCTTTCAAATAAAATTTGAGTGACCCTGATTAAGTCGAGGCAAATATTAACTTTTCCAAAATACGATTCATTTAAAAGATTTAAGATCTATAAAAAGTTCCTTCAAAGATAATTTTTATATATGTAAAACATCCGCACGGTAGATCAATGCTATATAAATTCATATTATTCACCATAATGGTCTTTTTTTATTAATGCTTAACTAAGATATACCAAAAAATGACTCTCAAACTATATTACGAGTATAATATTAAATCAAAGTATAGCAATATATATTCTTCAGTTCTGAAATAATGTTTAAAAGGACAAACAAGTCAACTCCTGTTGCAATTTATAGTACACTTAACATCTTAACATTTTGCCCTTCAGATAAGCAGGGATACTATATTACAATATATATCGTAATAAATGTCCCTGTTATAAGTCGCAAAAATAGACATATATACAAACAGTATGTAAAGTATGTACATGCATGTATAATAAATTATAGTTACACTGTTAAAGATAGTGAATGCTCGTCCATGTGGGCGACCCGCCTCCGTGTATGAGTAGTTAAGGTCGCTGACTTCAAATCACTGTAACCTCTCACTGTTAAAGGGTCGTGGGTTCGAGCCCAGCTACCGACCATGTCTCTTTATGCCGTGGGAAAGTAGGCAGTTGCTTACGGAGGATGGGAGTCTAGTACTTCACAGGAGCATTGGTTAGGTGAACTGTCCGCTTCATATGACTCTGACTGTTGAAGAGGGGCGTAAAACTCGATATAGAGAAACAAAAATCGTCCACGTGGGATTATCCCGGTAAATACCGTCAAACCTGCGAACAAAGGTCACACTTGGGAAAGACATAATGAAGTTTTTGGCCTTTCTTGACACATACGGTCTTTATTCGGCAGTTAAAATTTAATAAATAATCAATGACGCTTTTAAAAGAATGCTCTGTATTCAAATGGTGGCCGTTATTCGGAGGTGAGCGCTATCACAGGCTTGAGTGCAAACTCAATAATGGTCACTGAGATTGTATGCATACATAAAAGTTAACAAAAACGTTAATTCATGAGTGTACACTCATAACACGCATGGATAGAACAATCCTATACATGTACTAACTAGTTCAACTTGGTTGTTACAGAAGCATTGGGCGTTGAAGGAGAACATATTCAGTGACGGTGAATTTATGGGAGACTGAACATAGACCACTAAAGGTCCCCGACCAATGATTAAAACGAAATATTATAGCATTCAATTATACGCCCTTCCCCTTGTCTGAAATCATGGATCCGCCTCTGTAGACATTGTTCAACAAAATGACTTTATGCTATTTGGTGCTGTTCATAATTTGCAAGGTGTGTGTCATATTACAGCTTGTCCCAATTTCTTGTCCAATGAAAATATCCACATTTCATTTGAAATTTAAAAAATATATGTCACATTAAACAAGTCGGGAACCTGATATAGAGCAAATAAGTGATTTAGCAGTTTCTCTGTATGTACAGAAAGTATGGCCAAACTGTAAATCAGTTATCATTCGCTTGTGATATATCTAATAAAATTCGAAAAATGAACAATAACTGATACATTGTTATATCAATGTGTTTTTTTAAAGATACATTTTAATACATTTTCATGATTGTGTCTAAATTAAGTATGTGAATGTGTTTCTCGATCTGAAATTGTGTACCTTTTTTATAATTAAATGTTTATACTATAATTAAGATGTTCTATAGTTTTCGTGGGTGTATACGAAATCGTTTATAACTTCCGGAATCAAATCCGTGAGAAACGAAGTATAAATTAAATAATTATGTAACCTCACCCACGTGAAAAATAATAATACATAATGTTGCAATAAAACCACATCTCTTTCATGAAATAAGTTTCAAAGGATATGATATATGACCATTCATACTCATCAGGGACTATATATAGACTCTGGTAGGCGTAATGGCGTGATTGAAATTTAAAAAAAATAGAAAGCGGTACTTAATCTTATAAATACGAGCACTTTCGACAATCCTCGGTCGATTCCGTACTTCCATCTCAACGCAATCGGAACACCTTAAACAGAACCAATCGTAACTACTCGGGCATTTCCGTAACTGTGAAATATGCACTTTTCTTGAGACAAACGCCGAAGAGTTCCGAATGAAACGGAACCGGGAGGTGTGCGGAAGTGACATCATAACCGATTATTGCGATATGGAAAAATATATATACATATCTCATTACACAAAAGCGAACAGTTGCATTTTATCCATATGAAGCGTTAACAATAAATGAATTTCAACAACAAAATGATCATTCTTCCTCATCATTGAGCGTTAATTGGCTTATTAAACAGTCCTTTGTGTTAATTTCTATTCTATTCATTTTAAAACAATACGATTGTATGTATTTCATGTAATCTGATTTTTAGACTAGGGAATGAACGTAGACTCGTGTATTATCGCGATAATCGAAATTTTTAGGGATTGAAAGATTAAGAATGCTGCATGAATTTTAATTTCTATCTGATTTCGAATATTGAATGAATTCATTTCTTTTACAAAATAAATACCCACAAAAATGAATTGTTGCGGAATTAAACACATGTAGTATTTATGTAAAAATCTATCGTCCATCGAATACGAAATAGTTGTTTTGCAAGAATCTTAGACTGTACGGTGTATAAAATCGAGGCTTGAAAAAAGATATCATATTACGTAATTTTAAAGCCAAAAATAAATCAAAAGCGACTAATAGCTTAATAAAAACAGTTAAAAATATTTGTGGATAACAATTAAATGATTATATTAAAACGTGTAAATGAGATGTTACTTTCATAATGTAGAAATTTATTATTTTAAAAATCAGAATATGAAATAATGGATCTTCGTTTTCGGATTTTGGTTGCCAGTAAGTATTTCTTACGAATTGTGTGTTTCTTTGGTAAGGATATGGAGGGGAAAAATCAAAGTACTGAAAGTACTCATGGAAACTGAACTTACATCGACTTTGCACTGCAACATGGAATGGGAACTATTTTAACATTTGTATGATGGTTGTGGAAAACGTAGAACTTTTGGTCTGCATAAAAAAACAACAAAAAAAAACAACAAAAAAAACAAAAACCAACAGAAAACGTGTTTAACTAAAAAGAATCATTAATAGAACTATCCGATGTTTTGTCTTAGATTTGTGAATTTTGTATCAATAATAATAATTATATTCATTTATTTTGAATTTTGATGGGGTTTTAGAAAATGTTTCATATTGGTAGCGTCTTATAAAATCATTCAATGTTGCTTGTTTTTCTAACCTACGGTGTTTTTAATTAATTACAATGTATTAAAAGGGGCATACCCTACAACTTGGTGCATCTAGAATCGAGGCAAAATGATGATAAATTAGAAGCTTGTAAAGAAAAAAGCCGACGAAGAAAGTTTTAGCCAATTAAAAAATGAAATCATAAAAAATATGTATTTGTGACACATACATTTAGTCATGGAAATATTTGGGTGGAAGTGATTTATTATTCATAGCTATTTTTTTTGCGGCTAGTGTCTAAACTAGTCCTTTTATGACCCATGTTCTTCTTGCAATTAGCCATTATATATTGTTTTACATATACATCTAATACATTTTTACACTTTCACAGAATGTTTATCAGTTGTAGGGGATGCCCCTTTAATGATCCACTTTCACTTGCAATTAATTTATATACAAATATAAGCCTAAAATATATATATTCATGTAGGTATTGAAGTTACCGTCTTTAAAGGACTAACTGAAGTTGACATGTGTTCATTAAATAGGCAGATGACATTTTTTTGTGAAAGTAAAATAATATCGAGACACCAGCAAAGTTTAGGGACCGGTTGAATGACGAATCAGCAATTATACATAAAAAAAACAATTTTTATTTATAAAATCAGAATGACCTGGATAAAGTAACATGTTTATATATTCTATGTAAACGATATTGACTGTATTAATTAAGGCCAAGTCCTTGATTAAGGCATAACAAATTAATGTCTGTTTCTGGTTTCTCGCTATCCTAGACTGTTTATTAAGTCTGAGTGAAGTAATATGTTTATATTCCATGTAAACAATATTGAATTTATAAGGGTGTAAAAATTTTGGTTGTTTCCGGTTACTCGAACTACCCAAATTTTCTCTTCGCTTTCCTAGACTGTTTATTAAGCCCGAGAAAGCTTACATACGCTGTCTGACAATTTTTTACATTTCCACTTTCTTTCGAGTGTGATAATAAAAATAATAAAATTCCTTACCTACCTCAGTGGCCTATTTTCAATGATTCTATTTTGCGGAAAGAGCTGGGACTAAGTTTGTAGAACATTTGGCTCGACCCCTTTGCTCAAATTGTGCATATTTATTATATGTAATATTATATGAAAGCTACATATATTTCATAATTCGGAATAACCGCCTTTCGTACTTTATTATTGGTATGATTTTAAACTAAATACTTATACGTCTCTCAATTTTGTAGTTCTGCTCTGGTGCGCATGCGTGGAAGGAAATTGTGACCCGGAAGCAGTCAAAGACAACATCATTCAATGTTTGATGAATAACCATATGGGAACATTCTTCCAGTTCCCGATCCTACCTCGGGATAAATATATAAATCTTTGTTTGTGAGTATTAAATTACTGAAGTGACAAAATAAGCGTGGGTCCCGGCTTTCCTTCTAAAACCTGTCAAAACGTTTAAAGTTGGGGCACACTACAACGAAAGCAAGGTTCCCGGAAAGCACGTGCATATTAGAAGGAAAGCCGGGACCCACGCTTATTTTCGTCACTTCCGTCAAACAAAAAGATGACGAGTTCACTACCTTGGTGTATTTTATACACTCAATAAGGGAAAAATGAAGATTTTTCTTTCGCCAGATTTGCATTGTTTGATGGGTGAAATTGCAAAAGAACGTCTGTAAACGTATAAAAATCACTGAATCGAGTGCCTAAGGAAGAATTCTCCTCGAGCGGTAAATCGACAGCCCTCAATTTTTTCTGTAGAGAAATAAGAAGGAGCTCCATACATTTCTCTTAATAACAAAATAACTAGACAAGCCATCTCTTAGGTGCAAAATGTTCAGTGATCTTTAATGTCTTACGCATAATTTGACATCTACTCGGGCATTTTCGTAACTGAGAAATACGCACTTTCTTAAGACAAAGTTTAACGCCGAGGAGTTCCGATTGACCAGTACGTTCAATGAAATATCTGACACCGTTTGGTTCCCTTTTGAATATGTTTTATCAAGGACCTAGATACATACATGGATTCGCAACTTCCGTATTAACAGTTTAAAGTAATCAAATCCTTTACCAATTTCCCATGCCAAGTTGCCAGAGTGTTTTTAGTATATTCAAATTCGTAAACACCCAGTTACAGCTGTCGGACATTGCCGAGTATATAGCAAGGCATTGTGGGATCGTCGAACGATATCGTTTGAGCTATTTTTAGCAGTTGCGAATCCATGTATATATAAGTCCTTGGTTTTATAAGAAAAAGTCAGCTTTTAAAAAAAATGTTTAGACATGCATCCATTGTGTTGGTTGTAATGATACAGTAAGAGGATACCCCAAGCGGGGTCGAATGGTTATGGTCTCTGATCAGGGACTAAATTAAACATGTGAGAAAGCTGTCCGTCTAGGTAACGGAAGGTACGTGGCTCTATGACAGTTTTACTGTACACATGTGGTATCACTCCACTGACAAAGACTGAAAGGGTTTGCAAAACCGCTGCAACATGTTAATTGTCCATCGGTCAATGATTAAGTTATTTGAAAACAATGCGCAATGAGTAGTTTCGATTAGCATATTAATATTATACGGTAGCAATTTTTATGAGCATTTTGGAGGTGAGCAAATAATTGCTGCTGTGCATTGCGCAAAAATGTTGATATATCAAATCTTTATATTTTTACAACAGAAACACTACGTGTTTGACGTATTGTATGGAAACGGTTGCCTCCCCTTGCTGGTATCACGATCACATGGTTCACCTTGGTAACGGAGACGCTCTGGCGGCGGCGTATCTTGGTTTATGCGATCAGCTTGAAACTGGTTTGCTCTTTTTAATTTTATTTACTTTTGCGTAAAATTGGTTGTTAAAATACGAATACTTGTTTGTTTGAGTTTTATGCCCCTTTTCAACTGTCAGAGTGATATGAGGCGGACAGTTCACATAACCATCGTTCCTGGGAAGAACCAGTAGTAGACTATCATCCTCCGTAAGCAACTGCTTACTTTCTCACATAAAGAGACATGGTCGGTAGCTGGGCTCGAACACACGATCATGTATCAGTGAGAGGTTACAGCGATTTGAAGTCAGCGACCTTAACCACTCATCCACGTAGTAAAATACGAATAAGAAAAAATACGATAAATAAATAGTTCCGTCTTGCGTATAAATATAACATATTCCCATTGGACTTATTTTTAAGTCGTACTTTTATTGCTGCTATGATTTCTTGGCAGAATTTGTGACGATTGTGCCAATACTGGAATAATTCGACTGGTACATAAATTATGAAAATATGAAAAACATCAGCCCAACGCCAATACAGTCCAGTCTAATAGAAATCCTAACTAACAATAAGAATTCAATGATATTACTAAAATAAGGTTATACCCAGAAACACTTATAACAGATTTTACCCCCCACACCCCCCCCCCCCCACAAAGATAATTTTTTTATTTTATTTTCAGAGGTGAAGGACGCATTAACTTGTGGTTTTCTAGTATCCAACCAGGACGCCCTCAACGCGATTAGTCCATTTCAGATTACTCTTGAAAATGACTATACTACTAGATCTACAAATTCCACAGCCATTTGTATGTAAGTGACCTAATTTCAACACACTTTTTCATACGATGTCCGGACTATACCAACTCTCGAGCAACTTCTTTCGCCAACATTCAATGTCCACTTGTCCTATCAAATCTCTTGAACGGCTCCTATTAAGAAAACAAATTTTGGTTTCTCGACGTGCGGTGCTACGTCAATGTCATTGCAACTAAACGCTTTTCGACTCATGTGTTGGCCGAACTCCCTGTTCCTGATTGACCGTGTGCCGTGAACATGACACCATAATTTTTTATTAGACATCTAACATCATTTTTACACTTATGAATTGTTAAATACTTACACTGACCATGTATTTTCATTTCTCATAGCTTTCTTTCACATGGAGAGGAATTTATATAAGTTATCCTTGTTTTCCTATCCATATTTATATCCTATTTTGGTAGATGTTTGTAAATAAATATAACACATGCTTGTATGTGTGTATGTTTAAAAATATGATTGGAAAAAAGTTTAAACCAACACACGCCGGGCACAATGCTATACTGACAATGTTGTTCATGGATTTGGATGGAGGGCGCATGGTGTAAGCCATGTCGTTTTGTGGTTGGTAATTGCATTGATCTGTGTTTTTTTTTGTACTTTTGTGTATAAATGTACATGTTAAAAATCAAAGTACTGAAAGTATGCATGGAAACTGAACACGGACTTGTACTGCATCGTGAAGCTTTGGTCCGTATAATAATTCATGCGCGCCTAGCGAGTGGCGCCAAAGTTTAGCTGAACTATCGTCCAGTTTCCAAAAATTAAACTACCATGAACACCTCGGTATACATAGTTCCCACATCTACAATATTTACCTCCCTTGGTGGCCATCTTGCTTGGCAAATTCAACAAGCACTAATAGAAGATATTTATATTTTTGTTGTTATAATTCTAAATATAGGGTATTTATATGTGACAACTACATTAACTTAAACCTGATGTGATTATGGCCTTAACAACTTCATGATTAAGTTATCTTTTATAATTAAGTTGTTTAATAACCAATTTTCTTATTTTCTCTATTAGAGCATAAGAAATTTGCCAAGCAAGATGGCCGCCAAGGGAGGTAAATATTGTAGATGTGGGAACTATGTATACTGTAACACTGACACAGTTTATCGTTTATTTTTTATCTATTTTCAGTGACTGGCTGGCCATGAAGAGTACTTTGGACAGTTTGGTGTCAGCACAATGCAGTGGTACCAGTTTAACCCATTGGCAAACATTTCTGAATACGGTGTCACATAAATGTGACAGTTCGTTGTCACCATCATGGTACGGCTTATTTCTAGAATTATTTTCGCGGGTTTTTAACCAGGCTGTTAATCAAGCTGAAAAGCTTTGTTATAAATTTGGTGTAAATTCTCGGTCGGTCGTTCAGGCGGGCGATCGTTTGTTGGGGGGGGGGGGGTCCCCGATGTCAAACGTTTGGTTTCCGTTCGATGACGTTTGTTCAACTTATAGGCCCATTAGCTTTTTTAATTTAGTAATACAGAACAATAGATAAAATGATAGAAAATATAAGAAATATGTTTTATTTGCTCTAAAATGATATTTACACAATGCCTTTCTTTAACCACAAGATGTTGTCAGATGCTTTTTCTTATCTTTTGCAATATCATTGAAAGAATCTGTGCGACATTTTTACATTTGTATACGTACTTCGTGATTAAAGAATATACTCATGTACTGTATTGCACAATTTGAGTTAAATCAAGTTTACGGTTCGTAAGTTAGAAAAGCCAATTTATAAGCCGTGAAAGATGGCAATGCTTTTTTACGCCTAACGATGCCATATTTTATTTTATTTCAGGTATACAGACTACAGACAGACGTCCGTTGATCGGTGTTCTGGTACGATAATATTGAGGACGAATATCTACATTGTTCTATTTCCTGTTTTATGGACATTGACGATTCTTTTATTTTGTTGATCGATAATTTGTTTTCGATAACCGAAATATTGACTGAACAATGAAGGTTGAAGCTGCATTAAATTCAATAAAACGTGATATTACAGTGCAATCTCTCCAGAGCGGCCCTCTCTTGAGCAACAACCTCCCTTCAACAACAGTATGAATATTTCCCCACTGTATCATTTATCTATTAACTTAACCTCTCTAGAACAACAACCTCTCAACAAGAACATAATTTTACTTCTCCCAAAGGGTGTTGATTTGAAGAGATCGCACTGTACGTTAAATAACAGTTTCTTGGAATGTAAGAAAAATTGTTCATGCTTCACATATTCTTGTTTTTAATTATTTACTAGTACCTAATAAAGCAGTTGCATAATTATGAAGTTTTGTAGTACCTTTATTATGTGTCAAAACAATGTCTTTATTTGCTTCACTGACTGATATATATGCAGGTAGAGGAGGGAATATATATATTCTCCTTCTTTGAGCATCAGATTTTACCGTTATATAATATACCTTGTAACAAGGCAAATGTATTCTTCCATTTATGTACAAGCTAAAGGTACTCTACCATTTATATATTATCCAAGACAAAGGTATTTTACCGATATATAATATACAAGACAAAGGTATCCTTCCATTTAAATACAGGGCAAAGGTACTCTGCCATTATATATATATATATATATATTATACAAGGCAAAGATACTCTTCCATTTATATACAAGACTAAGGTATTCCAAGGCAAAGATATTCCACCATTTATATACAAGTTAAAGATACTCTACCATTATAATTATAGTGTCCTTTTTATTTTTCAAAATACATGTATAATGCAAAAACATGCAACAATCTTCGTTTATCTTCGTTTATCTCCGTTTGCTAATGGTATTTTCCCGGCGCTTCCTTGTATTTTGTGTTTTTATGCACATGTGTGCACTTTTTGTACTTCATTTTCCTTATCAAATCCATTTATGTCCCTTATCATAATTAAGGTTAAGTTAGAACATGCGTTTTTACCATTTCCTTATCAATCGTTTTACTTGTTATGTTATTTTGAACTCAATACATTTAAAATAAGTCTGATGTTGTCAACATAGGATCTTACAATACTATGTATAAACGTTGAATCATTAAGCGAGCATGAAAAATTGTTTTTACATGACTGTTTAGATCTTCAGAGTTTATAATTATCGAATAGTACTTGCTTGTTGGAGATATTTGAAGTCGAAAGCCATATTTGTGTGGATTCAACAGTGGAGCAATTGGAGCTGAACAGTCATCTACGCCAAGAGTGTGGTAAGGATGTTTCTTTCATTGTGGACCCTTCAACAGTGGACAGCACAATAGGGCATACCTCGGTTAATTCCGTACCCCAATAGAGTAGTGAGTCGAGTCGAATGCTTATAGCACATCTGTTTTTGTCAATCGTTACTACTCGGGCATTTCCGTAACTGAGAAATACGCACTTTTCTTTAAACAAACACCGAGGAGTTCCGATTGCTGTTTTGTTAGTGGCGGACTTAAAAAGTGCGTGATCATCAGATCTTGTTTGTTTTCATTATTATTGCGAGATTTGTTATTCAATACAATATATATATTTTGGGTCAGATAGGTATTTTGATTCGTATTTGTTCTACAAAGCCTTTTACTGTCAATTTTTAAATAAATTTTCCATGCCGGAAGTACTTTGAATTATAATTCAACTTTACTAATCCCATTTTTTTCAGTAGTGAACTTCTACAATGCTTTGCTTGGTGACGTACGCTATTCTAAATTATGTTGTTGGAGTTTTTGGTAAGTGATCTATTCTAAATCTATAACTAACTAGATTTTAATATGGTGAATTGTTGTAACACAATATGATGACCACAACCCATGAAATTCGGGCAAATCTTAGACTTTTTTATTAAGCGAACGATTAAATATAACAGACATACAATACTGATACATCTAGTTTTTAAGGGAGACAACTACGTTTTTTTTGGGTTAGACATAGTCTGATACGTACAAACTTACCTGTTCGAACAAACCGGCTTTGAGTTTCAAATTTAATGACGTCATCAATAAATGACGTCATTGATTTAATGAACCAATTATTTTGCTTGGATTGATAATATCGGACGTACGTAATCACAAAATTACATATTTCAGCAGCATTGGATTGTTATATGTGTTTTGGCGAGACAAGCATTGACAAGTGTAACACCACCTTCACATGTAACGACGGCCAGGTAAGATTAGGACATCGAATAAAAAAGTTTGTTTAAGATTACGCGACCTAATTTTTTAACATCAAATAGGTAGGTTTGCATTTTTCCCTTTGACAGTACATGCCATGCTTGCATGAAAAACGTGTAACAGAAATAAAGAGAGCATTTCTTTTCTTAAAATCGCTGTGAAAAGATTTTTCGAGGACTTTAGCTACAAAGCAACTTTTTTTTAAAGTTGGCCTAAACATACATGTTTGGTCTTATGTTTAATCAATCGGAACTCCTTGGTGTTTGTCAAAGAAAACGTATCGGAAGTCATAGGTAGGCCAACATATTGTTGTTGTGGTTGTTCACGGGCTACTTTCCATCATGGCTGACCCTAGGAAACAACCTGCCTAATTTTCAATGGGAACTTGATGCCCGTTTTATAAATCGCGAAAGATTAGACACGTAATTCTGAGAATGATTCTTGAAAACGAGTGACTAGTGTTGAAAAAGAAGTGACCGGAGCCATATAACCAAAATTTGTAACACGAGATTATTGTACATGGTGTACTTCACAGTTACGGAAATGCCCGAGTAATTACGATACGGGAATGTCCGAATAGGCCCTAGTTTCGATTTGGGATGCCGCTTCACTCTGTTTAATTTCGGCCAAATGGGTATTTTTCTTTTCCATTTTTAGTCGTGCTATATCGAAGTAAAGTCGACCACAGCTGGAGCCGTTGTTAACATGGGCTGTTTAGAAAATAATGTAAGTATTGTGCATTAATGAATTAAACAAATACATTAGAATACATGTACGATTATATAAGGTACTCGATCTGATAGTATGACCCAAGGATAAAAAAATTAATGTGCATACTAGTATTCATGCATTTTATTATTGTAGAGCCTCCCTAGTATACCTGAGTATGAGCCGACTATAGGTATGGTTGGCTCAGTTGGAACCATGATGGGTCAAGATGGGGTGAACGTTTACTTCCAACTTCTGGGATTATCAGATGACAGAGAATTATTAAGACTTTCAGACAAGCGCTAATTTGTTTGTACACCAACTGAATCGGTTCAAAATGAATCCGGGTTCATTTCTGCACAACGGCTATCCTGACAAAATTGTTGATTTGTTTATTTTGTGTTTCAGTTATACTAGTATGCGGCTGCCAATTCACCTAACCAGTTTTCCTGGACTATATTCAAACCAGTACTAGCTTAACCTTCTACAAGGAACCCTGAAATTTCTCCACATATGGAGGAAAATTGACATTGTTGTCAAAGTTTCCTGGAAGAGTTTGTCTTGCCGCAACCGCTAATCGAACCCGAATCACTGGTTTACAAATTCAGTGCCACGACCGCATGCAGCCACTGTTGGCTTGTATAGTTTCAATGTTAACCTTATTTAGATAGTTCCTATGTTCTTATTTATAGAATTGTCAGAATCTTGGAGCAGGTTCCATCGTTGGTAGAGACGTCAACGACCACTGCCAGAAGTGTTGTTCGTCTGCCCTGTGTAATAAACATTTATGTCGGAATAATGCGGGTGAGTCTTAACTTACTTACTTACTAACTCCCCAGCGCACCTCCTGTTGCACAGGACAGCAAAGAAATCCTTCCAGCTTTCTCTGTCCTACGCCTTTCTCTGAATGGTCTCCCATGTCTCGTGCATTTTCCTCATCTCTTACTCAACTATTCGCTGCAAGACCAACGGGCACGATAAAAGACTATTCGAAATAGGACAGTCCCGATATGGCCATGTACAGGTACGTACCGGTACAGTGCTGAACGATATGCGTATCGTATCGGATGGTCGCGTATCGGCCGTATCGCATTTTATTTACTTTTACATTAAAAACTCCTAGAATGTTTAACAACTGAACTAGATTTACGAATTTAATCCCATTTAATCGTCGACTATGCTTACTCAACTGATATCTGGGGTTCCACATATTTATAGACATTAGCAGCATGAGGTAAAGCTAGACCACAAATTCGATTCGAATACTAGTATTCAGATTTTGGCAAGTAGATTGACTTATAAATTATGTTATTACGTTTTTTATTACTTTGAAGTACTTTTATATCGTATCGTAGATATCGCATATCGTTAGTACCGTATCGCAATACGTATCGTATCGGCTGAGATCTGTATCGGAACAGCCCTAATTCGAAATAAGAGTAGGAATATAAATGCCCATTCTTTCTGCATCTTCTGTACCCTTTGTCTTTCATGTATGTGAAATATGTTGTCACAATATATTTTGTAACTTAGATCCTGTCGGTATTTCTTTTAATTTAGCGCCTTCTTGTGCTGACGATGCCTCCGTTGACTGTATCAATCTTGATGCTCAAATAAACATTTGTAGCGATCAGCAGCATGCTGTGGTATACTGTCGGAAATTCTGCAATTTATGCGACCCCGGTAAGTTTCTATATGGAAGAATCCAAGTAGTTCAGCCAGAATTATTTCCCTTAGTCTACACGACGCTTAATTCGATAAATTGTTTCCCCTTTGAAGCAGGTGCACTGAAACATGGAACGGGAACCAGTTTAGTTAATTGGATTGTTTCCCCTTTGAAGCAGGTGCACTGAAACATGGAACGGGAACCAGTTTAGTTAATTGGATTGTTTCCCTTTGACCGCGGTCATCGGTATTGCTTTCGGCAATCGGCGCCTTTTAAGGGTTGACTGCGTAATGTAACAGTCTGAGATGCTTCCAGTATGAAGAAGAAATTAAAAAACACGTAAATGTACAGCTTGAGGGGTCAGTTCGGGGCTTGAGATTCGAGCTAGCTAAATTTGACACCCTGTGAATCCAAACGCATACTAAGTAAGTCACCAATCTCTATTCAAGCATTTAATATGGATCTTCCCAAGTCTTGATCCCACCATCCCGGGTCCATCTTTTCCGGGGACAACTGAATCCGGACCAGTTTGTTAGACCATACTTTTCATTCACCATCAGTTTAAAAGCCCTATTTTATACACGATACAAGGCGGAATAGCTCATAAACACTGAACAGTACATTTTGTTTTTCTATACCATCCAAATAAGGTCCAAAATGATATTTTGTTGACGAAATAAATAATGAATAAAAATTAAAATGTTTGTATTCTCAGTGAATGGGCAGTGGTCAAATTGGTTGGAGTGGACTTCTTGTCACGTGACGTGCGGGAATGGTACTCGATCTCGAACAAGGTCTTGCACAAATCCTGCCCCTGCTTACGGAGGACAATATTGTGCCGGGAACCAAAGTGAATCTGACGCATGCGTGATGACACCATGTCCAAGTGAGATCATTCACTTATCATAATTAAGAACACTTCTTTATTAAAAAATATTTTATTTTATTGCTGAGACGGGTTTTAAAAAAAGAACTGTGGTGAGATACAGGACGGAAAATGGCTGGTTATTGTAATGAATCGGTTTTAGAATATATATGCTCGCCATCATGGTAAGCAACCGCATTCTATAGCTCATGATACTAGTATGTAACTATGGAATATGTACAGAGTAATTTAGGGCTTGAGGAAAATCAACAAATTGGCTTTTTTATTTTTTAGGAGCGAAGCTATACACTACTTTTTCTACTTACAATTAACTGACGCCTCTTTCATCTGCGTTGAAAAATAGTACCACTTGTTATATAAGTATACATTGCAGACTTTGCAGTTTTGATAAAAGTTGGAGATATATTGCAGGATTCTGTTGATTTTGAAAGTATGAGAAATATTACAGTGGCTTAATTTGGCGATTTAATTTCATATACTTCCAGCATGCAACTTACCAAACTACTGTGTCGCATCACCATGCCAACGTGGCACGTGTTTTAGCGATGTTAACACATACCATTGCATTTGTCCACCGGGAGTAACCGGTCGAAACTGTGAACATGGTAAGTTTAAGAAATCATTCCCCCTTTTAGTACACAGTCAATTATAAACCAATGCGACAAACACCATACATACGGCAACGCTATTCAAAAAAGGAATTTGGTAAAGTGACTATGGCGTTAGTTTCTGGTCAAATGCTTATTAAAAACATTTTACAACTTTGTTCATCTTCACTGACAATAAATTGACTTTTTTCGTAGTTGTACAATCATTCAGGTGCAACGTGACTGATTGTATAATGTAAATTTATGTTTAAAAATCCATGAATTTACAATAATGTTCGACTCCAGTATTGAAGTGGTTGCTAGGTGAAGATGTTCAGTAGTTATTTTCCCATTTTCAGTTTTATATCCGCATGATTGTGACGACATTGTGACGTACAATATGGGGTTCATTACTGGTGTCTATGACGTGTCATTACCGGAAACGCGTGGCTACAAAGCTGTGTTCTGTAACATGGATACGAACGGTGAAACGTGGACGGTAAATGCTTAAACCAAATTACCGAGCGGTGGTAGCCCCTAACTAGTCATAATTACTGGTTGGAATCCCACCCGCAATCAAATTTCACAAGGAAGTTTTCTAGCTAGCTCACGGAAGGTAGCAATCGTAACTACTCGGGCATTTCCGTACCTGAGAAATAAGCACTTTTCTTTAGATAAACGCCGTAGAGTTCCGATTTGAAAGGTCGGTGATTCTACCTAAAAGTATGCCGGTTTCATTGTCGGTTTATCTTTTATTTATATTTTTATTCTATTTTGTTTTAGACCTATTTTGTCATTGAAGTACATTGCAACCTCCCCAAAGCGGCCCTCTATTGAGCAACAACCTCCCTTCAACAACAGCATGATTTCCCCACCGCATGGTTTAACTATTAATTTCACCTCTCAAGAGCAACATCCTCTCAACAACAGCATAATCTTGCTTCTCCTAAACTTAAGGGTGTTGCTTGGAGGGGTTGCACTGTATTGTTTATTTCACTTCTTAGGTTTTCCAAAAACGGTATGACGGCTCTGTGGATTTTAACGCTAGTAGAGAAAGATATACACGAGGTTTTGGTGACATCCGCGGAGAATTCTGGCTAGGTAAACTCATTGTCTTTTAAATACAGTTAGTCCTGTGTTAGCGACCACCTCCGAAACCTGACCACTCTGCGTATAAGGTCATTCTTTTAATTAATTATTTAGAACAATTTAAGCCTCAGTTTGTCTTTGCCAAATGTGGTGTTTGTTCACAAGTTTGACTGTATATATATTCAATGCACTGTTGCTATGGTTTCTCCGGGTATAGGTTTGATGCTTATTTTCATTCATAACAATGAAATAAAAGCCGGCGTGATTTCAGGGGAAAATAAATGCTTAAATATGTTGTTCCGAAAAATTCCAAATAACCGCCCCTTATCATAGACATGCCAGCCCCAGCCAGTTTTGGAAATAGGCGAAACATCGTGACTCCATGGACTTGTAGTATTTCGTGGAAATACGTTTATGGGTTGTTTTTATGAATATTCTTCTCATTTATAGCCATATAAAAAAAATATATCATTAGGTTATAAACAGAATAAATTAAACCTCATGGGTGCGTCTTTTAGAGAATTGTCGATATTTTTTAATTATTTTAAGGACTAGAAGCTATTTATCAGATGACGTCAAAGGGCAAATACAATCTAAAAATAGAACTCGAGGCAAGAGATGGAAAAAAGGCTTATGAAGAATTCGCGAATTTCACCGTTTCTGCGGGACCAGGTTATACGCTGCATGTTGACAGAGGGATAGGAAATGCCAGTGAGAATCTTATAGTGCTTTACATAATAAGATTTTTCAAACATGGGTTTGTGTTTTCTGTATGACATTGCCAATCGGAACTCCTCGGTGTTTGTCTACAGAAAAGTGCCTCGCCGGATATAATAGACTAAACTGGTTCCCGTTCCATGATGCAGTGCACCAAAGGGGGCTTTGTACACACAAGTCAACGGGAACCAGTTTAATAATAGACAGGCCGCCATATTGTTGTTGTTCGCGAGCTACTTACCTTCATGGCTAACTCTGGGAATCCAAAGATGGAAACAACCTGTTTCTCTTTCAATGGGAACTTGATTCCAATTTTATCAATCGCGAACGATTAACAGGTTTGAATATCTGTGATTCTGAGAATGATTCTTGAAAACGAGTACCTAGTGCTGGAAAAGTAGTGACCGGAAACCACATAACCAAAATGTGTAATCCTACATGCACGAGGCGTATTTCTCAGTGACGGAAATGCCCGAGTAGTTACGATTGTGACGTTGCGTGTACCTTGATGCAATAGGGACAATTTGGCTTCAATTTATAAAACGCTAAAATAAACAATGACTAAAACAGATATTTGAACAGACGCTTCATAAGTAAAAAGGCTGTGTATCGCCACCGTACTTGTTATTTGGGTAAGCCGATGCAACCACAATGTTTATGCCTGGGAATTTATGCCCTAACGAAATGACCATTTAAGTAAAGAAAAACTCGAAATTGAGTCCGACGAAAATAAATGAATCCCCGCACACTGTACATTTCTGTTTGCCTTATTTGTGCTCGCTGTTAACAGCTTTTACAGAATGAATCATTACAATAAACACTTTATTTTTAAGCTGATTCGCCATCAAGTGGATTTTCGGCAAACAGCGGATATGACTTTTCGACATTCGACCATGACAACGTCAACGCATGCGCTGTAAACATGCACAGCGGCTGGTGGCACAATTCATGTACATTTGCAAATTTGAACGGCCCTTATGATAAAGTAAGCTTCGGAATGTTCTATTATGACTTTCGGGGATATGAAACCTTAAAAGGGGCGACCATGATGTTCAAACGCGTCAAATAACATCTTGATGAGCAAAAGATAAGAACAGAACAGAACAGAACATAAGAATTATTTTTGGATTTGAACAATGTTCATCATACAATAACTTATATATACATACATTTCCATTTAGTTTCAGAATTTTGTACATGTAATTGTTTTTTGGCCTTAAAACTTGTTTATTTCTGGTTACATTCTCATTAGAAATAGGGTCGGTTGGTAAGGGTTTTTTTCTCTTGAAAGTGTGCTGAAAGGTAAAAAAAGTGGGGAAAGGGATGTCATGCTACTTAGGCTTAATAAAAAGTCAGGAGTCGCCCCAAGAAATAAAGATAAGTCGGGTTACCAGAAACAAACAATTTTTATGCCTCGTGGTATATTGTTTTGTTTAAAACTAGTGTTTAATGCACGACATATGTAAAAAAATGCGAGTTGAAATACTTTAACGACGTCATATAGTTATCAACAGTTCATACTATTGAATACACAGGTACATGTACATTTGAATTTAGCGGACCACATAAATATTGCGGTGGCCGCAATGGTATAAAACCATAAAGGGATGCACTAAACTCTAGGCATCCGGACCAGACCATTCAATAAAGGGAGAAGCCCAGACCTGTCTATTTAGCTGAACGGATGGACTGGAGACTAATGGGGACATAGTCAAAACCAAGCATTAAGAAAAACAAAAATCTTAGATCTTTTGGTAAATATTTATTGATTATTTTATGTACATATATCTTGTATTCGCATTTTACTATGTATGTTATTCAAAGTTGAAACGCAAATCTTTACGATTGTATCCATCTATAACTGACCAATCAGAATACTCGTTTTAACAATCAGAATAAAGACTATGTCATTATACGGTCAAATGGTAATTTTAATAACTTAGCTGGCTCAATTAGAAAATGCATCATTACATAAAATTTCACGATGGTGTAAAACTGACAAGAGATTCATATAACATTCATGAAATCATGAACTTTTCTTGAACTATTCATGAATAGTTCATGAAATATGCATAACTATTTGACAAGGGCTAATATTTAGTTTACATTCTTAGTGGACATTTGACGAACTCCAATACACGGAATAAAGAAATAATTAAAGAAAATCAAGAAGATAATTAAGATTAAATAATAAAAGAAATTTATTTGTGTTCAGAAAAGTATTTTAAGTTAAAAGTGTTCCCTAAAATAATTAGCCCATAGCAAACAAGGGCAGAAAGGCGTCTAACATTTCTGCATCTATATTGTTAAGGACCCAGCGAGCCAAAGGGTCACGTGGCATCGCTTCTTCCGCTTCCGTTGTTGTTCTGGGATTTTGACGGCGACGCCCTGAAAAAAAAATAGATTCTACATTGTAATACTTTAAAACTGATGTACAGTAGAGACCCGTTAGGGTATTATCGCGTAAGCCGTTCTTGACCATAATCTCGTTATAAAAATGCATTTCCGTTTTACAATATTATTGCATTTGTATTTAAACTGTTTTACCTACATTTTGTATTTCATAAACTTAAAACTTTTAGATAAATTACATTATAAAGAATCCACAGGAAGGTGAAATATGGGAAAAAATACATTAAACAAAAAGCCCAAAGTTTAAACAAAATGGCGCGGACGAAAGACCTTAGTGTGTGACAAGGTATCGAAAAGGGAGCGAGTTATGATTATATAATTCCTGTAGAGAGATCTGAGCCCTTATTCATGAAGCCCCTAAGGCGAAAATATTCATATTCCTGTAGTTTGAGGATTTTCCTTAGATTTCTGTGATTTTTCCCTTAGATATGAGGAAATTCCTTACTTAAATTTAAAGAGCTTTATGAATACGGACCCTGCACCCCAAAACTTGTTACAATGTGTTAAGATATACAGTTAATACAGTTAACATAATTATTTGTCCGTTTTGGATTAATTCTTTTCGCTATAAGTGGTTAATGATTATTGATTATGACATAAAAAAAATTATTATCATTGTTATTTACTTATTGGTGTTTTTCTTGATTAATGATTATTTTTAGTGTTATGTGGTATTTTCCTTCATAGAAAACTGTGAAACGTAGATAAATAGATAAATGAATGTTATATGGTAAATAAATGATAAATGAATGATGATATGCTAAATAAATAGATAAATAAATAGATAAACAAACAATAAATAAATAAGATAATAATGTTAATATAATAATAAAGTACAATTTATTTAGAAAGTACAAGAATAATTATTTATCAAATTATATAGATATATGCTACAAAATGAAATATATTGCAATTAAAAAGAAAACTAAAGATAATTATTTATTGAATAATAAAAAAAATATATATATAAATAATAAAATCGAAATAAATAAATAATAAAATCGAAATACAATGTAAATAAATAAATACATTTACGTAGGTATTATATATAAATTTTACAGAAAATAAATATGCAGATGCAATTAAAATATTAGGTATTTAGTACAATTATATGAAAATCGATTATATTAGTGTCCTGAATATAATGTATAAGAGTTTGTATTCTTATCATTTTTCAAACAAACATGACAAACTTACAATGTTCAATATATTAATACAAAGATGCAGTTACAAAGATTCGACATAATCACAAAAGCAAACAGAGACAGGTATTAAAACAAAACTTGGATTGACTCTTTGGCAATTTGCGCATAAGTTTATTAAAAGTTTCGATAATCTACGGCTGCGAAACCATATTGACACAAAAATATCACTGTTTTGGAATAGAATTTAAGAACTGAAGTCTTTTTTGCTTTGTTTATACGCCCCTTTTCATCAGTCAGAGTCATATGAGGCGGACAGTTCACCAAATCATCACTCCTGGGAAGAACCAGTATTAGACTCCCATCCTCCTTAAGCAGCTGCCTACTTTCCCACATAAAGAGTCATGGTCAGTAGCGGGGCTCGAAGCCACGACCCTCTATCAGTGAGAGGTTACAATGATTTGAAGTCTGCGACCTTAACCGAGTCGGGTCTCAAGAATTCAAGTCAATCCAATTTTTGCAATATTATTATATTGTACATGTACACATATATGGTGGCATATTTCTGTAAGATAGCTATCACAGTGGTGTTCTATTGTCAGACACTCTACTGAAAAGATATACGTAATTCTATGTTAAAATCAAAGTACTGAAAGTACTCATGGAAACTGAATTTACATAGACTTGCACTGCAACATGGAACGGGAATTAGTTTAACAATTGCATGGCGGATGTAGAAAAAACGTAGTTCTTTGGTCCGCATCAAAATTCATGCTCACCGAGCATGTGACGGCTATGGAGAGTTGAACTATCGTTCATGACTAATTTTTCTACCACTATTACCACGTAATCATATTTAGTCGAAACTAATTGTTTAATGTTGTTTATCAAAATAAATGTCCTGTTTCGCGATAGCTACCTTGTTGCAGACATATGCCACCGAGTATAACAAACTATTATGTTGTTGTTGTCGTTGTTGATTTTCCGTTACTTACCAAATACTTACATATTACCCAAACAAGGATAATATGTGATCTACTTCTGAACCAACTATAATAATAAAAATCGTTTTTATAAGCATTAAAGATAATCGTACAACTCTCAACCGATAAACCTGTACATAAATTAAAATATCGCTCTGCCGATTTTAATCTACCAGTTCCGTTGTGTCGAATAGCAGATCGATTTCTCCAGGTCGATTTTATATCGATTATTTGCACCGATTTCTCATTGATTAATCTAATCGCAGTCGGCTAACAGGTCCGATATGCTGGCTTGAATTTAAGTGCCGATTTATTTAGATAATCTATATTTTGATGCATTTATAACATTAAAAGATTTTCTAAACTAAGTCTTGCAAAGCTAAACATTGCCGTTTTGTCGAATCATCGATTTAATCGGAAATATTTCTAACTGTTTACTTTGATATATCGAGGTACATGTGTATCTTTGCCGATTATATTTAACCGATATATTTCTTCCGCGGGCGATATAATTACAAACAAAAAATGTAAACCAATGAATGACTTATTTCAGCAACCTTGATAATTCTAAAATTCACGCTCTATCTAAAATTATTCCATGCCTGAAAACAAACTATTCAATATGATAATTATTCCTTCAAAAAGTTCGGAATCCGGAGATAAAATTCAGTAAATCGGTAGCGATTTTAATTTAAACATTAACCTAGTATGATATATAAACGTTAGCTCGCATTTCGAATTTGTTTTATGAAGTTAAACCGAACGGGACTGTTTTTCAAACTTTATTTTTTTGCAGCTTTCATCATGCGAGTCTTGTTTTTATATAAATCTAGAGATGAGTCGATGTAAAGAACCCTGGTCAAAATATAAATTCATCCATTACCTATTTTCCTTGGTGGAGGTCTGTTACGACGTTGCTGTCGTGGGCGTTGTTGACGTCGCGGAGGTCTGTTCGCCATATTGCGTCTTTGATTTGGTCGTTGTTGTTGCTGGAATTGTTGTTGCTGCTGCTGGGGAAATTGTTGTTGTTGTTGAAACTGTTGTTGTTGTTGTTGTTGTCTACGAGGCTGAAACTGGTTTTGTTGTTGGAATCGTTGATTAGATGGGTTTGTTGCAAACTGGTACGACGCCGACGTTGGATATGTCGTCGGGGGATAAAGATCGGTTGTCGTCGGGAACGTCGGCAGGTATGTTGGTTCTATGAATATGAATAATAAACGCATGAATTAGTATTGCGTTGAAAACATCGAAACATTGACTTCAAACTAAAACAGCTTCCTAAGTACCTTGGTACATATTCGAAAGCGAGGATAATATTGAAAGTAAAATATAAAATAACATACGAAATAAGTTCAAACAAAATATACAAGCCTTATAAGTAATTACAAAGCATAAACTCATTCATGTACCGAATTCACAATCACATCGTGCCATACCACTAAAAACAAAAGTACAAATGTAACTCAATAACAATTGAAATGGTAAACTTTTCAGTATTTTAGGTTCCCTGTCTGTAAAAAAAGGATTTTCAATATCGCCGGCTTTAAATATATCTTCAAGAAAAACACTAATAACGCACCACTGAGCATGCGCGATAACATACAAAAAACAACAACATGACATAACATTGCGCATGCGCGTGCTTGATCACTACCTGGTGTAGTGGTTGTTGGGCGTGGCTTCCTGCGTCGACCAACCTTCTGTTTCCTGCGTCGAGCTTTAAGAACTCTTTTGGGCTTCAGTTTGTTATTAATCGTTTTAACATTGCCTCTTGGTTTGGTTCTTACGGGCGTTGGTGGCACTGGTAGAGACGGTGGCTCCGGAAGTAGAACAACGGGCTCTGTTTGTGTAGCGGCCATCTTGGCACGCGCCTTGTCATCTCGGATAAGCTGGGCTTCGATCTGGGCATTCGTAAAGCCCGGATTCATTCGTCTGAGAAGGGCTCTACGCTGGGCTCGTGCTATTGGAGGGTTGAAACAGTCATTACAACAACAATATATCATTAAGACTACGTTAACAGACATTTGTATACATTTATTTAACATTTTATTTAAATCAAATACTTGTTCTTTATAAAAACTATACATGTATTAATATACAATTTACTTATCAAAACAAAACGAAGATTTACTTATACGTAAAAACATTTAAGGCATTGCTTCACAATTGAATTGTACAGTAAAACCTCGATTATCCGAACTCGGATTATCCGAAAACCTGGTGTTATCCGAAATGAATTTTCGGTCCCGATTTTCTCCTATATTATGTCAATGTACAATGAACTCGAATATCCGAACCGTGTTATCCGAAACCATGGATTATCCGAAATGATATTTCGGTCCCGTCGATTTCGGATAATCGAGGTTTTACTGTAATTATTAAAAAAAAGTTAAGCAAGGTATCATGCATGTGTAGTTACATTGTCATTATAATCTACAGTTTAGTTATAACAGACATACACTTTATACGATGATTAAGCACACGTTATTACTAATTCAAGGTAATAAAGAATTAATTATCATGCCAATAGTTATAGTCAAAACAGAAGTACATAGATTATAAATAAATATGAGTACATTTTGTATTATGTTAATATGATTATGCTCATAATCGTATCGGACACATCTACGGTCGCTGCACAAACTTTAACACTTCAACTTTTATTACTTCAAGTTGAGATTTTCATTAAAAAGTATCACCTTCATATGAAAAAAATCATTTTCACAAAGCAGTATGAATGTATTATATTTTTTCTATGTCCGGCAGAAGAGTCCCAAGCATCTTATTGAAGCAGACGTCATATGTCCTTGACGTCACCATGAAGCTATACCACGTGATGCCACGTGACTAAAATTGCGATTTTACATTCTTAGCTAGTAAAAGCAAGCCGGAACTACTGTTGTATGACATAATTAACTAATATGGAGCAGAAAATTTGCAGCAAGTAGCTACAATGTATTGTTAATTATAGCTACTAATTCAGCAGTTACTTCCCTTTGCTATAGGAACGCTTTAATGAGCACAACAGTTACTTCCCGTTGCTACATGAAATGGGAAAGCGCGTATCGTAAAAGTATTACAGAATTTGGTAAAATAACATGCATTATTAGTGGAATAAACGAATGTAATTAAATAAATGATTGATAGAATAAATATACACATGTTTTATGATAATTCGCTTCTTTTATGAATGTACAGTTATGTGTGTTTTTGTGTGGTCGACTTATTACAAAAATAATGTTTTTTTTTCAAAGAACGTTTTACTTGAAAATTTATATTAAATTACTAAACATGCTTCGTCAAATATGTTGGTATTTTTAATGAGGTTCAGAAATTAAAAACAAAATGTCGGTCGCTTTTTAACTAGAGACAGTTAACTTTTTTCTCAAAACAAGGCAAAAATCTTGTTGACACATTTTGGCTGCACTCATAAATGTAAACGAAGGCAGTACAATGTTTAAAATATACGACTAGAAAAAGCTTAGCTGACATGCTAGTACTAAATGCAAGCCGCTATGGTTTCGTAATATTCGTACTGGATACTTATCGTACTTTTAGATATTCGCACCAGGCAATTTTCAATTTCAAAGATTTCACGTTTTTAACGGGTAAAAATAATATGATGCGTCATTTTATTGTTATTATTTCCGTACTGGGTATTTTACTTTAAAAGAATGGTTTGAAAAGAGAAAAAGCATGTGTTTGTACGATAGTTATCTAAATATAGAATATATCGAATGCATAGTACTTTTGTCTGGCCGAGCTTCGATTTCCTCCGGTACGTCGGTTGTGTTTATCCGGTCATTCGGACCAAGCGCGGGCTCTGGTGTTGTCGGGCTTTGAGCCCAGCCAGCGACACCAGAACTGGGCAATGGTCTTTCAACGGGTGGCACAAACCCTATTGGGAGGTTATAGTTTTGCATAGGTACGTACGCCCCTGTAAAACACGGATGAAAGTTTACTTAAATTTTTATTTCAAGACATGACCGAATAAAAGACGCTAAAATGAGTCTTCATAACAAATCCGTATCTAAATATTAGTAACTGTTTACGATGTCCCCGTGAAACAAAGCTATACCATTTGTATTACACGTATTTTGCTGTCATGTAAATCGTTTCAGTGGAATATTATCATTCCTAATTGAAGCCGATTTTAGGCTTATCAAAAAAAGTAAATTTTCAGAAAAATGGCATCGATGGAAACGATGTGTTCGGTTCCGTTAGAGTTCCGGAGAAACTAAATCAGGGTTGAAAAATGCAAAGTATGTGTTCAGTCCGGTGTTTGGTCACATTTCTAAATTTTCGCAAGTTTTCACAAAAAACATGCTTTAACTATTAAACTTAGAGCGTAGGAATCTGTGTCATGTGCCTTTTTATATCATTGGTTGTACGTAAACAAATACGGTAATATACGTTATTATTCAATATATTGAAAATTTGAAATGGTTAAAAATAAATCAAACGAACAGATGGTCGCGAAAACTGGTTACGATGGAATAGTTAGTACTAAATAGCAATGTAACGATCGATCCGAACACCCGGATGTATCCGGATGTCTGATCCGGAAATCCGGATATTTGATTCGGTCAATTTTGACATCCCGAATATCAAGGCCTGGGATTTATATTGAGAACTACAAGTGTGGTTTTACTGTATCGTTGAGTGCAATTTTCTCTCATGGACAATGAATAAAACAATTATTTTGACATGTATGTATTTACACCAGGACGATAATTAGACGTTTTTATGTGTTTGTTGTCCTACGTTTATTGTGTTTTGTTCGGTTCACAAAATGCATGTTCCTATAAATATAAACATAGCTCATTGTCACACATTAAATTACCACCTTCCTCGTTAAACGCGTTTGAGAAGATTCGTCTGCACGAAATGTTTCGAAGAAAACACAATAAAACATGACGGTTATTATCTACTTGTCATGGAAAAGACACTGGTGTATCTTTTATCAAGCGATTATTCGAAACCTCCTTTTCGAAATTAGATTAGCTGTCCAAAATTATCACAAAGAAGCTGCATAGATTACTTTTGTCTTTTTCGAAATTTAAGAGATATAAGCGAAATGGTACGCAAAGCAAATTCCTTTGATTTTTTCACTTGATTCCTATTTAATCAGACATCGCATTTATTGAAAGAAATAGGTAATTCAATGTTATGAATATTTAGAATCTGGTAAGAAAAGTTGTAATTACGAGCATGTATGTAACTTGATTAGTATATTGTCCGAAGTAACTGGGTACAAACATTAATTGTAACATAAAATATGTCAGCCACATGTGAATTGGATATATAGTCGTTGGTAGATTTTAACATTTAAAACTCATAAGGTACTTGGCTTTATAACAGATGATCACCGCCCACGTTGACCACAGACGTATCCATCAATGTTCGATAAAAGATCATTCGGATAAGTTTTGAGTTTTACGTACGCCGTACTTTACGACAGAGTCCGCATAAACACAATTTGAAACACAGAAACATACAATGGCCATAAATGGAAAACAACATAAACAACAATAAAAACAACAGTAGGAAATGAATGAACAAGGTCCGTAACACTGGCAAGAACAACAGCGATGCATGTTACAAGAAAACATGCATGAAGTATGCAACATACAAATAAATACAATTATATAAACATCAGCTGTCGTGCACATTTATGCAGATAACGGGACAACAACAACAACAAACGCAAACACGTTAACTACGAATGTCATACGAAGCGGCGACGTTTGTTTTGCAACACTAACTTCGGCATGGCACAGAACCAATAAACACCAGCTAAAACAACAATTCGACGACAATCACAGTATTTGAATATTTAGAGACTCCAGTGAGACACTAGCACAGGAATTTGCAGTGTCATCGTGTCTTCGCCTTCCGGTAGACATGCGCAGAACCATCACACATATGACTAAATTGCAGAACTATTACACGATGGACCAGATTTATGGTTCTGCGCATTGATACTAATTTTACTGACATTATTATAGCATGACCTTGACCTCTGTCTCATCCATGTGTCTACAAAATTAACCCGAAAAAAGTCTCTGGCGGTAAATAGACAGGTTTTATTTATTACTTTCCAAGCAAAGACCCTTAGAACTGTGAAGAGCTTTTAATATTATATGTTCGAACGTTCGACCTGCGTCCACTACAGCAAATATATTAGGCAAGACAAAAATTAATAGTATTTTGTACGGTCCCAAGAGAAATACAATGTATGTGAGAAAGCCGTCTAGATGTCTTACGGAATGTAAATGGTTCAAACTCGCTGTATACAGGCGTCTTCTTGCAAAGTAGAAGCAAGAAAGATGCTAGGTGACTTCGGCGGTTGTTCGGACATTATACCCCGGAGGAAAAAAAACTTTGTAATATCAGATTCGTGTAACAACTTTGGAATTCGTGCAAGATTGGGTAATTAAAGACATATTCATGTTTGCACCGACTAACGTCAACAACAACACCAACAACAACAGAAAAAACAAAAACCGATATCATTTATAAATAACAAACATACATGTACATGTACATACATGAAATAAGTGAACATAAGTTCTTTAAACAAAAAAAATATTCTAATAGATTTTTTTAATATTCATTATTCTAATTTTTATATTAGAATATTTAATTATTTTTACTACCATCTTACTTAGATATTTACAGAAATGTCAGCCTGCCTTGTCTCTGACATTCATTTTTAACGGAGCTACTGACTGAGAACAGTTGTTAATTCATAAACATTACATGGTTTAGAGAGTTTTTTTTATTAATTATGTTCAATTTATGATGTTGGTATAATCCGAGACACTTAAGTGATACACATGTTGAATAAGACATTTTTTTAGTCCGACATTTTTATTATCTTGTTATAAGCACCTTGAAGTGTCGCTACATTTCTATCGGTCATACACTTTCCGCCACTTTTTGTAAGCTTGCACTTTCCGGTAATTAAATATCTTACGTTCGTTTGAAGTTTTTATGAGCACCAGTCGACAGACATGAGGTCACACACGGATTTACACGTCATAAAGGTTAACTCACAATGTCAGCTTATGTTATAACTATCAGCAAAGTAACCAGGTGGCGTATGATTAATTCCGTACCGTCCGGATCCAGTTACGGTCAAACTGGGATAAATACCATCCTTAGGAAAAACCGGAAGTTGTGCTTGTAAACGAAATTCGCGAAATATCAGACATCTATTCTACATTCTGTGAAATCAATATATCCATATTATAAGCGGTGCAACGATATACCGGTATATTGCGATACAGCGTCGGACCGACACGTACTGATAAGCCATCTACTGGTTAGACTATATGAATGATCTACCTTAAACAGTTATATCTCTATGTGGCAATGGGTTACCACTTGAATTGACAATGGCTTTAATTTTAGTGTGTTTTTCATTACTTCACTGTATTACAATACGTATTGCAATATATAATGGGTCGACTCTATTGCAATATATCGCAATACGGGTTATGTCATATCGTTGCAACCTTACATATTATTCTAACAAAATGTGTCTACATATTCGCAAGTTATGGTTTTGTGAATTTAGGCCTCTCTTGCCCACGTCGTTAGTTAACATTTCACCGATTAATAATTCAAACAAATGAATAGAAAATAACAGTTCTCACTTCTGTACAATCACTATGGAATGCTGTCAAATCCTTTTGGACAAACGACAGAAACAATCTTATTTTAGAAACACAAAGGCTTCAAAGTCAACAGTATGCCTACTTGGACAGATTACGGCATTTTACGACATTGACAAATTATATTTAACTGTTTGATATGAGATAATAACATTATATTAACATAAGCCATGGATATGTTTTAACGTGTTTTCATTATGGTAGTACAAGGGACAACATTTGTGGTTAGTGGTTTAGAAAGCTTGTAATTTTTTTTCAAGCCACGTATCGAAAATCCTTATGACCTACAGTGTATTTTTGGCACAATGACAAGACCAACATGGCGTAGTCACATGACCATAATTACGTAATGAAACATAATTATACATGTAAAAAAGAGGAGCACGTTGGTTTTTATTTTTACATCACTCCACGTTTGGTTTGGTTACTAGCAGATACAAACTGGTGTTCCTAAATTTGCAAACAAGTTATGTTAGATTCACCGCTATGATTACACGCGACGTGACGTAATGAATGTCATTTTTTCTACTTTATATGAATGACGTCATAATATTAACTACTCCTTTTGTTACATAATGACACTGACATCATATTCATGATGACGTAATGTTATTGAATTCATATAAATAGGTCCAAGAAGCTCGACCAAATGTTTGATGAAAAATTCTCCGATTTTTTGTTATTATACATAAATATTTTACCATATACCAAATCTTCAATAGACACAGATGGCACGGTTAAACAAACACACGGTATATTGTTTTCTCTTATAAATCCTTACTAAGAAAGGACAACTTGATCATTTCCAAGGCCACAGTAAAATGTTAGAAAACAATTGCCAACGATATTAGAGACAACATCAATATAATATCACAATTAGCAGATTAACATAAACTTGAGACAAACATGCAACCGATATTAAACTAAGAAAAAAGTTAGACAAACAAATTCCAAAAATTAAAACCATACATTGCACCCTATCCGAAATTAATACTCATCCGAAATTAATACCAATCCGAAATACAAAATCTCTTAGATATGCAATTATACTTTTATCCGGCAGAGCTTCTATTTCTTCCGGTACATCTGTAGTGTTCATTCGGTCATTCGGACCCAGGGGCGGTTCTGTGGTGGGCCCGCCCGCCCAACCTGCAACCCTACCACCAAGTCTGTTGGTTTTGTTGTTAAGGGTAAGAAGAAGAGACCCCCCTTGACCCCCTAATACCTTTCCCAATGAACTCTGACCCTTTTTTGCCGGAGCCCCTAATTTCGACTTGGGGGTTCCTTTAGTTATTGGTTTGAATGAAATGAAACGCCCATCGAAAAATATTTCATAGCCTTTCCCAATATCAAAGGTGACTGTCTTAGGAGCCACAGGGCTTGCCTGCTTAGTTGCCGGCTTAGTTGCCGGCTTAGTTGCCGGCTTAGTTACCTGCTTAGTAACGTTGGCCTTGGTTGGGGCGGAATTGTCCCCTGTAAAATATTTAGAACTCTGTTTGTTAGAAATGACAACTTAAATAAGACACATTACAGGAAGAGTCTGGAATTTGAGTCCAAATTTCCAATGGCATCATTTTTAACATTTCCACATCGAGTTCGACATTAGATAATTAATATTTTAAGTTACATGAACATAAATATGGAAAATATTTTATCTACGGTGTACACGTACTGTGTTGAGTACAACTGGTTTAGAAAATAAACTTTGATGTAATAATTTGATAATAAAATATTTGTGACGCTTTTCGATAGTAGTAAAAGCATGTAATACGAAAGTGACTTTAAACTCGAATTAACAAAAACTACGTAATTATACTTATTTAGATTTTCCGCCCGGAAACATATCTCATTTTTATTCACTATATAACTGTTTTAATTATGGTACGTGTCTAAATTTAGAGTCATTTTGAAAGATAATATTTATCATAAGTAGACTGTGCTACATTCGCGAAGAAATTTCCAATCTTGTATACAACTTTTGAATATAAAGGTTTTCTGAAGTGTTCCACTTATGTTTTTAATAAATCAGTTTTAATATTTCTTTCCTCTGATACATTTTTTTAGTTAGCTACGCAGTGATACGTTTAATTAACCCATAGTTAAATACGCGTAGCATATGCAACACAGTGACAAACTAAGAATGAATTCGGAATAAATTTGTCTTTTTCGTTAGGAGACTATTATCTAATTAATCATTAAACTAGAGAACTGTGTAACAATTCTGTTTCGGTTGCTTTTACGGGTCACATCTTAAAGCGAAGTCAATTGTATATTTTTGTCAACCGGCGAGTAAGAAAATAAATAATACTGACACTGCGAGCTTGTAGGTTAACTATGGCTGTCAAATTTGACACTCGTTTGACAATAAATTACATACATGAGTTTGGTACAGGAAACTGACATATTTTTTAGAAGAAAGTTAGTCCTATTTTTTATATTTATCAGGAGTCGGTTTTCTGTTTTTAAGTAGACATTGTACCTTAGATTTTCTTTAAGATATTGATGGCTTGCAGCTAAAATAATGTTGGTTAATTAGGGGACGGACCCAATCAAAATTCCCCATATTGTTATATGTCGATATGTTCTTAGAAACGTAGTAGTCAATATTTTTGTTATGGGGCTTATCAAGTTCGGTCGACATCCAGAAATTAAAATAAATTAAATAAATTGTCGAACATATTTAATAATAAACATGAATAACCGACAACAAATAACTAAATATTTATTGTTATTTCATATTATATCAAAATGTGCTTTTTTTGCATATTGCTTAAAACAGCGGAAATAAAATAGTTAAATACTTACACCATCGCTGCGTAGAAACGAAGTCTGGTTGCATGGCAACCAAGACGAAGACAAAACACAACTCGAACATATACATGCTGCTAATGTTTTGTCTGCAAAATCACAAAGCTAAATAAAAAAACAATAAATAATTATTTCGTATTTATAAACATTATTAAAAATTAAAATTATATTTGTTTTCACATATTTTATGTATGTAATCATGAAATGGAAATTTTATTTGCATTAAATCAAAATTGAAAAATTAATGTCTAGCTATATGCGATAGAATATTTTGCTGGTAATTGTAATGATATACGGCCCCTTTATAGACAAAAATGATGTTCCAACACCATATTCGTCCGGGTCGTAGATTTTAAAAGCTTTTTTATTTAACAACAGCCGAACTGTAAGTAAAACAATAATGTCAAGTGTAGAAATCTAAAATCATTTAGAATTTATCAATCGATGAAAAAATATTAATCATATTAAGCGAACAGAAAATAAAAAACATATTAAGTCCAAAACGATTGTGAAACGGCTTCAACTTTTTCTAGAGTTATCAAATATGTTCTTTTAAAACTAATACTTTATTAGTTGGAATAAAACGCTCCTCTTGTGCTGGCTGTTCAAGCCAGTTATGACAAGTTACTATCTAAAGTGAAGACTTTGTAACAAGATTTTGTCATATTTCTAAAATTTATTTAGCCATGCGACTTAATCAAATTTTGTAATAACCAGCATTTTTTTATTTTACGAGCTTTGCGAAAAAAATACTTCAGCCAAAAATGTTGAAACTGAATAAATATACTTCTCTTTTAGAGCTTTATATTGAATATGATATATTAAAGCATTAAACATTTAGTTAAGGAAAGTGCTATAAAAACAAAAGTGTAAAATTAGTGCTAAAATGCGAAACTAGATTCCAAAATATCCTATTTTCCGTAAATATTAACAAACACACCCGTTGTTAAATCCAAAATTGGAATTTATCAAATATTTATATAAAAAACATTTAAATTTAAACCGAATATAATTCCTCGCTCTCCGACTTACAAACTTCTTCAACACGAAACGCTTGCAATCACGGCAACAAAAACACTGTGCGGTATGTGGACGTGTCACTTTAATGCTCCGAACTGTCCACCGTTCTCACTTTTACCCACAATTACAGTTTTATTAACGCATTAAATGCCATTTTTTATACAGTTGTAAGTTAATTGTTATTACAAAACACGTTCACATACATTCAGGAAAAGGCCACTCAGATGAAATAAAAAATGACTTTTGCATTGTACTTCAAAAATATACTGAATTCTATTTACGGCAATATTTATCAATTTCATTAAAAAGTACGTCCAAGAAATTGGAATCAAATTCAAATTCAAGACTTTATTTGTAGTTGATATTTTATAGTCTCGAATTTTACTATTGTACAGGACGTTACGTTATCATATTCATTAATTAACTTCATGTTTCTGTCAAAATCTCATTACTGACAAATTCAACTTCAGTGCTTGACGCACCATTTATTTAAAATCCAGGCCGCAGTGGCGCCGGCACGGAGCTTTATACGATTCAGTGTAACAGTTATTTCTAGTGATAAAGATCTAGAGCCATAAAGTGTATCTAAATCTTAGGACAAAGGATGCATTGCAAATATGGTTTTGTTTGCATTATTTATTTCGTTACGTTATATAATAAATACCATAACTCGACATTGTATATGTTTTGCTTGCTGTAATTACATACATATTTTGTTTTATTCATAAATTATGTTATACACACAAAGACAGTCGTTATGTTTTCCGTCCCGTCAAATGCAGTACAAAATAAAAGCATTTGGTATATAATAAAATTCCGGTTAAGGCTAAATGCACGTGAAACGGTTTCCCGTTTTTTGTCAGTAAGACGTAAGTAACGGCCTTTATACTGTCGCATCTTGACACTAGCTTGTCATATTCCGCGCTCTCTTGACACGTAAGTCCGCGATTAATAAGGATGGAAACGAAGCATTTACGATAGACACGGTATGTTTACTGTCCGTGAAATAATGTTCTATTTCGCATCCGTTTTTGTTAAGTTATGAATTTGTCTACCAGGAAGGTGGTCGCAAAAATGAGGTTTCTGGATGTTTTTTTTTTATTGTGTAACTTACACACTCATTAATTAATAAGAGAGCTTACAAATTATGACATGTTTAAAAACAAATCTTCACTTGTCAGAGGCAAAAAGCTTCGTGACAACGTACGGTCATATCTATTTACCAGGAACGAGCTATGAATATATTTTTGGTGCACATTAAGTGACAGGAAGACGAAGTTTCATTAATAAACAAAGAATCGGGTCAAATTTATATCATGAATTCGCAGGTGGTATATATAGTAAATATGTCTTTATGTCGTGAGTAAAAATTTCTACTTATAATAAAACGTTGCCTGTATCCAACCAATTTATGCTATTGATCAGTTGTAAATAGAGTCCGTTCGCTTTATGCTTATTGCTGAACTACCTTTGGTGATCAGTCGGGAAACATAAATCAAAGTACAGAAAGCACATGGATGGGAACAACTGTAACAACTGCATAGCGGGTGTAGAAAAGTGTTTTTAGTACTTATGTCTGCATTAAATTCATGCGCGAACTATCGTTCGTTTTTCCAAAACTCAGCCTACATGGAAATCAACTTTTGACTGATTTGTAGTTCCGAACAACATCAGAACCTTCAGAGCTTTGATTTTAGTTAATTTCACCACAGTTTTGGATGATGAATCATATTCCGGATCTCAATAGCCTTCACTCACTCGACGCGCATGGATTTGGATGCGGACCAAAGTACCTCGTTTTTTCTACATCCGCCATGCAATTGTTGAACTAGTTCGTTCCATGCAGCAGTGCAAGTCTATGTAAGTTCAGCTTCAATGAGTACTTTCAGTACTTTGATTATGCATTTTATTTACATTCTTTTACGATTTTCTGAGGTATTAAAGTAAACGCCTGCCACACAAGTGTCACACACCAACAACAAGTCAGTGTACCACGCTTGATAGGAAACATGTTTGAATAACAACAAAATGAGTCGAAAAGGATATCTTTGTCGCGCATATATGATACATTAAATGCATGTACATCATTTTCACTTTATGAATTCCATAATGGGAAAGATACAAGTATATTACCATGATATTTGACATACACGATATTTTGTTCTATTTATAGTACAATACAACATTGTTACTGATGTATCCAGTAGATGAAAAGAAATGTGGCCTCAAGTTTATGCACGATTGGCCGTCTTTCTGAGTCTCATTTAATCAGTTTGTTTGTTTTACGTTTTATGCCACCTTTCAACAGTCAGAGTCACAAGAACGATCCTTATAGAAACCGGAACTCTAATGAACCGGACCATACCAGCAGTTACCGGAAGACTGAGCCGAAACCGGATTATACAAAACAAACAGGAAATACAACACATCACAAAACTAAGATACTAGACAGGTCCAGAAAAATTATCGTGAACCGGATCAACCAAAAAAAAACAACAATAACAACAATATGAACAAAGAATGAAGACATCGACAACACCGTATACAGACAAATAATCCGGAAAACCGATATTATCATAAACAGACAAATCATCCGGAAAACCGATATCATCGTATACACACATTTAATTCGGAACATCGAAACCGACACATTCTTTCCAACAAAAAAGCATTTTTAAGACCAACCGAAATACACCGTGCAGCATCTTATGAACGCAATATTTTTTTTCATTAAACCAAAAAAAAAAAAAAAATGAACCACACTAATGTTTTTGTGGACCATTCTATTCTATATGGTCTATTTGTTGGATGCGTTTATCATTATTACAAACGTTGTTTTCTGCTTGTCTCTAAAACAATATTGCTGTACAAGGTTTTTGAAACCATGCACAAAATGTACATGTATTTTGAAATAAATTTACTTATCAAACATATTAGGCTATTCGCTGAAAAGCAAAATGAATTTCTAAAAAAATAACTAATGAAACAATCTGAAAAGGAAAGTATGTATGCATAAATTATGCGATTGCGCAACCGGAAACAAGAACCAATGACGTCGACAAAACGTGTGCACTGCATTCTTCAAGACCTGAATGGCATTTTTATGTGTGTAAATCTGTGAAATGAATATTAGTTAGATTGTAAACTTCACAATATAATTACAACAGGAAACTATCTAATACAAAAATATAAACCGCATGTGCTTTTCTAAACGAAGTTTTCATGACGTAAACAATTAAATATGACGTCACTGTGACGTCAATACATATAAAAAAATTATGATATAAACAATCGATATCTACATAAAACAAAATGACAAATATTTCATAAGTTTTTGTAAAAAAAAAAACAAAAGGAAGGAAGGAAGAAAGGCATATATTTGTTTTTATGTGTATCACTAATAAATCGGGATAACAAATAATGGAAAATGTATGAACATAGAGACTGAAGATTTATATATATAAAAAATGAAATGTCTACAGGTATTAAACTTTTTAATCAAGCTGAAACTAATTTTCATTCAGAAAAGAAATATTTTGGGTAATATATATTATTTTTTCTCAGTCAGCAGGTGTTGGTATGCTTATCACGTTAAACAAACTTTGAATAATGTCTCTTTGATTATTGGAATCATGAATGAAGCTACTAGTATTTAAAGCTAGAAAGTCGCCAAGTGTTGCTGGCTGATGGTGCGACAACAAAGACACTAAACAAGGTGGCCATCCCACGTGACTTTGGACGTAAGAAATGATATGGAGTTGAATGGCGACGCATTGTAAACACATTTAGTTCAAGGTAATATTTCTTGAGTTAGCTCCCTTATTTCAAGCGGTAAAAGCAGTGCAAACCGCATTTACAGTTTGTCCTAATTTCTCGTCCAATGAAATGTCCGCATTTCATTTGAAATTTGAAAAATATATCGCATAAAATGTGCCTTGAACCTGATATAGAGAAATTACGTCACTTATTACGCTGTCTGTACAGAAATTAAGACAAACTGTAAATCAGTTATCGTTCATATTTTGAATTTTATGCGACATATCACTGCGCTCCGCTCCGCGTCGCTTGTGATATATCCAATAAAATTCAAAATATGAACGATAACTAATACAAATTTCTCTCTCCGGTACCATGCTTTCAATCCAGTAGAGATTTATTTTGTCCATGCACGCCAACCGCGAGTTTTCATCACCACCTTTAGCAATACATGTAATTCTGCATCACGCGCATGACCAAAATAAATATCTACTGGATTCAACTCCATGTCATTTCTTACGTCATAAGTCACGTGCGATGGTCACCCTGCAAAAAGTGAAACTGATAAATGTGAGCTAGAAACTTACCAGCGGCTGTAGTGTTCATTATGGGAGTAGTAGCCTCTGCCGTTGTTATTTCTTCTGCCTCTACTTCCACCTCTTCTATTGTTGTGGCGTCCTGTGTAGTAGTAGGTTCAACAGTAGTAGGTACCGTAGTCGTGCTTGCAATCATCATCGGTGCTACTAGTTTAGGTTTATCCGTTGCAATAAGAACAGCTTGCGTGTTTATTGTCGACTTTTTGTTATTGGTATCAGACAAAATTGCGGTTGGTGGATTCTTAGTAGCTACAAGTTTAGATTTAGTTGACAAATCTGATAAAACTGCTGTAGGGAGTTCAGTGTTCATTCCAGCGAGACCGGAAGTATCAGTGGATTTAGTGATTGTTGTTGTTTTCTTAATTGTCTTCTTCTTCACTGTTGTAGTTGAGTTGGATTCCGCGGCACTGGCTGATGATGCGGCGGCGCTTGAAGCAGACGTTTCCGCTGTTCCAACCACTCCTTTGCCTGCCGCTGGAGAACCAGACGCCACTGAAGTGCCGCTCGATGCCGCTGAAGACACTGCAGCTGATTCAGAAGCCGCTGCTACGGAGGACGTAGCACCTTGATGGACAGTTTCTTCAACAACTTGTACTTGTTGAACACCACCAACACCAGAGGGCGCTGTCGGATCACTTCCTTTGATCACAGTCGTTGTAGTTTTTGTCTTTTTCACTGTTTTCTCCTGCTTTGCGGCAGATGATGATGACGCTGCCGCTGACTGACTTGCCGCAGCTGCGGTTTCCACGTTTACAACACCAGTTCCGCCAGCCGGTCCATTGCTCACTGCAACTGTCTGACTCGCCCCAGCGGCGGTCGCTGCAGTGTCCGCCTTAGCCACGGAGGCTTCAGCCTTTTGTGTCTCTACCACAGTTTCGACAACCTGGAAGCGAAGTTACGAAATGTAAACATTGCATTAACTTAAGTTCCTTTTTTTATATATAGTTTTGTTTTTCTAAAATATAGTTAGAGGTGTCATTACACTTAAAAAAGATTATCCAAAACATCATGAGAATACTAGGCTAGAAAGAAACATGAAAACATCTCTCCAAAGCAACACCCTTTTGGAATAGCCACATTATGTTATTGTTTTGAGTTTGTTGCTCTAGAGAGGTTAAATTAATCACCATATACTACAGTATGGAAAAAGCATGCTGTTGTTGAAGGGAGATTGTTGCTAAACGGAAGGCCGCTCTGGAGAGGTTGCACCGTACTTTGTGTTTTGTTGAGAACTAGATACGGTCAAATTGCCCGTTTACTTAGTATATCCTTAACTTACAATGGTCATTACGTATTACAAATAAAAATACGCTGGTAATTACATGTACAAGCTACATACATACAATGTACATTAATGTCAACGTGACTGTCATGTGATTGAAATGGTTCTATTTTTAGAACTCAGTGTATAAAATAAAAGCATTCTAAAGCATAAGTTATCAAAGACACCGTGATGTCTGCTTTATGTATCTTTGAAGTATTTTGTTATACATTGTAATTTATGACTGTACGGTCGTGTTTTATTTGTAGCAAGTGTGAGTGACTGACCTACATACATCATGCGCGGCAATTAACTCCCTTAGCTTATGTTGTTAGTTTCTTTTAAGTTGCGTGCGACCTTCTTTTCGTGCTTAAAGGCTATATTGAGACTTACCTCGGTCTTTTGCACTGTCGTGTCGCCTTTTGTTGGTGTGACGCCGGAAAAGCTATGTTTATGGTTGTGATTATGAGCACGTAATGGTTCCACTTGTATCGATGGTGCTGAGAAATGTCTCGGCGTCCCTGTTTCTGTCTTATACGGCGGTGATATGGAGATCAGCGGAGACGGTTTTGTGGGCGAGCTAAATATACCATCAATAGATGAGGCGTGTGGTATGGGCCGTGGGTGCCTTTGGACGGTGATTGCCGGCTGATACTGAAAAACGTTAGTATTCTAAGACATTGTGCAAATAATAATTCACATAAGTTGCAGTGGGTCGTTAATTAAGACTTATAAAAACCACTTGTGTCGTATAATTAATAATTTTCTTGTCATACATAACACTAGCAACACAATCTTTGACAAACTTTAAGGACTACAAATCGTCACCTTAGGATAAAAAAGGCCTATCTGACAGGTACGAAAGAGCAAGATAGGACCTTTTAGTTCTTACGGTACTAAATATTTGGAAATTTAAAAATCATTTTCTATGTTGAAAAATTTCACGTATTGTTGATTAATAACTACAATTATGTAAGAGAGAACGTGTTTTTACGGGCATATCTTTAACCCGGTGGCTCTTAACTCAGGTACGTCTGTAGAGAATCAATGTTTCTTTAGTTTGCTTATATAGTTCTTCTTTAAATTGTTCCATGTTTGTCATAGACACAATAGAGCATATATACGACTGGCACACTGTACGTTGAAAAATAATGTTATCGTATCTTAATGAGAATAATTGATTTGATAGATTATGTGTGATTGTTAGACTTTACCCATGTACGAACTAATATTCGGTTACCCTATTGCAGAAATTCTTACACTGTCCCTTTTTACTGCGCCATTCTTTAAAGAAAATCCTATAGGAGTTGTCTCCCTTGTTATTCAATGCGATAGTTTGGTCACGTGTATTTGGTTTGACCTCGTTTATTTTAAATAACTAATGCACTGGTACCCGTTTATTCTTGTGCACCTGCTGCTATTCTCACATGATGCGGGGAACAAAATGACATTTGAACTTAACGGATAGTACTTTAGCATGTTTCCAATAATAGATCACATCTGATCTGAAAATTGTGACTTTTCGATCGAAAGTATATGCTCTACCTACTAGTACTGGCGTAACATGATTGGACAGTTTAATTGTACTGCATCATTTAGCTGGGCATAAATTTGACCAGCTCCTCGATGGAACAATAAAAGCTGCTTTAATTATTTCTTAGATACAGCATAATGTAATTACGTATTGCAGTGGCATCTGCGATAAAATAAGCTTCATGCAGAATAGTTGATAATACTGACATTTAGAATATTTATTTTCCAATTATTATTATATGATTTACAAGTATTTTACAAGCACACTTCCTCAAAATGGCACACATATGTATTCACATTATCCTATTCACTACATCTTAGTACATTTTGAAGTGAATTTTAATCACATTTTGATACTTTTGATTTTCAGTCTGTTTGATATACCGGAAGTGAAATCAATATAACTCTTATAATTCACTCAACAACGCAAGATCTTCAAAATCCTGAAGAACACATTAATATATATTTAATATCATTATATCTTTTTAGTATTTAAAGTAAACAGAGTCACGTGACATCTAATGATGCGCATGGTGCGACGTCATATGTGATGAAGCTACATGTACTTCCGGTGACGTCATTCCCGAATTCATAGTGTCGGAAGAGCTAGATTTATTACTTGTTGACATCAGTTCTGACGTATGCGATGTTTCTTCTATAACTTGTTCAACCTTTTCAACACTTGTCTTAAAGCCGTTGTTTGGACTTGTATCCAATAAACCTTTTGTCTTATTTTTATCCGCATTCCCCTTACTGTCACTCGTCTTAGTGATTACAGTTTTCTTAACTGCCTTCTTTGTTAGAGATTTCGATGTTGATTCTATCTGTTTTGTACTCTCAGATTTGCTTTCCTGCTCTTTGCCAACCATGCTAGTGTCGCCATTGACAACATCACCATCATTGGATGACGTCACGTCCATATTTGATGATGACACCGATTCTGTTGCCGCAGTTTCTGACGTGTTGTGTTGGACAATTTCTTCAACTGTGTGTTCAATCTCCGCAATTTCAGGTTTACCTGATTTTGTCTCATTGGAAGATTTTAAGGTGATTGTCATCGTTTTCTTTGTCTTCTTAAGAACTTTGGCTTGTTTTCCCGCCTTGGCTGTATCTATATCTTCTGTTTTGACGGACGCTGCTTCTAATTTATTGGCGTCACTACCAAGCGAAACAGTTCCGGCAGTTTTGAGTACATCACTTTTTGCTGTGTCATTCAATGCTTCTGTTTTATTGTTTTCTACATTAACTTTGGTTTCAACTACTTCTGTTAGAACTATCTTATGTTTATCGCCATCTTTAACAATCTTTGCGCTTGATACATTTTTATGGTCCATATTGGTGGAATTCTGTTCCTTGTTGGTAAGTTCTAAATCGGCGGACGAAGATACGAGTTCGTTATTTGATATACTTAGCTTTCGTACACTGGACTTTAACTTCTCACCTTCGACAGAACCATTCTTGACTTTTAAATGAACACCTCTGGCAACACTATCACCTCCTTGTCTGCCGATACCACCTGCATTTGCTTTTCCAATTACAGAATCCATCTTCAAATCTTTGATCGCATCTTTAATAGTAGATCCGAATGAAACACCCGTAGGTCGGCTTATTAGATTATTTTTACTCCCAGGAGTCATGTCTCTTTTAAGGTTTGGTGATTGTTCTGAGAACAAAGATGTCGCCGTATTAAGCAATGACGGTTTAGACAAAAAGGAAGATACGGAGTTAATCTTAGTTGGATTTCCATTAACATTAGCTTGCAGATTGGAAACCGTGTTTATATCAGCTAAAGCTTTCTTTGTAATTTCAGTAGCATCTAAAGGGAAAGACGCATCCGAATTCAAACATGGAGCAGTGCCTAGTGGAGCGCCATCTGAAGCTAGTCCTTTATTAATCAACGTAGAGGAACCGGTGCCTTTGTTGGTAAGAATTCTTTCCAGCGACGTCTTC
Organism: Lutraria lutraria; assembly: GCA_964023205.1. Lineage (NCBI taxonomy): Eukaryota > Metazoa > Mollusca > Bivalvia > Venerida > Mactridae > Lutraria > Lutraria lutraria. The sequence goes on from OZ026849.1 coordinate 22,806,940, forward strand.
GATGTTTTTGAAGAAGTTCTTGATTTAGTGACTGAAGACTCAACTGAATCTTTTTCTTGATTGCGTAAGAATATTGAATCTAGTGAGGTGGCTGCTGGAACTAAAGGCGGTTTGCGAACTGATTGTATAGTTCTCTGAAATAAAGAACAAGGGAATGTGAAACAAGCTCAGTTTGCAAGAATACAACTTTGATAGTCAAAGAGTTTCAGTGTCTCAATAAGCAATGCTCTAGAGATACACCAATGGCGTTATTAGGTGAAATGCATGGATTTAACATAATTTGTTTAAAAAAGGCATGTAACTCATTAAATAAAAAATAGCTGACGTCATGAATTGGAAATCATGTGGTTATTTAACGAGAAACGTTATTAACAAAGAAAGTCGCAAGGGAACATTTGTTGTATTTGAAAGAGCTAGGCGCTGCGCTGTCGACGTAAATATACTAGTTTGAATCTCAAATAAATTCTATGAAGTAATCCTATGTCCCGTGTCACCTATGTTTTAACAATATTATAAGTTATGACGTTTGACACTAACAACATTAATACACATATGCTGATTACATATTGATTAAGGATTAAATAATAGCATATAATATAAATATAATAATATTGGACTTACCTCGCCACATGAAAATGCTGATAAGCGGACGTACACACAACATAGACAACAAAAGCACGATATAGGAAGCGTTGCTATTGGTAACTAGTAACATATTTGTTGTTTTCGCGAATGAATTATCATGGTCCTAAGTCATCTATATGACTTCTGGTTTACCTATTCCATGGTACAACTTGAAATTGGTTCATATCTTATTATTTTATTTTCGACGTTTTTAAGTTTGTTACTATGAAATTAATAATATGGTGATATGTATACATGATAAATACATGACTGTATATATTATACATGTAGTTGGTTTGATATTATGTATTAAAACATATATTTATTTTTATTTTTACACCCCTTTTCAACAGTCAGAGTCAGATGAGGCGGACAGTTCATCTAACCATCATTCCTGGGAAGAACCAGTACTAGACTCCCATCTTCAGTAAGCAACTGCCTACTTTCTCACATGTTCGAACCTGCATGCTGAAGTTTTCTTATTACTGGTGTTATTTATTGACATAATTATATAACTTGCTTATTAATTTGATACATTCTTATTCATAAGTAAGCGTTGTGCTAACATGAGTACAATACAAAACAATGTTTATATACAGTATAACATGGTTACAGTGAACAGAAATATGGATATAATTAAGCAACTACTGTATTTTCATTTATTTTCGTTGGCCTCAATTTTCGTGGTTTTTACCAAAATGGTTATTTCGCGGGGACATAAATTCGTGGATTTTAATTTTTGAAAAAATGTCTCATCTCTGCATTTAAATTCGTGGGGATATTGATTTCGTGGATGAGCCAACCCACGAAATCTACGAAATTAAATCCCCAACGAAAATTAATGATTCAATAGTATTTGGGTCCCCAGTAATACACTATTATCATGTTCTAGTTTATATAAAACACATATTATTATTATTATATATACATGTATATACAATGTCATTAATTGTTACAACGCAGTTCATTAGTTAGTCAATAATTATGATATAATTCACTTTTATTTACGTTTGGCCTATACAGACGAACCTGTGACCTAATACGCAGGGGAGAATAAACATGGATTACTTACCCTTAACGGCGGCTGAGTAACAGGCAAGACCGCTTGCGGTGTATACCGAATCTGCTAAAAAACAAAGCAAAATGGAATCATATTACAAAGTTTGGAATGAATCTTTATGAAATTGAAGACACAACAATTGAATAAGATGGAATCTTAAAATAAAACTATTAAAACTAAAAGTCCACCCGGTAAGCTCAGTGTTTAGAGCAAGAAGTTGCGAGTTCGAACCCCGAGGGAGGCTCACACTGTATAATTTCGGTTACAAACTTTTCCGATTGTAAATTACGTTGCCTTCATGGACTCTATAATATGTATGTTTCAAAAGTATGTTTGAATCATGCTTAAGATATCATTTCAGATTTTAGAATTAAAATCATAGTTGTACCTGGCCACCTGTGCTTGGTGTTGCACGGTTCGAACCTAACTGGACGATGGTTGGAGCTATTTGACCATTCTGTTGCGGTTTGCCGATAACGAACTTTGGATTTTTCAACAAAATATATCTGAAAAGAGCAAAAATAATAAGTGTAAGATGCTTGTTCAGTTAGAACCTGCCGACAAATACAAACTACTCAGAACACAAAGGCCACTTTTGTTGAGCGGATTTGGTCGTAATACGCAGGTGACCTATATTCAGAACTTAATTGGATCTGTTTCATTATTTGTCGATAAATATGTAAATGTATTAATTTAACCTCTCTATAGAAACAACTTCTCAACAACATAATTTTGCTACTAGACACATTTGCATTTTAAGAATTCATATTGAACCCGTTTCACTACATACCGTATCTGTCCATTGTTCGATTTTATGGGAACCAGCGCGAAATTCTGTAATTCTCCGAACACGTTTTGTACGACATTTGGATGATGACGTTTCACTCTGTGAGGCGGATTCTTAGAAAATATGCCATCTTTGTATTTACCGTCCTGAAAAAATACAATTCAACATAAATAAAAACTTAAAGACACAACACGGGTACAAAAAGGAGGTAATGGCTGGTGGGTGGTTTCCCTTGTTATTTTAACTGTATTTAACAGCTCAGTGAGAGATTTTTGACAATATTTGATATTAAATGGTGATTTTAGTCACTGAAGAAAAGACCTTTTATTAGAAATATATCATTACATGTACTAGAATTTTTATTTAGATACAGAGAGTTTGATGAATATCGCTGAAACATGGTTGGGCTGTCGATTTTAAAGATGTATGCCATCTCTGCACTGTTCGGCTCATGGCGACAGAGTAACATGTGCGAAAGTCTGTGTAACAAACAATAAATCATCAGTTACGTATTTGTAGACATAAGTTATCTGACGATTTTCGCCGACATATTAGGTCCGCTGTCCAAACTGAACGTCTCGAATGTGTACTAGTTATCACGTGACATACGCCTACAAGTGTCTTTCAATAAACTGACATGTCCAAAGACCTACTGACCGAATGATTGTCGTAATAATGCCATACTGAATTCGACCTTGACATTAACAGTTCGGTCATTATTCAAAACTACATAACGTAACATGACAGGCCATGAAAATTTGTGACGACAAAAACTGATCTGTTTTATTTTTTACGACAGCAAAAAAAATACTCGCAAACTACGAATTTTGTTTAACAAAAAAGACACTAGCCACTAATTAGTTATGACGATTAAATGCGTGAAAGTAATTATACAGACATGTTAATAATTATGTTTTAAATGTGGTTTTATCTTGTGAAAATTAGCCATTAGTAAATCGAATCCTCCTCGAACCAGCTAGCTTACGAAAGGTCGGTGATTCTTCTTAGGTGCATCCCTGTAGTATTCCTCCGTTAAAGCAGGAATGGTCGCTAAATGTACATTACTGTTGGGGAGTTACACCCATGTGAACTCACCTTTAGCATTTCCGGCGGTATAAACATGAAGTATGGCTTCCCAGATACCGGAAGTACTTCAATATGTTGATTGGTTTCAATTCCCGCAACTCTGAGAAAATGATTAGGATCAAACCCTGGATGATCTATTTCCGACGGACTGAGCATGCGCATTGAACTATAACCTTGTAATTTTAGTTCAACTTCGTTCTGAAATAAAAAAAAGAAAAAGGCGGTTATTTTGTGCGCTTTTCATTCGGAACATCCTCGGCCATTTTCGTACCTCTATCAAACCTCGGACTTGATGTGCGTCTAGACTTCACTTTTGGTTCCAAAAATTGATTTTACTGTACATAAAACCCTGTAATTTAAACAAAAGTATTTCAGAATGGAAGCTTCCACCATAAAGACGGGGCTAAATGACGTAATTTGCTGCGCCGGAATAGTCCGGACTTGGACGATCATCGTCGGTTATACTATTCGGAATATCGTTTTTGTTATCGATAATCGTGCCGGTACAGCGAATGGGCCGTTTAATTACATTGTAAAAGATATTTTACTAAATGCGGTCTGAATTTGATGGTTAACGCGTTCACGGAAACGCCATACGAACGACTGAAGATATGCATTCATGTGAACATTTTTTACCAAAAAAAAAAAAAAAATAAATAAAGAAAGTGAAATAAAGAAATATTTTAAGTTCAGACGCATTTAATATCATATATCAAGTCGCTTATGCGGTCAGTTAATGATAAACAATTTATCTATATTCACATATAGACTAATATCATCGTTATATAAGCAAAACGAAAATGGCCGAGGTTTGCAGAATATGATCAATAATTAGTGTACATTTAATTAACGTGACATATTGATGGCATGAATCACATGACAGTTATTAAATGTAAACATGTTGATAAATTGATAAGGAATTGTTTACATAAACAATATAACACTTTGTCGCCACTAAAAATAGCACGCGTCTATTGTCTGTAATTAACCACTATTATACATGATTATTAATTCGACACATTTTTATAGAACTTTTTTCATATACAGTCAAGCTTGTGTTAGCGGCCACCTCCAAAAAAGGCCACCCTGTGAATAAAGACCATTTTTTTCAAATGTCATTGATTATCTAGAACAAAATGACTTCCAAATAAAGGTCACCTGTCAATAAAAGTCACATTAAAGGTTGCCCTTTGTTCACAGATTTGACTGTAATTTGATTATCAAAGCACTAAAAGTACTCATGGAAACTGAACGTATATATGCTCGCACTGTAACATGAAACGGGACCTAGTTTAATAATTACATGGCGGATGTAGAAAAACATAATACTATGGTCAGCATCAAATTTATCGTTCAGTTTCCAAAAATGACATTTAAACTGCGAAACCAAGTACAGTACAACCTCTCCAGAGGGGTCCTCTTTTAAGCAACAACCTCCCTTCAAGAACAACACAAATTCTCACAACTGTACGATTTATCTATTAATCTAACCTCTCTAGAGCAACAACCTCTCTACAACAACATAATTTTGCTACTCTCAATGGATGTTTCGTCGGAGAGGTTGCAATTCAAACAGGAAAATATTACGGCAGTTCAGAAATCTTTTTTTAACCGCAAAAATTCGACCATAACCACGTATGTTGGAATGACATTGACAAAAATTATTCTGACTGAAACATATAATTACATCAGTACCGTCTTACCACGGTAATTTACGTTAGAGCTGTCACAAATGCATTAACATGAAGTTTTATTGCAGCAAGACACTAAAATGCATAATATTGCGGTTTCTTATGTGTAATAATGTAATAACCGATAAATTAATGACATGTTTTAAATTCTACCTTTTCGTACGGACGTCCGTATTGGCAACACAACTATAATTATGGTTGTAGTTTCAATTAGTTAGATCTACTGTAAAATTTTGATATTATGCAAAACATGCCCCGTGACCTTGACCTTTGAACTATTGACCTGAAAATGTAAAGGTCCTGTAAAGATTGCCGTAACGTTACGTCATTTGCGCCATTGAACTGGTTGTCTTAGCTGATTGTAACAAACAAAGGAAATTTCCGGTCGTAGAAAATTTATAGTACATCCGGGGTATTGTCCTTTTAAAGGGGCATACCCTACAACTGACAAGCATTCTGTGAAAGTGTAAAAATGTGTTAGATGTATAATTATGTAAAACAATATATAATGGATAATTGCAGGAAGAACATGGGTCATAAAATGACTAGTTTAGGTACTAGCCGCAAAAAACATAGCTATGAATAATAAATCACTTCCACCCAAACATTTCCATGACTAAATGTATATTTCATAAATACATATTTTTTATGATTTTGTCTTTAATTGGATAAATTTTTGGCTGAAACTTTCTTCATCGGCTTTTTTCTTTACAAGCTTCTAATTTATCATCATTTTTCCTTAATTCTAAATGCACCAAGTTGTAGGGTATGCCCCTTTAAACAACAGGTGTCCAATATTGGCATTTATTCTGTCAGTTGTTTGCTCGTAAATATAAAACAATCAAACGCAGCTATAAATTCTTGAGCTGATCTATAAGTGCCACGAAATATCAAAAGATGTCGCAGCATCTATCTCTGATATGGCAATTTAATTCCCTATAGCTGTCAGTTAGTGAAATTGTTTATGTAACCAAACTTAATGTTTTCATTTAAACGTCACCTCGGCGTCAATCTATGCGAGAATATATTCTGCGTTATAACTGCGAGATGACAAATCGAGCGCATCCAAGATGGCGGATTGAGAGTGTCCTACACTCTGCTCCCCGTTTACTCTCTCTGAACAGACTATCTGTGCATTGCAACATGGAATGGGAACCAGTTTAAATGTCAAAATGGCGTAAATTGACATCTTTTTTCCTGGTAAAATTACATCTTAAGGGAGACTATCAATACTTATGTTTCCAAAATAGTTCGTGATTAATCCAAGAGCATTTTCTACGAAGTCCTAATAGTGAAAATGTGCCATACGCAAATTTCGAGGTCTGCACACCTAAAGTCGTCCAATTGAACAGCGCCCATCCTACAGTACTAACTCAACTCGATTTTCGGGAAATGTGATGAAGTTAAAATGAATTATTATTGTCTTATGTTAACCTTATGGTGACTGTATACGTTCTTCATTCTATAAGAAGTCAGTAGATATGACGTTTAGCGTTTCAGAACGACATTTAACATACGTAGATAGTGACTTTTGTGCTACAGAATTAGCTGTAAATATCACTGACGAAATAATGTAGAGAGTCGTACAATTCAGATTTTAACAATACATTTTACTTTATTCTAAACAAAACAAATTTAGCCGCAAAAACATATAAAAGTCAAAGAAATATCATTAAAACTTAAAAAACGCTCCATCATAAGATACTTGCTGCTTGAATTGTGTTCTTATTAAAGATAACTAAGCGATAATCATAATTAAAATATAGAAAAAATACCGTAAACTAGAAAGGATTTTCACGTTTAGGGTCACCGGACTCAAAACAGGTCGTTCTGTTTCTTAAAGTCGCAGCAAAACATATGTATACAAACTTACGCACCTACGGTCCATATAGAGCCAGTAAAGCTCAATATTTTGCAATCGGAAACAACTCATTCATAACCAATAATTTTGGCTAATCAATAAAAAACAATAGGTAAATCATTTTCGTGATTGTTCCAGTCATGACAATATGGTAGAAAACCACAATACAGGCTTGTTTTCCGAATACCTAACCGCGGAAGATCAGTCAAACCGACATATAAAATAAAGCGTTGTGATTGGTTAATAGCTAAGTCACGTGACGATTTGCCCGGAAGTTCAAAATCACAATATAATTAAGTGCGGCATTCGATTATAGCACTTAGATTTGATAATAGATTCATTCATCAAAATTCGGCATCTATATATATCGCAGACTTACTGATCATTTTTGTTATAAAACACATTTTTTTATCAACTCACCGCATAAACAAGTGACCATTGGTCCATTTTGTTCCCCATCAAACAACAATAATCATTTAATGATTATTTATCTATGACATTGGTCTACCAATGACGAAGTATGGCGTCATTTAATGGAGACACCGAGTGAAATAACCAGCCCAATTCGCCCACAAAGGCGTCAATGATCTGTAGGCCTGGATAACGGAGCATTTTGTGAGACCATTGGTCATTGTGTCATATCTTAGAAGCAATGAATTATTTTTTCTTTATTGTATAATAACATATTATAACGCAATAGCCCATATTTGACGCTCATAAGAAATATAGACATCATTGACCATTATATGGACATATGTGACAACGACTCATTTTTTTTGTCATGAGAAAGATTACCTTGATAATTCATTTCAATGCAACTAGTTATAGTTGGGGGGGGGGGGGGCGAGACTTTGTTTATGTAATCAAACTTAACGTCTTGATTTAAACGTGACCCCCGGCGCAAATGTTTGCGAGAACATGTTCTGCATTATTACTGCAAGAAGAAAAATCGAGCGCATCAAATATTTTTAAAGATCTTTTATACGTCAAATGAACAGTTTGAAGTAGTTGTATTCAAATGCCTGTATCCTGGACCCAAATTTAATTAAATATTACAGAAAATTAGTCACTAAGATATACAACAAAAGACTGTAGTAACTGTTATAGTATTTTAGGTGAAAAAAAAATTATCCAATCTATGGGCATTTTTTATCAGGAAATGTTAGCGTCAGATTTTAATCCATTGTTATATATATTTTTTCATTGTTTAATTTAGCTCGAAGACAATGTGCTAGTGTTTACAAATAAACATAGGAAGTGTCCGGACAGAAAATTTTATGTTCTTTTTTAAAGAAACAACATTTTTTGTGATGTTATTATTTTATTTTATTGGCTCGTGAACAGTCAAGTGCCAGTATATTTTTAGTATTGTTTTAAAAAATCATATTTCAACAGATCCACATTTCTTTGACATATTGTTTGATACATCATGAAAAAAAGTTTCGTTTAAACGCAGTAAGTGATCATTTTGTCTGCTCTGTTTATTTATTCGTGTGGTCCTTGCCTTTAACGAATAAGGCCTGGCTTACGTGAACTTTGCTTTATTTAATTATGATATTTAAGTGTTTTATTGTGTCAATTTCGAAGCAAAAACAAAATTGACAAGGTAAAAAACACATTACTTCATAAAACACTGTTTTTGTTAAACAGACATCTGCGTCCAGGTTTAATTAACTTGTTCCTATAAATCCGGATCCCTATTTATAGGGGCCTTCCCTATAACTGACAAACATTCTGTGAAAGTGTAAAAATGTGTTAGATGTACATGTAAAACAATATAATATGATGGATAATTGCAAGAAGAACTTGAGTCATAAAATGACTAGTTTAGGTGCTAGCTGCAAAAATCATAGCTATGAATAATAAATCACTTCCACCCAAAAATTGTACAACAAATTCCAAAGAGTTTCCGATCTTTTATGGGAAACTAATATTTTTTGTGATTTTATTTTTAATTGGACGAATTTTTGCCTGAAACTTTCTGTGTCGGCTTTTTTCTTTACAAGCTTCTTATTTATCATCATTTTGCCTTGATTCTAGATGCACCAAGTTGTAGGGTATGTCCCTTTAAGAAAACTGGAACAATCAATTTGTGTGGTTTGATTTCCTTTATCTTCTCTGTGAGAATGTATGATAAATGGCCCCTTTTTATACCCAGATTTCTACATGTTGGGTGCGTGCTTTTTGGGGTTGCTGGTCTTTAGGGTTCCAGTGAGTACTTGGGAAAATGTATCATGTAACAAGATGGTAATTTTTTTAGAATTCTTTAGTTTCTATGTGCAGGTACATACAAAACGATAATAACGTATGGTGCGTCATTATTTTAATATAAAATAATAGAACGAAGAAAAGGACACACCGAAGAGTCTAAAAACTTTTAAGAATATTCTTTTATTAAGTAATAACTGTTGCTTAGTCATCTTTAATTAAAACACGATGTAAAATTGCGATTGTCATAAGGTGAAGACTATTCAAATTTGAATTTGACTTTTATGTTTTCACGTGACTGCTTTGTTTATATAATTGTCAAAATATTTATGTAAATGTTTAAACTAAACTCAGTATTTATTCGCGTGTTAAATGGTGCAAGTTTTATTTTCTTCCACGAAAAATAACATAAATATCTCAAAATGGCGCCTGATGTTTGAAAAATATAAAAAAAAAACAGGAAGTACCGTTTCTATTTTAAGAACGGAGGCCAAAGAGCACACGCCTTTCCTAAAACTGTCAGATTAAACATTCATTATATTAATATAAATATATTTGGCGAATTCTGCAAATGAAGGAATTTTTGTTTGGTGAAAATTGTTTATTTGAAAAAAACCCTGATATCTCTCGTGAACAAAAATCACAGATCAGTTACGGCCTTGCATTTTTATGAAAGCCGTAATTATTCTAAGATCTTTAAGCATGCAAAACAACTGTTTTCAATGAAACCGTTTTCACCAACTATTGTAAATCTATTTCGACTGCTTAAATATTTTTAGGAAAAAGGACGACTTGGCAATCCGGAAGCGACACTATGTACATCCATTTTTACCATTTAAACAGCCACGGTCAGTTTAATTACAATTATAGTATTTTTATACGAGAATGTTGCAATATTCTATGACTTTATATTAATAAACTAATTACTTATGACCGTTTTCTGTCAGGTTTTCATTAATTGACAGCATTTTTCTCGCAAGAATTTATGTCGGTACACGGCGGTCATTTTGGTCAAATTAGTGCTCTTGCGTTACAAATTACCTTTGTGCTAGCTGTAACCATTGCACATACCGATCAGTACCCGGTCTGATACGGACTTTTGCAGTAGTTGGAATGGAGACACTGCAAAAGCGTTCATGAAAAACTTGATAAGCAGAGCCGAGATTTGAAACTGCATCCTTTCGACCACCAAACCACCGATCATCCTTTTGGAATAATATAGCAATGGTACACAAATATGCACTAATACAATATCACAAACTAGTAAATTCTTCAGCCCGCCCAGTTAGCTCATTGGTTAGAGCGTTGGTCTACTGACTTGGTCAAGAGGTTGCGAGTTCGAACCCCGGGCGAGGCTCACACTGTCCGTGACAAATTTGATTGAAGATATTACATCCTATGTTAAATTGTCCTCTGAATTACTGGAGATAGATTGGCAGTAACTTGCGAATAGAATGTGGTTAGTACTGGTTAAGGTCTAAAGCTGATTAGGATAACTGCTCGCCACGACATAACTGAAATTATGTTTAAAAATGGCGTTAAATCTGATCAAATAGATAAGTAAATTCTTGATATATGTCATAAGTAAAATTAATATCAGAAACAAAACTTACTGGTACGACTTCCTGATTACGTAAATTATCAAACTTGATAAACGTATGATTCGTAACTGAAACATCGGTCGTATTTGAAGTTGTCGCATTTTGTGTGACGAGAGGTTCTGTCGCATTAAGCGACTTCGGTGATTTTGATCCAAGATCGTTTTCTACCGGAAGTCCAAAAACGAAACCTTGCAAAGCAAGCACGTACAGTGTCGATAATAAAAATAATTCCATATTTTTGTTTTCACTTAAATTTGTCTCGAAAACAAACGTTAAGAAAAGCTCAACATGATAATCCAAACTGCACGAAAAAGCCTTTTGTTTTATTCCTGTGAATTGGGACCAATATATATCGACGCCGCAAACAAAAAAGCACTTTTATTCTTTCCCTGCGAATTCAGACCAAACTAAATCGAAGTCGTAAACAAGAAAGCACTTTTTGGAACAAATGAACAATTTCTATGTTTACAGAAAAAATATCTCTTTCAAAATTGCAATTCCAATAATTTCTTAAACGTTCGATTAAAATGGCACAGTTTATCACCAAGAGCTAGTTCTATCGACTGTTTAAATGAGACCCAATCACTCACAGCGCCATATACGTAGTTTTTCGGCGTATATGCACCGATTCATCGATGTGATTTTTTTCTCCTTTTCGTCGACCTATCAAAACATAGCAAAATAAAGCCAGAGTCATAAAGCCATCACGCAAACAACCAAAAGACTGTTGTTACCTCGCTTGTTACAATGTGTCATTTAGTATTTGTCATTTATTGACAATGACGACAGCGATAATAAACTGCGGTTAGTAAAAGTTTTTCACCGTACCAATGGCGCTGACATTAAGCACTAGCATTTCGGTGGGGTTTTATTTTTTGGCATTTTTTATTTTTTGGTGGTGGTTCGATGGGGGGGGGGGGGGTAGGTCGCCTAGTTCAGACAGACATGTATTAAACTACAGTACAACCTCTCCAGAGTGGCCCTCTCTTGAGTAACATCCTCCCTCCAATAACAGTATGATATTTCCCACTACTCCATTCAGCTATCAAGTTTACCTCTCTAGAGCAACAACCTCTCAATGACAACAACATAATGTTGCTTTGGAGAGGTTGCACTGGACTCCAAAACGTGCATCATAGCATAATACAAGGTATCAGGGGTTTGATCTGAGAATTGTTTGGAGCATTAGGAAGCCCCTTTTCTAGCCCTTCTGTGGTCGGAGCCCTTAAGTACGTTGTTTGTACTGGTTTGGAGCAGGCAGCCGGTTTGCAAAGAGGTGTTCATGAAAAGCGGAATAAGACAAGACAGGTAGGTCTTTTTTGTGCCTGACAATTCATCATATTGAAAAGAAATTAGAGCGAAACATCGTGGTAGGTTAAAAACACGAGCATTGATAATCAAATAATTATTATGGGTAATTTTTAATTACAATCACTGCGCATGCGTCAAACGCTGTCTTGACAACCAATAAGTACATGCTAATACAGTGATTTGTTAACAATCATGTAGTCGGTAAATAACACGTGTAGACCCCAAGGCTATGTATCTATTTATTACTATTTTAATTATAACAAACGGCTAACAAGCTATTCACTCTTGTCAAGGTATCCAACTGAACTTTGGTCAGTTAAGCACGTGACACCAAGTAGCCCAGATTTTTACACCATATATATCTATAACTACCGCTTGTAGTGTCAGTTTTATATGTAAATAAATGTTCATAAGATGAGTCTGTAAATTTACGGGCCAGGTTTTTTATTTCTAAAATGATTTACTCCCTGAACTCCGTGTTTGCAGTTTAGTCCAAGTTTATGAGCGTTAATAAAGTGAATCTGCATTTAAGGCCAGGTTTCGAGGTTATACAATATGAGGTCGGTCTTCGAACTCAAATCTCATATCTTGTCTTTTGGTGTTCCTAAGTTAACTATGATCAGACAATAATGATATTATTGATGCATTAACCTGACAATATAATTGATCTGAACATGTATTTAAACATAAATCAGCTCTATCTTTTCAACCATAATACTTTGAGAATGGAATTGAGATTATATATATATTATTATTATATGTATATTTTTTTCAAAGTTTTCATTTTTTTATACTAGGGTGTTAAAACGGTTGAAGATTGTTCGCTTTCTAAACAAGTGTAGGAGGAAATTTAATCAGTTTATTGTTGTGTGTGTTTCATGATAGCATTCATAAAGACAATATCATCAAAGTCAAAAGATTAAATTCCTGGTCATTCATTCACTCTGAGTAATCATGACTGTGAGGGAGACTCATTTTGCACAATTGACGACACTTCCGGTATCAATTTCCGCGCTGTATTCGAAAACGCTGAACTATATTGTTTTAATATTCAATGAATTAATGCACGCAGAATGTTAAAATAACATATTTACACTAGTTAATCATTTTGAAACGTGGACAGTTCTTATTGCGGCGACAATTAATCGTAATGACAGGTTCGTATTTTGTTACTTATTGCATGATATCTATAAACTGTGATGTAATTAAATAAACAAGAAATTGTACAAATTTTGTACTAAAATAAAAAATTTAAATGAATCAATATAGAATTAAACTGCATGTAATATTCTCTTTTAGATATCACATGATTGCGACCTAAATAAAAATAATACTAGTATTATAAGAGTGGATTTATCCACGGTAATAAAGACACTCGTCACAGCTGAAACATGTAACTTAAAAAGTACATTAAATGACATCGAACGTTTTTAACTTTTGGAAATATTTCGGTATATAATGCAACCTCGCCAGAGAGCAGCCTTCTCTTGAGCAACAGCGTCCCTTCAACAACAGCATGATTTTTCCTACTGCATTTTTAAAAATTATAAATGTAACTTCTCTGGAGCAACAATCTCTCAACAATGACATTAATTTGTTACTCCTAAATGGTGTTGCTTTTGAGGGGTTGTACTGTACATGCAAGGTCGTCCTTCAGAAACGTGTGTGCGCGAAACAAACCTGAAATACAGTAAAACCTCGATTATCCGAACTCGGATTATCCGAAAACCTGGTTTTATCCGAAATGAATTTTCGGTCCCGATTTTCTCCTATATTATGTCAATGTACAATGAACTCGATTATCCGAACCGTGTTATCCGAAACCATGGATTATCCGAAATGATATTTCGGTCCCGTCGACTTTCGGATAATCGAGGTTTTACTGTAAGTGGCCAGAGCAGGTAGTTAGGCTTTTCTGGTCAGACTGAAAACGGAAAGCAAAAATGATGAAAAACCGAAATGACAATGTTTTGTCAAAATCTCTAAATATATTTTGGTCGATATTTTTTTAATGCGTCAGTCGCGTAACTGCTAAGCAATTTCTTATGTCGGTCAACAGCTATTCATAGCTCATGTTTAAATGGTTTAAAACGACAATAAATAAAGTTGGAATTTGATCTTAAACGACTATTTAAAAAGATGGCTTGTACATTTTTTGTTCAATTTTCAGATACATTTGAAATCATGAAGTTTGTGTGGTTGTTGTTGTTGCTGTCGGTGATTGTCACAATTAATTACGGTAAGTGCGCTGATAAGCCAAACATTGACATAGTTTGGTTAAAGTTCGGTGTGTACGGCACTTTTCCTAAAAAGTACGGGAATCATTCAGCTTTAGCTCCATCAGAAGCCGACTTATTTCAGTGTTTTGATGTGTGTTTGTTATTGGAAAATATTTTTTCGGCGTAAAGAATTTTTGGTTCCTGATTACCCGACGTACCCAAATTTTCCCCAGCAGCCCTAGACGTTTTATTACACCCGTGGAAAGATACACCCATTTCTCACTTTTTTACCTATCCACACGCTTTCAATAGCTAAAAAAGCTCCGACCTACCATGTAACCAGTAACTAACATTTTAAGATCATAGTTTACATCTGAAGGACACATTAATTAAAATATAAATTAATTAAAGTATACTTTTTACGATACGCGGGACCGATTTACAAATGTACATTTCTATGATTAGTTCTGAATGTTATTGTAAATGTAAATTGCACTTTACTTTACTTGCATAATCCTTTTTAAGCTATCTCAAAGGAATGCCCACAATGCTATTGCTGTAGTGGAAATTGCAAGACATGGGAAGACCCAAGGTGTACCGATGCCTGCACTGAAGAAACTTGCCCCGATATATGCGCTGAATACTGCGAAACCTGCATTACCAACGCCACGTGCGCTGTCTGCGAAGATGGCTTCTACAAGGAGAGTAAGTCGGATAATGACACTAATTCAGGTTATTACAAATTAGAAGAACTATGTATGCCATGCTCTAGGGGATGTTTGGTTTGTTCAAAGTCAGACAACTGTACGGAGTGTAAACCTGGTTTCGTTCTTAACGGTACCTCGTGTCACTATTGTCCATCGAACTGCTTGACTTGCAGTGAATTATTTCTGTGCGATGTGTGTATAAGTGGACACTATGGGCAAATTTGTGAAAATCAGTGTAGTAAAGATTGTAGTAACCTTTGTGACATAGTGACTGGAGAGTGTCCCGTTGACAGACCGAATGGCACGGCTAGTGAATGTGACGAGTGCAAAGAAGTAACACCGACATCTGAAGTACCAGTTACTGCGAATTATGCTGACTGTCCAAGGAATTGTGAAAAATGTAACGAAACTGGTAAGTGTCTGTCTTGCAAGATCGGTTACTGGGATACGGCATGTGACAAAATCTGTAGTCCTGGTTGTCTAAATGAAACCTGTGACTCTGATACTGGAGATTGTTCGCTTGTTCCATCCGATGAGTTTAACAATACAATCATTGAAATTACTGAATGCCCAGACGGCTATTATGGTGAAAGATGCAATTTGACATGTTCGAACCACTGTCGACGATCACTATGTGATATGACTAGCGGAGACTGTGTAGACGGCTGCAATGAGACATTTTACGGTAAAAAATGTGACAAGAAATGTGAGAATAAATGTGTTCATGGGTCGGTTGACTGTTTAAGCTACAACCAGACTTGTACCTGTGATCTAGGGTATTTCGGGGAAACGTGCAACAGAACATGTCCAAGCTCATGCAGCAACTCCACCTGTCATATATTTAATGGGAATTGTCTAGATGGAAGTTTAGGTTGCAAAGATGGCGACAATTGTAATAATGGTAAGTGATTGAAATTAAATACAGAAATCATATACTGTGGAATCATAAATTTTCGTTGGGGATTTAATTTCGTGGATTTCGTGGGTCGGCTCATTCACGAAATCAAATCCCCACGAATTCAAAAGCGGAGATAAGGCATTTCTTTTCAAAAATCAAAATCCACGAATTTATGTCCCCACGAAATAGCCATTTTAGTAAAAACCACGAAAATTGATCCCAACGAAAATTAATGATTTCACAGTATTTGTATGTTAAAAAAATGTTAGTGCCAGAAAATTTTATCTACTGTCTTTTAAGCCCAAGTGCATGCCAAATATGTTTAAATATATTTTCGGTCGATAGAGCTGCGCATGCTTGAAGCATATAA
Organism: Lutraria lutraria; assembly: GCA_964023205.1. NCBI lineage: Eukaryota > Metazoa > Mollusca > Bivalvia > Venerida > Mactridae > Lutraria > Lutraria lutraria. Next base: position 22,823,363 of record OZ026849.1, read on the forward strand.
ATTATATTATTATTTTGAAATATGTTCGCCATAATTATGCATGAAGCTTTCCTGTTAGAAGCAAATATTTTTTAGAACGCTATATTCGTGTAACATACCTTATATTCTTATATTTGATTTTACCTTGTATTAGATAAATGTTCGTTTTAATTCTATTGTAAATACCTGTAATTTATTTTATCAGAGACAAAATCAATAAGACTTTCTTTACCGTAATGATGTTAACATCGCTTAATTCGTGTAAATGATGTGTGTTTTACATTTCAAGGTTTTCGGACGGAAAATGACGTCAGTGATGTCGTCACAGCTAAACTAATTATTGGAGGAGTGATTGGATCGTTCGGAGTTGCCATGGCAACTATTGTTGTGGTTGTAATTCTGATCTTGAGAATGTAAGTTATTGTTTTGTAAAATAAAGTAAATTGGCACTTGAAAAAAGAATATAAATCATTCTAATGATTCCGATTTTCACAGAAAACGTCTTATCCCGTGACCACTTCATTAATGTTGAGCTACGGCCGCTATTTAATTTTGTATAGAATGTATACATTGACGTCACATGATCAAAACTTGTTTATATAAATGTATACATATGTTTGAAACGAGATGCTATGTTATGTATAAGTTACTTAATAAGAATCATGTTCTGTTCTGTATGCTTATTTAGTTTCATCTCATAATAAAGGCCAACTGTATAAAGAGGTCACATGACCTTTCTCCTTTTGGTGGCCATTGTTCGCAGGTTTTACTGTAAAACGTTATGAAAATGTAGTAACCTTGGTTTGGTTTATATTTCATTTCAGGAAATTACGGCGAGTCAGAGCAGCGTTGATCGCTTAAAGAAAAACTTTAATTTTGTAGTCAAACTAGTGTCCCCACTGTGAGCCTCTCTGGTTGAAAGCCGGAAACCAAAGTCTTCGATTTAATTTGCCCAAACATATGCTTCGCTCCATGAGCTTTTGGGAGCGTGAATGTCATGTGTTAATCAAAGTACTGAAAGTACTCATGGAAACTGAACTTATATAGACATGCACTGCTACATGGAACGGGAACCAGTTTAACAATTGCATGGCGAATGTACATAAACGTAGTACCTATTAGGTCCTTATCATTTATTACTTTTATTTTTAGTGCTTCATAGATTTTGTATAAGTTTTGTTACGTGCCGCTATTCTAAAAAAATATTGTGTTGTTCACGCTATATTGTTGCTTCATGCTGTCTTTATATATAAAAGGCTTTCATTGACTCTATGTTTTTTTTATCATATTTGTTGGATGAAATATAAAAACTGAATTATCATTCACCTGGTGAATACAGGCCGCCGTGTGCACAGCGGTCATTCTACTGCTTATATTTACAGATAATATTGATCAAAATAAATTTTGCTTAAAACACCACCAATGCATAAATTTGACAAGAATTAAGTTATGTCGAAAATTGTATTAAAGGGGAGTAGTAAAACCTCTACTATTCGGACCTATTCCGGACTGGGCAAAAGTCCAGTTTTCTGAGAATTCCGGCTTTCGGAGTACTTTTGATAAATTCCTAAAAGCATTGGACGTTGATTAGAAACAACCTACATTGTATTCGCTTATTATTTGTTGTATATATAATGTAAAACATGTATGTATATTTACTTAATAAGTAAAAAAATCAGTAAAAATACATTGATTTGATATCATTAATTCGACTCGTCCAGAACGCTCCCAACCTAAAATAATTTTTAGCAATAATTCATTTCTTTATACAGTAAAATCCCTGGACACCGGACACCCAGAAAACCAGAATTCCTTGAAAATCGGACAATTTTTCAAAAATTATTCGAAAAAAAAAACGTTATGAAGTTGTTAATTTTATGTAAACCGGAAGATTATTTGCTTCGAAGCGCATATCAGTTTCTATACTGCATTGATCATAAATACAAATGTTCAGTCTGTATAGCAATCATGACTCATAAGAAAAATATTAACATTTTGTATATCCCCTGTTGTTCATTGTTCACGCAACTGGAAATATGATTTTGATCCAGGAAAATAAAGTTTATTTCTGAATCAATAGTTTTAGGATTGGTAGTCTGCTTTTGAATTTAGAATATTATATATATATATATATATATTTTTTTTAGAATTATAGTTTAGACACGATAAGGACATTTAATACGCCTAGAATAAAGTCATCAATGCGAAATAAAGTGCGGTCTTGAGTCACGACTGACGTACCCAATTTTGGCGGAAATGTTGATTGGAACAATAGACAATGTTTTAAACTAAACAAAGAAGGAATCGATTAGTAGTATGTTTACTAATATGCACTGGTATTAGAATATGTTTAAGAGTTCATAAATATACTGCGGAATCATTAATTTTCTTTAGGGATTTTATTTCGTGGACTTCGTGGGTCGGCTCATCCACGAAATCAAATCCCCACGAATTTAAATGCAGAGATAAGTTTATTTTGGAAAAAATAAAATCCACGAATTTATGTCCCCACGAAATAGTCACATTAGTAAAAAAAACACGAAATTGAGCCTAACGAAAATAAATGAAAATACAGTACTCAGGATAATGACAGTATTGTGATTTGAAAATGAACAATCTCACATGGTATTGATATCTACATTTTATGTGTTTTTTTTTTAAATGTTATCCATTTTGTTCCTAAATTTGATCTACAGATTGATTTGATGTTATGTCAGATAATTTAAAGGATATAATATAAAATCAGGCCAGCATTATTTTTACATGATTTTTTTTTCATCTCGCTCAGGGTTCCCTCCAGTGTTGCTTCCCCTGCCGACCCCCCCCCCCCCCCAGGGACCCCATCTACCCATTGGGAATACTCCCCCGGGGACCCTAGTAAAACCAACATTTACTTCTTCTTTTTCTATCATACTCTCAAATTTAAATACAGTCTATAGCCTATGCTAATGAACACCCGTGAACAACGGAAACCTGTCTACAACAACAAAAAAAACAATAAAAAAGCTCTTTAATGGTCGTACATAGCAGACACTTGCCGACAGCGGACACAAAAATCGTTTCCCGATTCGCCATTTTGTCCGTGAACAATGAATATAAGAATTCCAAGTGATATGTCTTAGTCAAAATATCATTCTTGATTTATTTGGTATGGCATTGAAGCTTTGATATTTTGATCGCTTTTCAATTACACTTGATACAATTCATTTAATTTTATTCAAACACGTGTTTAAAAACACATAATTTCTTATTCAGCGATAGTGTTGCATTCAAAGTCATTTCGATTTCAGAGAAAAACACATTTTACCAAGAAATATCTTGTATTCATTTGAAACGAATAATTAATGGGAGGCAACCCAAACAGTCTTCAAAAAATATATCAGAATTACTTCCCTTGCTTTAGAAAAAAATCTTGTTTTTTTACACCCAGTTATCGACTTAATATTCGAAAAGAGTAGAGACAACCGGGCTACCTGCATCTCCCCCCCCCTCTCTCTCTCGTGCGGCTCTGAAATGGCCCATAACTGTCGAATGGCCCCTTAAACAACATATTAACAACAGTAATCGACTTAATACACGGGCTATTTATTCATTTCATTTTCAACATTATTTCAGTCATATCGTGGCGGGCAGTTATCCTAACCAGCTTCCCTTGACTTCATTTAGGCCTTCACCAGTACTAACCACATTCTATCCGCAAGATACTGCCAAGCTACCTTAGACGTTTGAGTCTCGTAATTTACATTGATCGCCCAACAGCTCCACTCAAATGGTTAAAAAATCGAAATTTGGAACTTTCGAATAAATGTTCAGGATGTTTGTTTACAAATCGCAATCACATTTTAAAGTAGTTTACCGTATAGGCAAGTTCAATTTTCGGATGATTTGAAAGTGCTTAGTCATTGGTTCTAGTCAAACCTGTGCTAGCCGCCACATACGAATAAAGGTCGCCTTGTGAATAAAGACCATTCTTTTAAAACCCGTTATTTATGATTTAGAGCAAACTTACCTCCGAATAAATATATCGTTTTTATCTGATATTGGCAGATAGAATGACGCATAAATAACCATTAATACTAATAGTATATCATACGACTGAATGGTACGGTTATTTGAGTATCTCAAAATATGTCAGTAACACAATTTAAGGTTCAAATATCTGTTTTACGTTCGATGACATAATATACGACAAATTATATCCAAGCTAATGGCATGTCGTTAAATATGTGCCTCGCTAACTTTATTAACAATAGTATAAATGGTCTATTTCGGCTTGTTCCAAACTACTCACTTCCATTTTATACGGCATCAAATTACCAGTATTTTGGTGTATAATTACATACGATCGCTATTATCATTTTCCGATAGCGCCTTTCGAAGTCTCCCGATTCCCGAATATAGATTTATCCGAAATCGTGCAAGTATCGGGAGGCGGCGTTGGTGTATCGGGGAAAATCGAGTTTACTGAAGACCTGTTGCAAACGATCTGAACACTTCAACAAGTGATATTCGTCTCCTACGTTTACAAGAGCTGATTGTATCCAAGTTTGGAAGTCCACAGGAAAGCGCAGGAAAAAGGTAAGAAATATTTGAGAAATAAGTTTAAGAAAGTTTTTGTTTTGTTTTATGTGTCTTTTAGTTTGCATTAGGAATTTGCAAAAGTGAAGATTATAATTATCTTCCGGTTTAATATTTCAAAACTTGCGTGAAGTAAGCTTCGTGTGTTTTATGAAGACAGTTCATCTTGTTTTCTATCAAATACAGATTAATTGCGCGAATGACGGATGCGGATTTTGCTTAAGGCAGATATTTTGATGAAACTATAATTTAATTCCGTTTTGACATTACATGATGTCGGATCTGTCTTAAACAAAACAATATCTTGATGAATGGGAAATCTTAAATATTGAATTCTAATTCATAAACGGCTGAAACTCAAATGAACAAATCTTTTGGGAAAGGCATAACGACATTTATAGTTAAAGCAATTCTGTTGCGAAAATAAAACAAAATATAATAAATACGAATTTCATTTTACAAAGATTTTGTTAAGAATTGTTAACTATAGTTAAGTTGTTTTCCGGGACCTGTTTAATAGGCGTGTCTCTCTACTACCTCTTCTAAATTCTACAAATACGTATTTCATTTTTCCTATTTTGAGAAAATCGCTTTTAAAGTTTTGAAGTTTGGCGTAAAAAAGCGAGTTACGGTTTGTTGAATTTGGATTAACCCTATTTAGGGAGATCAAGAAGCAGGTAAGTATGTTCATGGTAAAGAACCCATTGAGAAGAAACAAATGATACCAAAATCACAATATCGCCAAAATTGAGTTACGGGGTTGTAGAAATGAGAAACGTTTAATTATGTTTAGTCTTTAAAGATATACTTAGGTTGTTTCAGGAATATTTCTATTTTTTTTCGACTAATGACACTATTTGAAGTTTATAAATTATTGTCCTATATATAATTAGCCAAGGTAACGGACCCTGGGGGCGCCATTTCATTGGATAAAATGATTTGTGAGTTGGTAATTTCTTGAAAATACTAGTTACTGCTTACGACTGAATTATACTTTTTTGGTTGATACAAAATGCGGTTAAAGTATTTTCAGCAAAATTCATGTTATTTTCAACAAGTGATTCGTCGATGTATGGTTGACTTGATGATAAAACAAATACTCACATTGCTGAAGTTACGGAACCATCTGTATGCTGTAAGGCATAAGCTATCTAAATACATGTACTAGTATACACGGCGTAAGGTATCTAAAACTATGTATGCTGTAAGGCATAAACTATCTAAATACATGCACTAGTATACACGTCGTAAGGTATCTAAAACTATGTATACCGTAAGGCATAAGCTATCTAAATACATGTACTAGTATACACGTCGTAAGGTATCTAAAACTATGTATGCTGTAAGGCATAAGCTATCTAAATACATGTACTAGTATACACGGCGTAAGGTATCTAAAACTATGTATGCTGTAAGGCATAAGCTATCTAAATACATGTACTAGTATACGCGGCGTAAGGTATCTAAAACTATGTTTGCTGTAAGGCATAAGCTATCTAAATACATGTACTAGTATACGCGGCGTAAGGTATCTAAAACTATGTATGCCGTAAGGCATAAGCTATCTAAATACATGCACTAGTATACACGGCGTAAGGTATCTAAAACTATGTATGCCGTAAGGCATAAGCTATCTAATACATGCACTAGTATACGCGGCGTAAGGTATCTAAAACTATGTATGCCGTAAGGCATAAGCTATCTAAATACATGTACTAGTATACGCGGCGTAAGGTATCTAAAACTATGTATGCCGTAAGGCATAAGCTATCTAAATACATGCACTAGTATACACGGCGTAAGGTGTCTAAAACTCTGTATGATGTAAGGCATAAACTATCTAATACATGTACTAGTATACACGTCGTAAGGTATCTAAAACTATGTATGCCGTAAGTCATAAGCTATCTAATACATGCACTAGTATACACAGCGTAAGGTGTCTAAAACTCTGTATGATGTAAGGCATAAGCTATCTAAATACATGTACTAGTATACGCGGCGTAAGGTATCTAAAACTATGTATGCCGTAAG